>JAJLSS010000014.1:0-103875 GCA_030567755.1 Nakazawaea pomicola | reverse complement strand
ATATCCTTGGTGATGAAAAAGAAAGTGCCCTTAAAGGGTCAACTGTTTATAACTTTCAAATCGGCAAATGCAGCACAAAGAGCACAAAAGGACCTCAACGGGACTGAAATATTGGGCAAGGTGATAAATGTAAAGTTTGCAAAGGAGAACAGTGTTGCCTTCCATAAGGCCACCATGCCGGAGGAAGAATTCAATAGCTTTGTTGCCTCGAGATCTAAAAAGAGAAAACTGGATAGTGAAGATGCTTCAGATGGCATTAAGAAGAAGAAGGTGAAATTGATCAAATCAGAAACACCCAACAATGTCTTGTTATTACAAAAATTGTCATCTTCAATTACGAAGGAGGAATTGGTTGAATTCTTTTCCAAATACAAGGGATTTGTAGATGCGAGATTGATCAAGGTAAGAAACTTGAGTTTTATCGAGTTCAACGATATCGACTCTGCTAAAAAAGTGATGAAATTGTATTCGGATGGTAATATACAAGGACTCCCCAATGATGAGAAGGAACCTTCATTCATAACATTTGCGAAATGATGAGGAAATTTTGATGATGATTATGATAATGAAAAATTATGATGATTTTTGGATATTGTACTCAGTATTTACCTGTTACAACTGTTTTGAAAGCCTCAAAAAAGTTCTCCTTCTCTTTACCACCTCTTGACAAATCTTTAAATAATCTTGTATAATAATTTGGGTTACCTTTTGGCTTCAATAATTTATCGCTTATCTTATAAGTCTTCATATATTTATCATCCAACAAGTTTTTAATCGACGAACATTGCTGGTCCAAAATCTTGGTATTATACAACTCTCTTTTATATTCAACAGGTTTTGGTTTCTTACCCATGGTATCAACCACTATATGAGCAAGAGATTTTTGATTTGTCTTGATATCTGATTTCGTTATAGGTAAGCCTGCGATATTTCTGAATCTATCCACTTGAGTGGCCTTGAAAGAGGAGAAGTGTGGTACACGGTCATTTGGCAACTGCTCCAAAAGCTTGACCAAGTGTTTTGCTGATTCCTTGACAGACATGATGATATGTTGAGTGTTGAGTTGATAATTGATAAATTGTGATTCGCTTTCCACAAGTTTTTTTTTTTCTTTCCTTTTCTTCTTCTTCTTCTTCTGCTCATGTTTTTTTGTCTGTGAAAAACTACCGAACTAGGAAGTCAGTCTGTATCCTACTTGATGGACACTGATGCACGTGACATCATCCTCATCCCTTGCAATTGGCAGGTCATGGCAAGAGCCTCAATCAATATCTGCATATAGACGGTGTTGATTGTTGGTGTGACCGATGCAGCCTTCTTCCAATCAGCAGCAAAGCTACTTTCATGGGACTCAATCTCAGCTTGAGATCCCGAATTGATATGCACAGGCAGAGAGAGATAAGAAAAAGGGGCTCTAAAGAAAGTGGAATTTACTTCTAGTAGTTCACCTCCAGCTACTATGTAGTTTACAGGTAAATTCCCAAGACCCTGGCAAAATATATTACAGTCACTTCACAGTTCCTTTCTATTATCTGACATTAGTATCAAAGCATCTTTATGTCACTTCCTTCTGTTAAGTAGAAACGCGTCCTTTTATTTTTGAATTTTGGATTTTGGATTTTTTTTTGGTGAAACGAAGAAGAAAAATTGAAAATTTAGAAAGAACAAAAGAAGAAGCAGTGGAGAACTGACTGACTGCCTTTTCATACCCGATTTAAGGCTTACTCATAAGTAACGACCCTGCTCATTATAATTCAATGCCTGGAAATAAAGCGGAGGGTTTGCTGATAATAACTCCGTCGTCTGGAGAGGAAGACTTTGAGGAGAATAATTTCATCGAGGGTATGTCTATGATCATTTTGTAAAGCTTTTGATACCTTTCAGTACTAACCTCAACAGTGAAAACACCCAATTTGAACACCTACAAAGATCCACAAACACAGGCAACCCCTATAACGCAGTTGCGTAAGGAAATACTTGAGGACAACAGTCCGGCCGTTTCGATAGACTCACTCGGATTTCAAAAGATACAACCATTGTCTGTATCAAAGGATGACCTCGATGGATCCCATGATCCTGTGAATACTAGTCCGTTAAGATTTAGCAAAATTCAGCTAACAAGTGACAGACCAGAACCAGTCACCAACTCTACATCCCTGCATACATTGAACACATTCTACTCAGCAAATTCAATTGATTCATCATCTCCATCTCTTTCTAATGTGCATCGCCAGGACGGTGAAGGTAAAATTGATAACGACAATGATGATGATTATGACGATGAAGATGACGATGAAGACATTTTTCAGTCTACATTGAACATACCAGTACTACTGGGAACAAATGACAGGACTATGAATACTTCTGGAGATAATACCGTGGATACAGATGTATTGCTCGGCACTGAAAGTGCACATGCTCTGCAGAATATCAGTCCGCAGCTGAACAAAGGAGAAACACGGTTCTTGGTATTCACAAATCAATTCACCAATAAAAATCATGACTCACTTTTAACGTCGAACACAACAGCGTCCTCATACTATGGAGATTATGATGACGGTTACATTGATAATGACCGCACACCGAAGATATCAGTTGTTGGAAGTAATGAAAAATTTGAGAACATTATCCTCGAGGAAAATGAAGACGACTTGGCAGATTTGAATAAAACTCCTTTGGTGAGGCAGAACGGTTTTGACAATACTGCTGTAGCATCCAGCTCTTCAGATGCACCAACAACTCACCCAGCTAATGCTGTGCCTTTAAAAAGTCACTCTGATGACATCAAGCCGCCCACAGAGGCCAAACCGTCACAAGAAAATCAACCATCACGGGCACCACAGCTTAAAAAGGCCAACAGTGGGAAATTTTTGTCCAAGTTCAAAAGGAAAATCAAGGGCAATGGACACAAGAGAGGTCAGAGTGTGAACGAAAGTGTCAAAAGCCATCATAGCGACAAAGATGATTTAACATCAATGGATCCCGATACAAACATTATCAATGAAGAGAGTTATCAGCAATATGCAGCAAATGTTTCCCCACCGCCACCTCCACCACCAGTCTCTTCTCTGCAAGAGCTGGAAGATGATTTTAATTTTGTTTCACCAACTCATATTGCCCCACTCACTCAAGAAATTGGCTCATCTGGCTCCACATTAGACCAAAATGGCCATCTTGTAAATGGGGTTACCAATAATGGTCCTAATGATCTTGAGGAAGAAGAGGAGGATGATTTATATCATCCGTACAAACCAAAAGAGGAAAGCATCGATGTACTCTTGAGCTCTGATAACAACCAAGTTGAGAAACTTGGACCTCATGCAGGCGTTATCCGTCAAAATAGTAAGCCGATAGAACAGTATGATGATGAAGATGAGGTCCACATCGAACAATTAAATAAAAGTGATTATCTGGTGAGTGTTAACAGCAAAAGGGAACTCAAATTATCTCCCGCCAAATCTTTGAAGAAGACATCACCGACAAAGGATGAAATCAAATCACCTAATGAGTTGAACAAGGACATTTTCGAGAGCTTTAGGCCTTCATTTTATCCAGCTAATGGCCAACTGTCTCTGTCATCCTCGTACTACCCAAGCAAACTCGAGTCACCTCTGAGCTACAATTTCAGTGTTAACACTTCTCAACTCGATAGAAGCAGTTTACTCTCGCCAACTGACTCCACATTTTCATCAACTAATGAAAAAAGACATACCCAAGTCAAGTTGTTGAATAGGAGTGTAACAAATTTGACCCACACCAAAAATGGCACGATAGAAGAAACCGAAGAAGAGGAGCAAGACACGAGTGCTCTGCAAAACTCAAAAACTGCTTCAAATGACAAGCTCAAAAACACTTCCGATATAGATAAAGAGTTAGCAAACCATGAGGATGACAATTATGCTAGGTTGTTTTTGACTGCAACTCATCCATTTGATGCCGAAAGCTTAGAATCGCAAGACGAGGCCGCAAGATGTCTTTCGTTCAAAAAGGATGACATTGCATTCATCCATGATATTTCGGAATCATCTGGCTGGGCAGAAGTCACATTGCTTTCATTTAAGATCGAAACGGGTTGGGTTCCATTGAACTACTTCAAACCTACTATCGACGATGATGACAAGCAGCCTTTATTGTTGTTGTTCAAATCGGCAGGCAGTTTTTTGTCAAACAGGCAAAGTAGGCCAATTTATTCTTCCAGAACAGGTGAGTTGAAAGGATATTCATTCTCCTATAAAACAATCGACAGAATAACAGTTGGTGTTAAATACTTTTTGCAGGAAATTGGATGCTTGAGCAGTAAGAATGAGATGGTTTATCTCTCAAAGCTTATCAGAGAAGTGAGAAAGAAATTGTTACAGGACTGGCATATTCTTAGACAAAAATCAAGGGAGTATGTGGGCACAATGAGTATCAGTAAAATTGAGTTGTTGGAATTACTTGTATATCAAGTTTTGATGAAAGCGATAATGTTTTTAAACATCTACAAGTCCGAAAACGTCTTTAAGCCAAAGGCCAATTTGGACAGATACAAGTTTGAGTCAAGGGCGATGCCCTTTTTACTTTACACTCCGACTTTGAGGGAGAGAATGAAAGAAGACTCGACAATTTTCTACTCATACTTCTCTATGATTATAGGGAGAATGGATTTGATTGAGCATAATATGACCGGTATCAATCTTTTGCAGATCATTGTCGATCAGATTGACCAGCTCGCTTTGGACTTTGAATTTGTGGTTAATCACGCACTAAAGTTAATTCGAGATGATAGATACATAGAGTACCTCGTTTCTTTTGCGAAATTGATAAAGATTTTTGATCATGATGCTGCTGCTTTGATACTGATAACAAAGAGGGAGTACGAATCAGGCAAGTTGGCCTATGCCACAGCTCATGCCGGTAATCAAGCATACGCATATACCGAGGCGGGAAGAAATTTATTGTTAACCTGCGCAAAATTGATACTTGAATTAAACAAACTTCTGACCCTTGAAACGGCTTTCACAAGGGACCGCATAAAAGAAAAAGTTGAGCATTCATATGTTGACTTCCAAAAGATGAAGATCGATTCAAGCGACTTCATAAAGGAGGCATCTCTTGGGTTGTTGGAGTCAAATAAATATGAAGCACAGTTGAAGAAGAGAAAAGCCGTCATAACACCAAAATCCAAATCCTCGAAAAGGTTTTCAGTTTTCAGAAGCGGGAAAGCAGATTCCTTAATGTTGACACCAGAAGGTATTGACTTGCTCAGTGAAATGATATCATCGGATGATCAAAAAATGAGCCCAATGTTCAAAGAAGGGGAGTTCAAAGATCTCACCAATGACGATCATTTGAAAGAAAATCCTTACTATATCAAAAATGTGTCAAACGAGATCATTAAAGACTCGAATGGTGTTCTTATAGGTTCATCATTCAGAGGGTTAGTTTATTTTTTGACCAACGAAATAGATGAGCCAAATCAACTTTACATTTCCACCTTCTTCTTATGTTTCAAAACTTTTTCAAGTGGTGAGGATTTATTGGATGCGTTTATATCTAGGTTTGAGTTAAACGCTAAAGATTCATCAGATATCAGAACCAAAAACAGAAGAAAAATGGTTTTGAAGATGGTATCCATTTGGTTGTCATCGTATTGGAATAAGAAGGACGATTTTAGCTTATTACCAAAATTGATGAACTTTTTGAACGAGTCAGCCTCGGACCATTTGCCCTTAGAAGCTTTGCATTTAATTAAGTTGGTATCGACAGTAATCAGCGCCACCAATGAAGAACAATTGGTTCCAAGACCAATCTTGCCACCAGATGAGAAGCAAGATAAGAGATTTTCCACCATCATGATGTCTGCTGAGGATGATGATTATGAGTTGACTTTGATACAGAGTAACGAATCTTTGAACTCTTTGGCAAGTATCTCATCTTCGGTATTATCAAGGAATGACATTCAGGAGATTGAAGCCATCAACAACAACTACAGGACATATATAGGACCAAGTTGGTCAAAGTCTAATTCGCTCAGTGACCTCATCAACAACTGGTATCAAATCAGAAATAGCAGGTTGAGATTCGCAGATAAGCCATTATCATTACTCGGTTATCAGTCGTTGGATATTGCCAAGCAGTTGACTTTGATTGAGAGTGAGTTGTTCAACAACATCAAGATTGAAGAGTTGTTAAATGAAAATTTCGCAGAGAAGAGAGTCCACTTGAATCTATCACCAAATGTGAACAAGTCAATCTTGTTTACCAACTCATTGTGTTCTTTTGTCTTGGAGACGGTGTTACAACCAGATCTTGCGTTAAAGCAAAGAGCTAGGGTCGTGACAAAATGGTTGAAAATAGCTTTGAACTGTTTCAATTTGAAAAATTTCAACTCGTTGGCTTCGATTATGACCTCTTTACAAAGCTTTCTAATCAGTAGGTGTGTCAAGATATGGGGACTTATTAACCCAAGCTATATGAAGTTGTTCAACAAATTGATTAAGATCATTCAGCCAGATAAAAATTACTTGATTTACCGTAAGAAGTTGTTAAATTACTTGAATGATGAAGATCAAATAATTGTTCCATACTTAAACTTGTTCTTACAAGACTTGACGTTTATCGTGGAAGGGAATCCTGACTATAGAAACGCAAAGACGTTTTTGAATCAAAAGTTGATCAACATTGACAAATATTTCAAGATAACAAAGATTTTGGGTGACTTGCAAAAATTGCAAAAAAATTACAAGACTATTCCAAACTCTCCGATAAAGAAATCAACATCTTCTTCGAAGATACGCAAGTCTCTTTCAAGATTATCTTTATCAAGTGTCAGCGATTTAAATATGGATGTTATGCAAGTATTACCATTGCAAGAATTGATGTTTTTGGAGTTATTGAAGATTAGACAATTAAACCTTATGGACGATGACAGATCCTGGAAGTTGAGTTGCTTGATTCAACCTAGGGAATCTTAGTGTAAAACTATGTACAGTGTATTATTAATATCAGTATTATTATTATTATTATTATTCATTAATGTTAGGCGTAATTAAATTAAGGGGCACCACTCATTTTTGTATCCCAGTATAAAGCTGCTCTACTATATCCCGCACTAGTAAGCTTGTCAGCACATCGACATCTTTCTTGTTCAAATTATCCATTGCAATGAATCCACAATTCCACGACTTTGCCAATTGTTTCCCATCTTCTATCAACTTGGGAGACTTCAACTCGGAATCACAATGAGTGCAAACAATCAATATTGGTGGTTTGTAAAAATCCGCTGTTGGTTGCAGCAAGCTCGCCGAGGCCGACTGTTTTTTCCAAAGTGATTTAACACTGTAGACAAATGAAAAGACATCACCTTCCCCACCAACTTCCCAACCTTTCTTGTACGTTCCATACTCCTTCCAAGCATCATCCAAGATCAGTTTCATCTCTACCAATAAATCCAAGGGGCTTGCACCATCCGGTGTGTCATTATCATTGTAACCCGGTGGATTTAAAGAAGGTATAGAGCTGTACACGAAAAAATAGCCATCGATATTCCCATTCATATCATGGGCACCACTAGCCACGATCATGGGCTTTGCAGAATGGTCCCTTCTCGGCTCATTTGCTAAATTGTGTAACACGTCTGGTGATAATTTGATGTCCAAAGATGCTTCCAAGAAGGGAACAATTTGTTTTGGATTGAAAGGAGGGGTATCGATCAATTCAAGTAGAATTGGAGAGATCTCAAAGAGATCTGAATCTGCGATACCAATGGCAGATTCCAGTGACTCATCTCTTGGAATTACGGTATATACTGTGTTTTTCTTGATCTTCTTTGTCTGCTTTGATGAGGATGAACGATGGTGGGCCTTGGATGGATTTGTTGGATTGTTTACTGCGCTTGCATTGGTGATGGATTTGAAAACCTTTGGGGCCACCATGATATTTTCATCTTCTAATACCGAGGCATAGCTGTTCAAATCACTATACTCGTTCAATATCAATTTAGCTCTGTCGTTGTTGACGAGCCATTCCATCAATATAGGTGTGTACCGCAATGTTGGGTAGTATGTTTCGATGAAGCTCTTGTTGGTCAAGTCTTGGATAAAAGTGGATTTTCCTGCTCTGGCGTCCCCAAGTAACGCTAACCGTAAGGGTCTCTCTGACTTGGGTTTCGTGCTCTCCTTCAATCTTGACATTCCTTATCTATGTTTCCCCTTTGTGATGTAAAACACCAAGAATCAGTAGCAAGATGATTTTTTTTTTTTTCCCCTACTCTTTTTGCTCTGCTCTGTAATTTTTTTTTTTTTTTGTTATTTTTGGTGCGTTTTGTTCTTTTGAGGGCGGTCTATTTTCTGTTGATGTTGTGATTCAAAATCAGGAGAAATAGATAACGGAATTGACCGATTAAGTGACAACGGAGGAGCTGATGAAGAGAAGGCATACACAGACGCTATGAACTGTGAGATTTGCAACCACAATACCAGTCTTCTATGCTCGAACTGTGTCAACCATCTGTTGTTGAAGTACAAGATACAACAAGTTGAGACAGATTACAACAGTAAAAGTTCTGTTAAAGAGATAGACGGGATACTTCTCAACTGTATCAACCATAACTCATACAACTACATCAAGAACAACCATGATTCGAAAAGTTTGACAGCCAAGTTGGCACAACAGTTGCTAAACATTGAGATCATCCAATTGAAGAAATCTTTGTTGATGCATAAAGATAAGATAGATAAAATGAACCAGAGAAATAGCCAAATGAGGGCGAAAATAGAGGATTGGAGGCGGCGAAACAACAAAATGAAAAAAGAGTTGAACGAGAGGAGAAATTATATACTGAAACACTATGAATCAATACGGGGCCATAAGGACGAGATAGAGAAGGCTGTCGTTGGCAAGAATCAGGTGACGAAACAATTAAACGGACTCGAATCTAAATTGTCACAGGAGTTGGTTGAGCTTTGCAACATAGAAAAGAAGGAGAATGAGGTTCGACTTTGGTTCGTACCCATTATTCCGGTCAACGAATATATCAATTATCACTTTGAAGTTATAAACACAAATTTATTGAATGTTGCAAACTTTTTGCGATATGCAACAACATATTACCTATCAATGCCAGCATATCACATATTGCTACCGACTGAAGTAGTAGTGACAAAGCTTAATTCTTCACAAAGATTTTTCAAGTTCATTGAGTTCAATCCAATTATTAGAAACAGAAATGAGTGTTACCCTTTATACTTGTTGAAAAGTATTTTCGAATTGAACCAGTACGAGTTAAACTTGTTTGTCAAACTGATCAGCTGTTTGGTGTTAGACTTTGTCATCTTGATACGAGGGAGGAGCAGTATCGATTTATCAGTGGACACAATGATAGATCTAGGGGGCTTGGTCTGGAAATGTATTAGTAACGAGACTTCGATGAGCAAGAAACAATCATTCTTGAAGATGTTTTGGAGCTTACAAAAATACAAACAGAGCACAACCAAAGTGGACATGAACATCTGCGTTACCAAATCCAACGAGTTCAACCATTTCAAGCCTTCGAAAACTATCAACTCCAAGTTAATCAACTTGGATGTTTTCTCCACGCAGCTTCACAAATCTATAAGCCAAGACATCCAACAGTTCAGGCTTGAACACAAACACTTATTCAAGACGGCAGGCATGAGCTCAGATAAATGGGAGGTCATTTGAAGAATGAAATAACTGGTTGGACCAAGACGTGAGATAACAGCGTAACTCTCAGTACTAAGTACGATTCTCTAATGCGAGCTTTTAATGACTTATGAACATAGAAGTATCAAACTTGTAGCGGTTGTTGGAGCAGCAATCACACAGCTCTTCTTCTGTAATAACACCAGCAATTATCTTCACTGATATCTCCCCAAGATGAAGTTCCGATGCGTAAATGTTGTCACTAACGTTTCAATCAAGGTGGCTGCTTTTTCTCTGCGTTCAGTTTTTTTCTCTTGAATTGAATTTTTTGGGCGAAAGAAAAAGTAAAATAGAAAGAACACTATCAGATAGCGATCGATAGCATCAAATCGTCGACAGATAGACTACAACAATCATTTATAAATAAAGCATTTTAATCGATCATGGTCTTGAGTGATAAAGAGCTTTGTAAGTAGAATTGAATTCATGTGTGGCCAATTCGTGGACTACTTATACTAACAACAGTTTGATCATAGATGATATCAATAAACTGGCAGTTACCCAGAACTTTAAGGTCAAGCCACGTATCAACTATAACACGGTTGGTGGTGTCAATGGTCCTTTAGTCATCTTGGAAAATGTCAAGTTCCCTCGTTTCAATGAAATTGTGAACTTGACTTTGCCTGATGGAACCATCAGAGCAGGTCAAGTATTGGAAGTTCGTGGTAACAGAGCTATTGTCCAAGTTTTTGAAGGTACTTCAGGTATCGATGTCAAAAAGACAAGAGTGGAATTCACCGGTGAGAACTTGAAGATCCCAGTCAGTGAAGATATGTTGGGAAGAATATTTGATGGTTCTGGTAGACCAATCGACAACGGTCCAAAAGTCTTTGCTGAAGATTACTTGGATATCAATGGGTCACCAATCAATCCATATGCAAGAATTTACCCAGAAGAGATGATTTCCACTGGTATCTCTGCCATTGATACTATGAACTCTATTGCCAGAGGCCAAAAGATTCCAATTTTCTCAGCCTCCGGTTTACCACATAATGAAATTGCTGCACAAATTTGTAGACAAGCCGGTCTTGTTAGACCAACCAAAGATGTTCACGATGGTCATGAAGAAAATTTCTCTATTGTGTTTGCCGCTATGGGTGTCAATTTAGAAACTTCAAGATTCTTCAAACAAGATTTCGAAGAAAATGGTTCATTGGAAAGAACTGCATTATTCTTAAATTTGGCCAACGATCCAACAATTGAAAGAATTATTACACCACGTTTAGCCTTGACCACTGCTGAATACTTGGCCTACCAAACTGAACAACATGTTTTGACTATATTGACAGATATGTCTTCATATGCTGATGCTTTAAGAGAAGTCTCTGCAGCAAGAGAAGAAGTCCCAGGTAGAAGAGGTTATCCAGGTTATATGTATACCGATTTGTCCACCATTTATGAAAGAGCCGGTAGAGTTGAAGGTAGAAATGGTTCTATTACACAAATCCCAATTTTAACCATGCCTAACGATGATATTACACATCCAATTCCAGATTTGACTGGTTATATTACCGAAGGTCAGATCTCCATCGATCGTCAATTGAATAACAAGGGTGTCTATCCTCCAATCAATGTCTTGCCATCATTGTCAAGATTGATGAAGAGTGCCATTGGTGAAGGAATGACGAGAAAAGATCATGGTGATGTTTCCAATCAATTGTATGCCAAATATGCTATCGGTAGAGATGCCGCAGCTATGAAAGCCGTTGTTGGTGAAGAAGCTTTGAGTATTGAAGATAAATTATCGTTGGAATTTTTGGAGAAATTCGAAAAGACATTCATCAGTCAAGGTGCATACGAAGACAGAAGTATTTTTGAAAGTTTGGATCAAGCTTGGTCATTGTTGAGAATTTATCCAAAGGAAATGTTAAACAGAATCAGTCCTAAGATCTTGGATGAGTTCTACGATAGGGATAGAAGTGCCGATGTTGATGAAGAAGAAGATGCAAAGCAAGATCAAAATGGTGATTTAATCGATGCCTAAGTTTCTTCGGTGAACAGATCTCAATTTTGAAATAAAATAAAAAGTAAAAAAGAACATCGTCACATTTAAGTATAGAAAATTGCTTTATTATCTTTTTTGAGTTTTCACTAGTTTTTTCTCTACTCCTTTCATTCAGTCGGTATCTCGTGATATACGTACATATAACAGACAAGTTTTCATTTCTATAAATATTAAGTCTACTTACTAGTCGTATATAGCTCGCCTGGCGCGCCCACCCAGGCTCCCAGGCTCCCACGCACTGCTCTGCACTGAATTGATCGGAACTGAGCCAAACGCAAGGGAAGGGAAAAAATTAACAAAGCACCCATAAAAAAAAATAAAAAATGTAAGGTTGCTTAAGAAAGAAATCGAAAATACTTAAATAGTTTTGGGATCCCAGTTCGATATTCAAATAGTCAATTGCAAAACACGCTTCGATCAAACAACTATTACAATAAAGCCGCAAATAAAATGGGTGGAGACGTCTTAGTAATAAGTAACAGAATTCCAGTCACCATCAAGAAGTCTGAGAAGACTGGTAAATATGAATACAACATGTCATCAGGTGGTTTAGTTACCGCCTTGCAAGGTTTAAAACAATCTTTCAAATGGTTTGGTTGGCCAGGTTTGGAGTTGCCAGAGCTGGACAAAGAGACTGTGAACAAAGATTTGAGCGACAAGTTCAAATGTATTCCGATCTATTTAAGTGATGAGATTGCCGATTTACATTACAACGGGTTCAGTAACTCCATCTTGTGGCCCTTGTTTCATTACCATCCAGGGGAAATGAACTTTGATGAGCTGTCATGGGCGGCATATATAGAAGCTAACACCCAGTTTGCCAATGTTGTTGCAGATCAAGTCAAAGAAGGTGATATTGTCTGGGTTCATGATTATCATTTAATGTTGCTTCCAAAGATCTTGAGACAATTGGTGGATTCCAAGGGTATTAAAAACGTCAAGATTGGATTCTTCCTTCATACACCTTTCCCATCTTCTGAAATCTATAGAATCTTACCAGTGAGAACCGAGATCTTGCAAGGTGTGATGGAATGTGATTTGATCGGATTCCATACTTATGACTATGTGAGACATTTCTTAAGTGCTGTGCAAAGGATCTTGAACGTCAATACATCACCTAATGGGATTGAATACAATGGGAAACAAGTACACGTTAGTGCTTATCCAATTGGTATTGACGTTGATAAGTTCATCAATGGATTGACAAAGGATTCGGTCATTGATCGTATCACTAAATTGAAACTGAAATTTTCCGATTGTAAAATCATCGTTGGTGTGGATAGATTAGATTATATCAAAGGTGTGCCACAAAAATTACATCTGTTTGAAGTGTTCTTGGAAGAGAACCCGGAGTGGATTGGAAAAGTTATATTAATCCAATTGGCTGTTCCTTCAAGAGGTGATGTGGAAGAATATCAATCCTTACGTGCCAACGTTAATGAATTGGTTGGAAGAGTTAACGGTCAATTTGGAACCGTGGAATTTGTTCCTATTCATTTCATGCATAAATCAGTTCCATTTGAAGAATTACTTGCCTTGTACGCCATAAGTGATGTCTGTTTAGTCTCATCTACAAGGGATGGTATGAATTTGGTCAGTTACGAATACATTGCCACACAACAGGAAAACCATGGTTCATTGATCTTGAGTGAGTTTGCAGGTCTGGCTCAATCGTTGAACGGTGCTCTCATTGTCAATCCTTGGAATATTGAAGAGTTAAGTGGTGCCATCTTGGAGAGTTTGACAATTCCAGATGAAAAGAGAAAAGGTAATTTCGACAAGATGTTCAAATATATTAGCAAATATACAGCTGCTTATTGGGGAGAGAACTTTGTTAGGGAGTTGAATAGGATTTGAAGCGGGCTCTATATACGTTATAGAAAGTTTGAAATAAAAGTAATAATAGTATTAAAGTCGTGTGTGTGTTTTAACCATAGAGCAACGTTCAATCATTCAATCCGAGAGAGACAGCATAGCGATTATCTCCAGAGATCTTGGAGTTTCTATACTATGTGGACTACTTTGCACACAAGAAGATACACCGATCTCTGTATATTGTGATTTCTGAGTTACCTTCAATGTGGTCGAGATCTGGGTGATTGGTTACTTATTCACTCACTCACTCATTCATTCACTCCACACTGTTCTTTGTACTATTGCACTGTACCGCACTGTTCTCACACCGGTCGCTTAAAAATTCTGTCACACAGAAAAAAAAAAACACAAGAAAAAAACAAAAAAAACAACAATAACAGAAAAAGAAGAAGCAAAAGCAGAAAGGACAAAAAGCTAAACGACAATTAATAATTGATAGACTGATAACAACCGAATCTCACTTCCCACATCTCAGAATTCAGCCCATTCACACATCCATTACATCAACCTAATCCCCTTTTACCACAGGTGGCATCTCACTCAATTCCTTCAACAAGCACAGAAACATTTTGAAAGAGAATTAAAGGAAGGAAAGAAAGAAAGAAAAAAAAGAAGAGTCTAGAATGGGTCAATTACTATCACAACCGGTGACGGAGAAACATATCAAGCACTCCAACCATCCCCACTTGGGATATGCCATCGGTGAAATGCAAGGTTATAGGCTAACGATGGAGGATGCCTATTGTGAAACTATAGAAAGATTGCAAGTGATCAAAAATGATCATAGCTCGCTCTTGAAAGTGGCGATCACAGATAAGGATGAAGTATCGGCATCACAAACACATCTTAAATACCCAACCACTGAAAAGGAAATTTTGATAAATATTTTTGGAGTCTTTGATGGACATGGGGGGTCTAGTGTTTCGAATTTGATATGTCATAGATTGCCTTCGATCTTGTTGAAAAATATAAACCACGAGTTGAGTAAAGTGGAGTTTAACTATGAGCAAGATCTCATATCCCAGATCCAGATGCCCAAGATTATCAAGAGATCTTTTTTGCAATGTGATAGAGAGTTACATTTAAGAGACGAAAAATCCGGATCTACTGCCATTGTGATGGTAATGGTCAACGATCAAATAATAGTTGCCAATACTGGTGACTCTAGATGTATTTTGAGTACAAATGGGGTAACAAAGACTTTATCGTACGACCACAAACCTGGAAACTATGGAGAATTATTAAGGATACATCAGGATGGTGGATATGTGTCATACAACAGAGTCAATGGGATCTTGCTGTTGTCAAGAGCATTTGGTGACTTCACCTTCAAAAATGACAAACAGACGAGAAGAATACATAATAAACCACCTGAAGAATATCAAGTGACTGTTGATCCAGAGATTTTGATACATCAGTTGAACTATGCAAAGGACGAATTTTTGATTTTGGCGTGTGATGGTATATGGGATTGTTTTAAAAATAAGGATTTGATCATCTTTGTTCGTAATTTATTATCATTGGGGAAAAGTTTTGATGATATAATAGAGATTGTATTGGATGAATGTTTGAAAATGGCAAACACCGTCACTGGTGTTGGATTTGACAATATGACAATAATCATCATCCTGTTGTTTAAGCCAAATGAGAATATCGATCTTTGGCATGAGAGAATTAAAAACAAGATATTGGATGAAAAATTTGGTCGTAAAGGACATTGAACTGAAACCTGAGATTTGGCATTTTAATACAACATAACTGGAAAAAACAGTTATATGCAGCATCATCATCATCATCATCATCATCCACTCGCAGTGCATATTCATATAAGTATATCGTTGGGGGTTTATTCTATTTTTATTTATTTAATTATTGTATATATTTCTGTGCTTTCAAGTTTTTGTTATCTTCGTTTACTCTTGAACTGCTTATTGATACACAAGTTCTCATTTTGTTTTATGAGTTTTAGTGATCTTTTTTTCAAGACAGCATAATTATATCTTATTTAATATTCTTTCGAGATTTAACCCAATGTTATGGCTGAAGTAACAAATTCACATGCCGTAAAATAAAACCCAGCCTTGAAGTGATAGACGGAAAAAAGCAAAGCTGATCTGCAATAAAGTGAGGGTATCCAAAGAACCAGACCGAAGGGCTACACGCTCTTATACGGATCAACAGATCCAAGCCCACAAAACTAATAAGAAAAAAGTCTCGAGAGAGTTCATTTTGGGTTAAATTACAAACGTCTTCCGACATGGAGATCCAACGCACATCTCTGTACATAAAAGATACATACATACATAAATATATAAACATGTCTCTACAAAGATCACACACAAACACATCAGACAGTGTTGGCTATCTTGTCAGAAAACGGCATAACTTTACTGTCTCATTGCATGAAAAGAAAACCCAGTGCAAGACTCAAAGCAAAGCGTTGATTGGTTTCATAATTTACCTTAGATCTAAATCTTGTCGGTACTGCGGTACTCACTGCTATTGTTTTCGCATAAACCTGGCTTTCCGGTATTGTGAACGGGATATTGATCTTCAGCTGACACTTGTTCATTGTAATATAGATCTTCATCCTCGACATTTTCCTCTTTCGAAGTGGAAAAAAAAAAAAAAAAAAAAAAAAGTTGCCTCCGAGAAAGGCAACAGAGGAAAAAGAAAATTTACCAAATTTAGGCGGAAAATTGATAGGAGCTGGTCTGTTGTAAATTGGAAAACGTGTGGATAGATAGCTGAATATGTGCGTTAAACTCTTGAACAAACAAGAGCAGGTAAATGTATGCCTGTGTGTCTCTGGTAACACTCCTGCGGCACAGTTTTTAGCACTGCCTTCACAGACATATAATATACTGAAGCATTGAGTCAGATAAGAGATCTGGTATGTCTAGTCCTTGCATGGAGTATAGAAGTCGGATGACAATTTATCACAAAAATTGAGTACTCTAGAATCGTTGATTTCAACAAACTAAACTATTTTAAGCTATTTTGCAACAAAGCCTTTCGCAAAGAATTTCTTAGCTTGTAAAAGCTTTTGATTCCGACTAGTGAAAAATTCATGGGAGAAAAATTTGAAAAATGATTATCGATACAGACACGGCCATATAGGAATGAAACTGTTCAGTGATCATGGGCTGCTAATTTTAATTGTGTTAAACGATCCGCTATTGTTGTGGAACACCAGACAATCATTGGCACTGTTGAAAATTACGAATAACATGCAATTTATCCACTTTCGTTCAACCACAACTATATAATACGACATTCTTCTCTAACGAGTTAGGAAAACAAAAATGCAATGCGGCACACGACCACAAATTGTGTTTTTTTTTTTTTGACTTTAGCCGAGTAACTACGGTTGCAAACAGCACGAACTCGATTTATTTCCGCATAAGAGCTACTTAAGATAGCACATAGAAAAGTAACCGGGATTAAACTGTATGATGAGTATTAATCTTTAATACGCACAAGAACGGCACCAGGCTCGATGAAATTGTAAAACTACACTACACTCTCAATGGATTTTGAGAAGTTCCCCTTTTCAATATATCCATATCAACATTCTGTATCCCCGATTTGATTACCTAATTTTTTTGAAGCTTAGGAGATTTTCTTGATAGATAATCACTAGACAGGTTTTATTCTCTTTATTCCTATGTAAAATTATATTAGGTGTTTGATTACACAATCTTATGCATGTATCCGCGGGTATTGGGCCACCAACTTGCATGGGGTATCTTGAGAACCTGTGTAACTGGGACAAATCTGTAAGTCTTTTTGTTGGAGAAGTTTTAAGAACTTAGTACTGCGCACTTTCTCCTTCTCCTTCTCCTCTGATTGATGGAGAACTCAAGTTTCTTTCTTGTGATTAAGTACTCTTTCAATTTTTTCTATGTCAGTCTATCCCTTGGAACAAGTAAAATAGATCTTCGTTTTGAAAAATTGTGTCCATACATATACCACTGTAACTTAGGTTTAACTTTTGGGCTGCTAGGAAGGAGACTATTTCTAGCAGTCACCTTAGTTTTTTATTTGACATTTTCTATGGTAACAGCTTCGATTTCTATAATCACCAAGGATGTGAACGTCTTGTAGAAATAAAATAGCTCAAAAATGTAGACATACCCTTTTGTGCATTTCACCTGATGTTATTAATAGATTTATGACTGCAATTAATTATGATCGTTGCTGAGTATTGCCGGTCCGAACTTTCATCAGTCTACATGAGTTCTCAAAATCAGTAAATTTGGCATTATCTCATCGCGCGCCAGGAGTACATAATACTACAACATTTCATTAGTTATCAGCTGGGGCAACCAACATCTAATTCCATTCTAAGAGTTTTGTTTTTGTTTTTTTTCTCCACCGATGTTACATCACTCAGCGTTGCGCCTGTAAATGTAGTTTAAATTGAACTCTCGCGCGCGCAAACACACAAACAGATATTTTTTATTCAGACCCACACTTCATGAGAAATAGATCGGGTTGTTCTTACTCAGTTTCGTACTTGGAACACAGTTATGACGTTATTCGACCTATATTGTCTAGACTTTCGGTCTGCGAATAGAGTTATAATGATGAACCCTCTCATTTTGATTCCGTTGCTGTGTTTCAGCCTGCGCTCTCCTTGTTTCAAGAGCCTATCAGATGTCTCGGCGGCCGATTCAAGACGGTATTCAATCATCTGGTGTTATAAGATATTTTGTCATTTCACGACTTCGTGGTCAGTATGCTCTTGTGCACCAAGGCGTGCGTACGCTCATTTTTTGGTTGGAGATATATTTTAATCAAAAGCTTTTTATGCTCTTCACTCACAAAAGAAAAGTTGTAACGGGAATTTGTTTAATATGCAGCCCGTGTCTTTTAATAAAAATCTCGACAATAGGTATCAAGGGTTAAGTTTAAATCCGGATTTGCAACATTATAATTGACAGAGTAGTGAAATTTGACGGCGCGACAAAAACTCAGGTTAGTTCGTGCTCATCCTATTTAACGTATGTTACGTATGTTGCTTAGTTAAGTTATGAGATAATCGACGTTCGCACGGCTCATCATGCTATCTTATGTTTTTTTACATCTCTTTGCCACAAACAACAGTGGTGTTTCCCGAAATTCTTCACAGTTTCCTATTCGATTCTGGAGTCCGAGTCTAAGGGATATGCCAAACATGAAAAGTGCAACATGAAAGTCAATTCCAAAAGTCCATCCGGGTGAGTTAACACTGATAGGTATATTTTACAAAACCCTTGGATGCCTTCTTTTTCTTTACTTGTTTCTTTTGATCATACGAGAAAGTGATCCTGCAAGCCGACACCAAAGATGAAGGTAATGAACGTCCTCAAGGTGAGTATTCCAAGCGAGCTGTGATCGTAGCTTTTGGAACATTCACAGTTTTGAGGTTTGGTTGCAAATTCACTTGTTTTGTTTTCCGTTTACATATGGCTTTTCAGCTCTCCACTTTTAGGAAAAGCTCGCGTCTCGGTCTTACTTTTTTAATTTTTTTTCTCCATGAAAGGAAGAAAAAAGGAGAAAATATATCAGAGGGGAATGAGCGATTGATTGCCATATAAGGAAATTGAATAGATAAGGGGGATTTTTCTTATCAGGAAAGTGTGGAAAAGGAGTATTATATCGGCGCAGTGTAGAGTATTTAGTACAACACACACAAGATGAAGGATCGATGTAAACGATCAAAGCTGAAATTCAGCCGATTCAGAGATTGGAAAAGATTCGAAGTTCCAGCTTTATTTCCTAGCTAAATTTGCCGTTTGAAACTAAGTGGATTTCAAAACTCAGTTTGCCTTGATGTATGACTTTTGTTAAAGTGAAAGGAAGCTTCATCTCATTCAAGGAGTTGTAAGTAGATTGAGGTTCGTACTACAAATGACAGCCCATTACTATAAAAGTTTAATTGGCAGATGTATTTCTTGAGCATACATTCCTTGCAAGTTTTTACCTCAAATTAAAAAGTTGGAGCACTGAACCAAAACCTTTGAGACTGGAACGTCGACATCCTTTTATCCTTCATGTACGAACTTCTCTGCTGATGTGCTACTGTTTTTTTGTGAACTATAAGCTAATTCACCTCTTTAAACCGTTCTGCCTGTTTAACTCCAGACAGCAAAGGCAGACCAGCGCAGGGCCAGGAGGAGGAAAAGGAGGAGGAGGAGAAGGGAACTAAAATAATAACATTAGGAAAAAAGAAAGTGTACAGGTTTTAACAATCAACTTTCCTAACAATAGCAGATCGACAGACAAGAAGAGACCGTGCTGCACTAACAAAATATCTGACTGATGTCTGAATCGAGAAATACAGAGTCATGTCAAGTTGGAGATTATTATTCTCTGCGGGATATTAAACTTTAATCATCTTGAAGAAATGTTCATGTGACATAAAGCTTTGCATTCGAATTGGAGGCCTCATAAGTCTAACAATCCTTTTCGCTTTAATATTACACATTCAATATCGATGACGGTGTGCTGCTCTGTGTTTGTATCAGCGTGGGTCAAATATATATATATATATAGAATAGTGCAAGAAGGGCAAAACTTGTCGGGTTATTTTTGGTGAAGATTGGTTCATTTTATTGTTATGTAAATTCCACTGAAAATATATGCCCTTCCTCAACTCACTTAGTGTAATTTTTTTGAATTTAGTCACCTCCAGCAGCCTAGCCACTCGATTTGGTTGGCCTGCTTGGACTCGTCGAACATCTCGACTGGAAATCCAGAAAATTCTTCTTCTTTGATGAGTTGATTTGGATGTTTGTCAGTTTAATGATATCCACAATTTTGAACCCGATTGAACCTCTGGCCTCATATGAATTGATCTCCATAGTCAGAGATACAAGAACAAGATTTACAGTTGGCCTCCCCCCTATACGTTTATCTATTCCACCCTTCAGGTATATTTTCAGGAAAAGAAAAAGTAAAATTGATTCAAGGGATGAAAAGAAAAGCTGAGCGGTAATCAATAAGTGAGTGAATGTGGGTTGCCCAGGTCTGGGAGGTGATGCTACAATAAAAAAACGCTTTGCTTCTCTCACAGTTCACCGCAATTCACTCAGCTTATTTGTACAATTCTTTGTCAAAACAAACAACTCGTCTCGTTAACACCTCAAGCTGTGTGTCTCTGCGTTTTTTTCTTTTTTTTTGAAGAATACCAGCTTCTTTAATTGCGAACTGTGAGAAAGAAATCATATAATGTCTGAATTCAACATTGACATGAAAACATCGTTTCCCCACCAATACAGTGCATGTCTAGTTGATTATTTTTTTAATTATGGATTTATTAATTTTTCGTAGTAGCCAAAAAAGGGGACATACAAGTAAAAAGGTAGCAAGCAGCAAAAGCAGCAAAAGCACAGACACACACATAACACATAATAAGTAGTTGCAAAACCACACTCATTCGTTCCATGGCATAGATATGAAAACTAAAAGCCCTGAAACCCAATCACAGGTTTTAGAGCAGTGACAACAGCAATAATTAAATAGTAATAAACAAACCGATTTCCCAAATCTCTAAAAATGAAACCCTTTTCTCTAATCCGTTTCTCTTGTTTTTATAATCTCTTATTCCAGCAGGAACTTATATCAATATTCAAAGAAAAATTCATCACTTTCTTGTGTTTGATAACGCAACTTCTTAAATTCAAGTAACTCATCATCTTGATGTTGGTCATAACTTCTTTTAGTGCCAAATTGAAGTGGAGGTGTAACCACTTCGATAGGAGATGGATATGTATCTTTTGGTATTTTACCAATGACAACAGTTGCCTCTGCGCCAGTGGTGTTATTTGTGTACAACGGAGTGGTTGGGATATATTTGACGCCCGCATCAATACTACCAGTTGCACTACCCGGAGGAGTAAGCAATTGTTGTTGTTGTAACTCCTTTTGTTGTGTGTGTGTGTTGTTTCCTTCAGAATCATGATCTTTGAATTGATAGTGTTTCTTCAATTGTGTAATAGCTGTGTGTAATGATTGATCAATCATCGATGAAGGACAAGGTTTGAATACTAACTTGAGTAAGGACAGTTCCAAGTCATCCATTGGAGGCTGGTAGCCATTTAATGCTCTCAAGCTCAATGACAATGCTGCACATGTGATTTGCGATATGTTGTAGTTGATTGATATCTTAGAAAATTGAACCAACTGACAGATGTAGAGACAACAAAGCTTGACGTCCAACAGATTGTACAACTTGTTCTTTTGTATCAACATGTCCAATGTTGATTCCAAATTGGAACCAATACACCACCCAATTGAACTGAGGATATGGGTTTCCATGTTAATGAACAATTTCTTTGAGTAACAATTGCAACACAACTTGGTCAAATCTTCCAAAGTTGGAACGTTTTGCTTCTTCTCGTGGAACTTGGCACTGATCCACAAACAGCACAAACCAACCAATTGGAATTGAGACTTCTTGATGATCCTTACCGATGAATATCTGTCTATCATTTGTACCGTTGTGAAAAAAGTCTCTGAAGACAACTTGAACTTATTCACAATGTCCAACAAGTAGTCAATGACGAGGTATCTCATCTTCAATCTGATCTCGGGTTGCTGTGCAATCAATTGCGGCAATGGCTTGTATTCTTTTTCTAAATCCATGTAATGGGATAATATTTGGTCATCATATTCGTTAAGCATTAATAAATGAGATTTTAGTTCCATTAAGTGTAATGAATTGTTCTTTGATTTGATGTCAGAAATGTTCTCTCTGACGGAATGGAATCTATCTGGAGATGATGACATGTTTGCGTTATCGTTATGTATGATACAACTCTTTGTTCCAGAAGTGTTTGTTCGATTGACAAAATTGGAGTGAGATGAAGGGAGTGAAATAAAATTTCTTGCTTTTAAAAATTTTCCGGGAGAGGGTTGATCGTAATGATGGTAGAGCTAGTCCACTGGTCTGAATAGAGCTGACTCTCAGATTCCTGAACTCGTTCGAGTGAATGAATGAATGAAGTTGATGCCTTGTTTCGCAAAAACTTTTTCTCTTGTCTAGTAGAAGTTTTTTTTCTTTCTTGCGTGCCGCGGTTCGGGTGGAAGAAAAAAAATTTAGGGCTCAAAATGTATTTGCAATAGTGGTTAGAACAAGTCACAGTTATGATATTGATGAGATGTTCAGATTATGACGGTATGGCAGTATGAATTGATCCAAGATTAAGTGAATAATTGGAATTGATGTTGTTCAATAAATGCAATTGTTGAATGTGCAAAAGTTGAGATTTAAACCTTGGGCAATAATTAATGAAGATGACAATGCAAAAAAAAGACAAAAGGGGAATAGTGATGAGATGATAAATCTTGAGCTTAAGGACTTATCAAATCAACTAATGTATGGATGTGGATGATGAAAGTCAATTGAGGCGATGGTATATTGGAAGTTTTGTGAAAATAAGGAAATTTATTCAATAATTTATATGATCCTACCATCGAAAATTATCAAGAAAAGATTCGAAAATAGAAAGAATAGTTTTGGACATTGAATGATTCTCTCTCTTTTTCCTTACCACTATTTCTGTGGGAGACCTTTTTTTTCAGGATATTTTTACACTTTTTCCTGCAGATGAAATCAACAAGATGCATTCCATAAACTTTTAACATCTCCTGCAGATGCTACCACGCACAGCGTGTTAGCTTTTACGGAGTTCTCTCCTTTGATTTGACGCTTCGTCGTTCTCTTCCTATCTCTACTGATGAGATGAGTTTATTGAGTGGAAGAATACACTTGAGCTAAAGGCATTTAATGTTTGCTTCCCAAACATATGGAGTCTATGAAATGAAGAGCAATTTGGGTCCCGAACTATAATCGCAAGGAAGCAATAGTTCTTTCGATAATTCTTGTTTTAACGCGAGCGGAAGAAAAAAAACTACAACGGAGAACGAAACAAAAAAATTGACCCGCTTGGAGGAGAAGTATTAAATTACGGTGATTTATAACCGGAGTAGCATTGGAGGAATGTGAAAACAAAAAGTTGAAAAGAGTGTTCAGGTTTAATACTTCATACTCTAGACACTCGACCACCTTGCTGGTTCTATGTCTATTTTGTTTAGTAATATGATTTGGATCTCAATGGGGTTACCTCAGGATGAGAGTATTTGTAGGATCTGCCGTTACTATTGATTGACTGTAGATTATTTTCTCTTGTGCCCAGCGAATCAATCGTCAATTATTTTTCTGCCAAAAATATTGTCCTTAACCTCGAGCGACGAAATCACATAACCATAACCCAAATAGGTAAGAATCTGACTAGAAAACATGGAGAAGGAGAAAGTAACTACCTCCAGAATTTTAAAGAGAAAGCAAAAATTATCAACGATCGAGATTCTCTTAGTACTGAAACAATACGAAACTGTTTGATCGAGTCTAAGTCTTGGGTTTAACCGCTGATGCTTAACAATAAAATTAAACATCACGTTTCAAATAACTCTTGACGTACAACATCTTCAAGGAGGAATCGGTTTTCAATTGAAGAAGGCCATAAGGTAGGGTAAAGGTAAGCCAGCTTTGAATCAGCTCTATGAACCTCGAAAAGATAAAAAAGAAAGTACTTGGAAAACATTGCCCTGGATTTATCATAGTGTTTCCATCTTGCTGGGTGCCGATTGCAATAAGAATAGTATGATTTGCAATGTCTTTACTTAAAAGAGTAATAAAAAAAGAAAATATTTTTCCGGATTGGAGATTTTCCTAAAAGCAGGATTGTTAGTTTTTTCCAACTGTCGGCACAAAAGTGTCTTTGAGAAACACAAAACACTGCAAACAAGATTTTTGCAATATGCCACTTGTATCTCCAACAACAAATCCAAATTTTCTCTTTTTCTTCTATCTGTGGTTATGCCAATTGTTATCTAGGTTACGAAGACAAAAGACTTACATGAAAGGTTTTATAGAGTGACCTGACCTCCGGAATATCAACCAAATCGAGCCTACTTACAAATTTCCATTGAACCAGAAAATAACGTGCCAACCACAATAGAGGCAGAAGTTGAAACGTTATCTCTTGATGATCAACATATATGGCAAAATGAATTGACATCACTGGGATCGTAAGGCAGTAAGCTTTCGAGACAAAAATATTTATCAAGTTTTCATGAAATTGTAGAAATAAGGGCCTCTCAAAATGTCTATCGTTATTTGACAAAGTTGCCAATTATCAATACACATCTGGTACCCCTCAGTAGGATGGCTTTTTTTCTTGATTCGATCTCGAGTTGCAGCAACGATGTAAATGTTGATAGAGTAGATATGTAATTATCTGGATTGTATAAATATCGAGATTGCAAATTTCTCCCAATTTGATCGATAAATGTTTTTTTTTGCTTGACAACAGCGTTGTTGTTAAAAATTTCCTTGACATCCAGTGTAAAAAAAAAACCATAAAAGAAATTTGCTCGATTTAAGTTGCGTTCAGATCAAAGGATCTATTGTCCATTTTGAAGTCATGATCACCGGTGATTTTGTCACTTTGCGTGATTGTTCTTGCCTTTTTGTGTGACCAGTGTAAATTACTTCAAAAGAATATATTTTGTTTGTTTGTTCTTCTGTCGTTGCTGTTGTGGACCAGGGTTCCAATACAAACAAATCAGAAGCTTTACCAATTAGGGAAAAAAAAAATCCAAATATTTGTTTTTTTCAGGTTCCTTAGTTTATAGGTGTAAAAAACGCAGAGTAAATTTGGATAGCAACCGTTTACCGTAATGCTCAATGCTAGTCTACAGATCATACGTCAAATTACGAGGCTCTTGGTATGACTTAAAAAAATTACAGGGTATTCTTCTCACTTCTTAACGAAAATTTGTGCCATAATAGAATCGTGGTGCGGTTTTTGTCCTGTGAACAATCTTCATAAACGGCAACCTGTTATGAGTTACGAGATAACTTTTGAGGATTGGTCTTAGAATTTTGCTCAGGAATCGACATAGATTTATAGAATTGTGTATCTTCTTTCAACCAAAAATCAGCAAGGTATTTACTTAAAGATGCTCTTATTTTGTCGGGGATCTAGGATTGGCATAATTAAGAAACAAAAAAAATTGCGCTTGCAAGAAAGACAGGATATAAAAATTTTATAATCGAGGTGTAAAAAGGATCAAGGAAACAGAACAGAACAAAACTTTGCTAAAATGGCTAGCTCATAGCTCATCTAGAAATTAGGTTAATCACATGTGTGTTGCTTTTTGCGTAGAGATTGGTTACCCCTCAAGTTTGATTTATAGCTACAAACATTAGAAATTTCTTTCGATGCCTGCCGTACCTGCATCTTACTGCTGTCAACACTCTAAAGTCTATGCTTCCCTACATCGCTTATGCAAGTTGAAGTTTCTGATTTTTAGCTTTCCGGGGTAAGGAAGAAATAGTATTTCAAAATGTTGACAATGTTCTCCGGAAGCGTCAAAACATTTCCTAAATAAATTTGCAAATTTAATTTTTTTTGATTCTCAGCCTCGAAACCGAAAAAGATTGTGCGCGTCTCTTTGCTTTTACACTTAGTGCTTAGCAAAGTTTGTGGTAAAAGTCGTAAGATAATAAAGCTCTTGGGTAGGTAATTGTTGTATATGGTATGCAGTGAAGCACTCGGACGAGGGTGAAAAAAAAAACTCCGAGGATTTCCTAACAATAAGGCATCTCTCTAAGAAATATAGAATTAAGCAGCCCTGCCGATTCCTGAACAACGTGAATATTGATCTATTTTTGTGTGAATCTTCATCCTTATTTCTCGAGAGAAACAAGAATTTTTGCTTTCTTTTTTTCCGAACCTTATATTGAGAGAAAAAAAATTCATGCGCTCGCACAATAAATTAATCCAGACCCTTGTAGGGATTTTTCTACTGATGTTTGAACAAAGAAGTGGCTATTTTTATATTAAGTGTTGCCTTGAACATTCCACAAGAATTAGCGCTTGTCATTTTTTCACCATACCTTTTTATCTTGAAACTTACGAAGTTACCTCCAATCGATCTAAGTTGCACATTGTGGATTCATCAATCTAAACGTCTTTCTCTTTCAAAGTTGGCTTGGCCTCCTTCAGTCTGGGCAATATATATTTCATGTTCTCGCCTCAAAAGGTGATATCGCCCACTGCTAAGTACTAGATGCTAAAAAAAATTCACACAGAAAGTACACTAGCCTATTACAATCTATCTCTTTTTTTGAGTGCTAGTTTCAGCCGACCAGCATATTCAAATATAGAGCCTTACCGACTCCCTGCACGGGCCTACTTAGCGGAGATTAACCGAACTCAGGTATTTCAGTGAAACTTGGACAGCTCAACCGTCTAGAATTTTACATCCATTACATTTCAGACTATATACAAGTGTGATTATTACACAGGCGGTTTCACAAAAGTCTCTATTTTTTAGTCTTTGCACCAGCCGCTTTAAACATAATTACATCTCCATCCTCAACCAAGTACGCTTTTCCCACTCTTTGTTGCTTTCCATTGTTTCTTAATACTTTTTCGTCAAACGGTGGTGATAAGTTTTTCAACTCATCATATTTGATCACATTAGCATTGATAAAAGTCTTCTGTAAATCGGTATGAATGACAGCAGCAGCTTCAGGAGCCGTTACGCCAGACCTCACAGTCCATTGTCTAGCTTCCTTCTCACCGCATGTATAATAACTGATTAGGTATAAGGCATTCCTCATTTCTTGGATGATCTTTGGAATGATTGAACCTTCGATAGTGTCACTGTCCACCAACAGGGTTTCCACTGAAGCTGAAAACAATATGATGGGACTGTCTGGAGAAAATTCATCAACCCAGGACTCAACACTCTTTAAGTACTGATTCGTTTGATTTTTATAGTCATTTTCATCAACATTAAGCAAAAATACAGTTGGCTTTGTGGTTAGAAAGTTGTACGAATTCAATATGTCTATCTCCAGATCTGTCCAATCTTTGAAATTTGCAATTCTTTGCCCTTCCATCAACCAATCGTAACACTTCTCCAATGTTTGTTTCTCCTGCTCCAAGAAAGTCATATCCAGTGATTTGATATTTTTCTTATAAGTCTTGTTCAATTTTTCCAATGCGTTCTCAACAAACTCCATGTCCTTCAACAACAACTCATCTAAGACTATAGTCAAATCTCTTACTGGATCCACATTTCCTTCTATGTGCGTTATTTCTTGGTCGATGAAACCTCTAACCACCTGGTAAATTCCATCCACTTGTCTGATATCGTTCAAGAACTGATTACCAAGACCTGAGCCGTTTGAAGCACCTCTTACCAAGCCCGCAATGTCTATTATCCTCAAGTTTGCTGGTATCTTATTTTGGGATTGATACAATGTATGCAAGTGGTCTAACGTGTCACTTGGGACGATCACTCTGGCCTCTTCTGGCTTTATAGTTGCAAATGGATAATTAGCTGGATTTCCAAGTTTAGATCTGGTGATGGCTTGAAAAAAGGTGGACTTCCCAACGTTGGCTAGTCCCACTATACCACTCGAGAGATTGTTAGAAGGTCTGCCAAACCTTTTCGTGGAGGCCGTAGAGCTATACCTGAACTGTTGAAGCAAACATTTCTGCACTAACTTCATCTCCCACTCTTCGAGGAATCGGGCTTCCAAGTACCACAAACTTTTTTTCTTTTTTTTTTTCACTTTAATTTTCCGTGCTCCCTTTGGCACGGATTCTTTATGAATCTATCTGTTTACGAAGTAATTTTCATTATCTATAAAACTATTTATTCGAAGTCATGCAAAGAATTGTAATGCTCACCTAACCCGAAAGAATGTTTATAGTACACCAATTTCAATTCGGGCTGTCTACCGTCGTCATTGATTTTGATCGGAGCAGCACCGCTCATCATGACACTCATTGGACAATCGAACTCTTTTGATAAAGCCATGATCTCCATATCACCACCCCACAAAGCTGTGTTTTCAATCTCTTCCGTGTAAGATTCTATATCCCTCATGGTCAAGGTCTTCTCATCGAATAAGAATGGAGCAAACGTGTTAGGGTCATCTCTCATATGATTGGCAGCTTTTGTTCTCAAATCTTGAACGGAAACTTCGATATCGTGGCGTATTTTCAATTGATCCAGAATTGACGCAAACAAACAGTGTCCATCTGGCGTGATATCATGCTGTTTCAAATTGTTCATTTTGCAAAGTTGCTCAAGATTGGACATTTCGATGGCTCTTAAGTCAGGTTGAACAGCAGCCTCTGATTCAGCTTCTTCCCTGGCCTCCTGTAAAGCAGCATCCCTGCGGGCCAATCTTTCCTTTTGTCTATTCCTTTTCCTTTTTGGTTCTTGTGTTTGAGGATTCTTAGGTTGTACAGGCTCCTCTGCCTTCTTCGATATCTCCATTTGAGCTAAAAGCTGTTCAGGAGTAATTTCCTCATTTTCTGATTCATTTAAGTCTTCAGCTGATCCAGTCAATCTTTGTGTGAACTCCTTGACTTCCAACTCATGCTTCGATTTGAGGTTTTCCTTCATTTCTTGACATTTCCTTAAGACCTCCTTCTTTTTGGACTTGGTGGCTTGTTTCTTCAAGCCAGTGATGGTCGCTATAAGGTCTCTATTTTCCTTTTTATGTCTTATTAAAAGCTGGTCTTCAGTCTCGAATTCCGACATTTAATTTATGTGAAGGTTTGGAAGTATTGAGCAAATAGATTCTGTACCTTTCCTATTTTTCAGATTCGAATAATATTTTCTATTCTTTTTCTATAAGAAAAACATTATTTTCAACAGATGAACCTTCAAAGTAATCATTACAGAGATCAATATTTACGGTGGTCCTAAGGCACATTCATATTGGTCAGCACTTGGTAATATCTTATGCTCAGAGGTTATTGTTATTTGCTTAAACTAATCATTCGAAATTCTTTCAACAATTAAGAAGTTTATTGCAAGCTTGTCCTTGTTGATAAAAACTTTTTTTTTTTTTAAATCATAGTCTATTATAACTATTTAACTATCACTATTGATAGCTAAGAGCTATGCCCTGTTGTTTTATTCCTAGTCTTAGCCTAACCAGGTAGGAAACCCTTTTCTCATAAGGGGAAAACCTGCTGGTCGACTAAAATCTAAGTTTCTTCGAGAGATCTGCAATTTGGTATTTCGTGCACTACTAGTGCTTTTACGGGGTATGTTTTAACAAACAGAAATTTTGCCACAAAATGACTATATGGCCAAGTTGGTTAAGGCACCCGACTGTTAATCGGGAGATCGCTGGTTCGACCCCAGCTATGGTCGTTTTTTTTTCTTTCACATTCTCTTGCATTATAAGATAGACGGGTATGCTACTTCCACAATTCTGATATCGCTAAAAGTGAAGAAACAATTGCCTTTTCGCGAGAGTATTCTGACCATCTCTTTTATTTGTGTGATACAAGTGATTTTATGGGAGCGTTTTTTTTTATCCGTATGGATTTTGTAATTTTTTTCTAAAGGAAGAGTAAGCTATACAACGAAAGGTAAACAAAGGTTGATATCAGAAATAAAAAATGTCAGAGGCTGATTCAAACCCTCAAGTTGCTCGAAAATACTCTTTAGACCTTCCAAGGTATGCATCCATTGAGTTTCCTTTAAATGTTGTTAACGATGATAAGGCAATCGAATTGATAGGAGGCAAGCAGCGAATAAGAGAATCCTTACTTGAAAAGAATGTACAGTTGCAACTCAGATTGAGACCAGATGACCCTTACCAGCACCCAATTAGCTCATATGTCTCCACTTCAGAGAATTTGCTATTGAAAGTGCGGTTACCCAAAGGAGAGCTTCTGAAACACAACAACAATATTGCAAATGCCATAAAGGCAAACAAGGACTCATATCACTTCGAACCTGTCGCCATAGTAAACAAGAACTTCAGGTTTCGAGAGCTAGCGGATTTTCAGATTAACACTTCTAGCAATGAGTTGCTGCGAGCTACTACAAATGCATTTTACGGAAATAAGTTTGAGGACCTTGAACTGTTTGGGCAGTATCTCGAGGAAAAGGATCAGTATGATACAAGCAAGCCACTTGATTTACCTCCATTATCGACATATTCAAGAATCAAAATACCCTTCTCCTACAACTTCACCAACACTAAGGGAGTCACTGTGAAAAATGAGGACGGCAGTGTACGGCTCGTTAACACAAGGCAACCACTGAAAGTCAACACGATTTTTGTTCCTTGGGATGCACCTGCTCCCCAACACCCAGTGCCAGCATTGATGAAGCAATTGGAGGAAGCAAAACGTGCAGTATCATTACAGTTGGAGGAAGCAAAATTGCCAATGAACATAATCAGGAACGCCGCTAATTATCAGTTGGTTGAATGCGTTAAGCTTTTGGAGGTCTTGTTTGAAGAGAAACCGATATGGTTGAGAAAACATCTCTACACGATCACACCAGTCAACTGGAGAAATGTGTTTCGTCACGCCCTTGCATGTGTTGCGTACACTTCCAGAACAGGTCCCTGGAAACAGTCTTATATCAAATTTGGGATTGATCCAAAGGAGTCCAGTGAGTACGCGTTGTATCAAACAGAAAGGTTTAGAGTTCATACATCCAATAAACAGGTTGATGATGGCGAAGACATTGATACAGCTTTAATCAATCAGAGTACTGATCTATCACAAATTGACAAGGATGCCATAAGGGAATTGCCCTTAGATTTTGCTTTTGACGGTACAAACATCCCAAAAATTAGTACTTTTCAACTAGCAGATATTAAAGATCCACAATTGGTTCCCTTCCTAACTTCAGATGGTATTGTTAGTAAGGTTACAGAAGTAAATGGTTGGTTCAAGCCCACGAATTTGATTCAATTGAGGCTGATAATGAAGTACAAGTTAATATGTTTGACTACCAAGGAGCCTATCACAGAAGAGAGGATGGAGCAATTGCTGGAATCTGCAGTAAATCGTCATTATGCAAGCATAGAAAAAGCCAAGATATCAGATTCAACGGATGATGACAGTAGCGAAGACAATCACGTCGAAGATGATGACGATGACGATGACGACGAAGAAGAAGCAGACCGAATAGAGGCGCCTTTGGGCGAAGCCGAAAAGACTGATGAGGTGCTTCTGGAAGGGGACTTGTTGACCAGATTTGCCAAAGTAGACCCAAAAAGTTTCAAAGAATTGAAAGGGCTTTTGAAACAAGAAGATTTAATGGATTTAGATAGTTTTTGAAAAATTAAGTCATTTAGTTCTTTTGATTGCCTATGTACATAAATGCTATCAACATATTCATTTAGATTTCTTGTCGTAAAGACGACCACCCAACTTCTTCTCCACGTGATTTGCACCCAACAACTCCAACAACTCGTCTGTTTCTTCCTCTTCCACCTTTTCTGGCTTACCAGATTCTTCCTCCGTTTCACTGGCTTTTTTATTATCGAAATCCGAATATTTCTGTCTAAATGTGTATAATTTACCTCTTACATCTTCGATCACATTCATATCAGATCTGTTCTCGTTCCATAATGGGTTATTTCTTTGATCCTGGATCATTCTCAACTCTGTCTTTGGGTATTGAGACCTTCTTTCAACTATTGATCCGTCTGATAATTCTACGAGACATTTGAATTTGTGATAAATTGGTGGACGAGCTTTACCAATGCTGATTTTTTTCGACGGTCTTCTTGGTATAGGGTTTGGGTTCACTGCTGTCCTCGTTGAGTATTGTTTCAGCCCAGAGTATAGTACTCTGATATTATGACTTATATGACTTGTAAACATGGTAATGTACAATAGTGTTTCCTTACTGAGATGATTTTTCACTCTTTTTTTAATTTTGTCTCTTCGAATTTTTTTTTTCAAGTGTATTGGATCTTACCCAAAAAGTCGTGTGCAAGATAAAGCTTCATGGAGACTTCTTACCAAGAACTATAAAGGAAGAAGTGCCTTCTTCAAAAATGAAAGTATTGGCCACAAGATATTTCTTCACAGCCACTTTCATCTTACTGACACCCCCTTTACTATGCACTCCCCTTCCTGTGATAACAGTGAGCGGGTCAATATGCTGCACTTTGCCATACATTTGCACCTTTCCGACATGTTCTCTCCCTGTAACTTCGTCGTTCCACCAGTCGATTAGAGCTTTTGAGACGGTCTTAAGCGCAACATCGACAGATAATCCATGTAAATCTAGCTTTCCAGTTGCTAGGGACGCTCGTACCTTCGTTTTTTGAGTGTTGATTTGTTGATGTTGCCTTGCTTCAAATGCTAGATTTCTGTTCTGTGAGGATAGAGACAAATAGTAACCTCTAACAGAAGGCTCAGAAGCATCTCTTGCCATTTGACTGAAACGTTCCGCTTTGCTTGTATACTCGTGCTCAGTTATTGTTGACTTCTTCTGCAACAGTGAATTTTCGGGTACAGTTTGGAATTCATTTGCTTCTTCCGGGTCATCGTAACGTGTAACATTGTATTCTATTTTCGGTTTCAGCAGGCGCATCAGTTGTCTAAGCTCCGGAAACGTTGCATTGTGAAGCTTCTCATCCAAGATCAATGTGGCTATTTCGATCACTTTTTCAACATCGCCATGGAAGAAAACCAACAGTTTAGTGTAAAAATGTTCGCTTATCGAAAAATATGTTGGATTTTTTAATTTATACTGCTCCAAATCCAGGATGTCATCCGTGGTAGGACTATATTCGTAACTTATTTTGGATGATGTTCTGCTCAATGAAGAGACTGACGTTGGCGATGCAGATGATCGTCCTAGAATAACTGGGGAAATAATAGTGCTTGTCTGAACACGACTTTGACCATTGACCCTTATGGGCTCATTCGCCAGTTCGGGACTCACATCCGCAAGTTCCTTGGCTGGCTGCTCATTCTCAATTATGTCTACCAGCGCCAACGTGAAGAAAGAGTTCACTTTATGATAGTATAACTGAGCTACCTTTTTTTCTACTCCGATCAATTGAGAAAGTTTGTAAATCTCATCGTTAATTTCACCCCACGACCTTGCTGGCAAGACGTTGTTCTGTGATGATCCACTTAAATCCATTTTTACCTTATTCTTGGCTGACTTGGGGTTGTCATTGATTGCGTGATAATTCGATAAGATGTCAGAAGCTTTTGAAATATCTTTTCCTTCATTTTTCAAAGTTCTCAATATCTCCAAAGGTGGTATGTTTGGGAACATTTCTCGTAAAAAATCACCTTCCTGTTTGAAATCTTCCGGAAATACGCTTTCTATTTGAGTTTTATTGTGACAGCGGTTGGGCCTTTTGGATTTGCGGGTTTCACGTTCTTGATTTTGGTGGAATACATCTGCCTTTTTCTTCTGCACCATTGTAAGCTCGTCACTGGTCGTTTGTGCTAGCTCCGCATCTCGTTTTTCTTGTTCCAAAAGTGCCAGTCTTTCTTGCTCGTTTGTCTCCTCAATCGTAGTGTAGTTCAACATAATATCACAAGCTTTGTCAAAGTCTTCATTAACATCAATCAATGTATCTCGGATGTATTTCAAAGACATGTTTGGAAACATCTGGGATAACATCGAAACAGACTCATTATAGCTCGCATTAAGATCAATTGAGTTCAAAACTTCATTGATATCAACCTTCTCATCGGTGCTGCTCATATCAAGCAATATCAGCTGTGGTTGTGTGGTATATGTGTTGTTTGAATATGATATTTCGGTGAACCTGTATTTCAAAACGTACCGCATTTTTTTATCTTAATTTTTTCAGGTACGCTCTTACAGTCTCTGCATAATCGTAATCTACATACAGTCATTGACGAGTCATAATACTGGAACTGCTGGTTCTCATTATAGGAACGGCCTTATGGATTTTACTTGTCTTTTCCAGACATCCAAGGACGCAGGTTTTACACAACACAAAGAGATGGATTTTCTGGTTACAAACAGGAATCGGAGTTATTTGTGCTCCTAAAAGGGCCTCACTGTACATCTTGACCAAATCACAGCAACAAAATTTGAGAGTAACAAAAACTACAAAAACAAGCCTGATCACTGAATTTAAACCTTTATATGTATCAACTATGCATGCACACCATTCAGAAATAAAAAAAGCGACGTAATAAACCAATATGAAAGAAAAAGAAAGTGAAAGTGAAGCAACATGTCGGACGAATTGAAAAAGAGCTGAAAAACGGAGCGCTGAATTTTCAATCGCCACCTTTCTTCAAATTGTTGAAGCGCGCTTCTAAATCATCTTCTCCAGCACCAATTGCTCTATTGTCGTCACCTCCTAACAGCTCTGCCACCCTTGCCGTGTTCAGTGGTTCAACTTTCGCATTCAAGTCCCCAGAGGGGGTGTCCTTTAAATTTTGATTCAAGTCAACTCCTATCTCGTCGAGTACTCTATTCAAAATATCATCGGCTTCTTCTTCATCATCTTCATCTAATTCGTCATCCATCAAATCATCCATGGTATCATCCACCATTTCTTGTCTTTGATCCATCATATCATTTTCCCTTTGGAAGTCCATAGCAATCTTTGACAACTGTGGCAAATTCATTGATCTATTCATCTGGTTCAATAAAGATGTAGCAGATCTCATTGACTGTGACATCTGGTCTGAAGATCTTACACTCTGAATACGCAAAGATATAGCTTGCATTTGAACTTTCATCTTGGCAAATTTTTCAACATTCTTCTTAGTACGTATAAGATCTTTAGCCTGGATCTTTGCCGCCTTCAATTGGTTATTCTTGACAGATTTCTTAATCTCTGAGACAATCTGTTTTTCCTGTCTTTCTAATTTGACTCTTTCCCTGTCAAGCTCTCTTTGGGTCCTTTCTAAAGCTCTTTGGTTCTTCCTCAATTTCTCCTGGGGTGTGAGCCTCTTCCCAAATGCCCATTCAAAAAGATTCATGATCAGCAATTACTGAATATGAGATTAATGTTGTATTCGTTTATTCAACAGACATCTGTTAAATGAACTTTCCCACTGTGTGCCTCTCTTTTTTTTTATCAAGCAGTCCCTTTCGTTTTTTTCTGGTCTGAAAAATGTGTTACTGGAAACACTACTTTTTAAGAGATATGTCATTTAGATAAACGAAAATCCATTCACCATATTTATCGCGATCTGGTGGTCGAGTGTACAGCTACAATAGTTTGAGAAGTTGCAGGAGTGTTCAGAAATTTTGAACTGTGATCAGAGCTCTCTAAAGTTTCTCTCAAATAAAATCAATCAAGACAAGACATGAGTAAAAAACAAGACTTTTTGAGTATTTTTAACAACAAATGCAACAACAATTAAACACAGTTGACTTATCTTTCTTCACAGTCTCTTTTTAGTCAAATGAATCGCTCGAAGAGTCAACTGCTAGAGCATAATTTAAAGTTCTACGGGTCATTCAATTCGAATTCTACTCATTTTATAACTAACTAGATGTGCCAATAAAAAAAAGCCAAAAACACATAAAACCGACTCGCTATATAAACCCAAATAAAAAAAAATAGAACTCTCATCATAGCTAGCTCTCGCGAAATCACGACAGGATCAATGTGAGACACAAATGCTGTATTACTCTTCCAACTCAAGAAATGATCAACTTTTCCAATTTGTCCAAATTTTCCATTTTGTTCAACTTGTTGTTACCCAAATCCAATTCGACTAAATTTCTCAAATTATTCAAATTCTCCAATTTGCAGATGTTGTTCCCTGTCAACCTCAAAATTTGTAAGTTTGGCAAATGGTCCAAATTTTCAATCTTTTTGATTCTACCCAATGTCAAAATTAAAGTTTCCAACTTGTTCAAAGACTCTAAGTTCTCTAATTTTGTGATTGCAGAGTACTTGATTTTCAAAGTTTTCAAATTCACCAAATTCTCCAAATTTTCTATTTTTGTCAAATTTGGAACGTCACCTAAAACTAACTTATTCAAATCTTTCAATTGAGATAAGTTTTCCAATTTGCGAATGTTTCTGTTGTTTTCTAAATCTAACTCTTTCAAATTCGTCAAGGTTGACAAATTCTCAATCTTGGGAATTTGGTTGAAACTCAAATCTAAAGTCACTAAGCGTTCTAAATGAGATAAATTCTCAATCTTCTGTATTTGGTTTCTGGACAAATTTAACTCTTCCAACTCATGAAGCTGTTCCAAGTTTTCGATTTTCGAAATATGGTTACATCTCATCAAGTCTAGCTTCTTCAATTTTGATAAACTTTCCAAGTTCTCCAACTTTGAAATATAGTTGTTGCCTAAGCATAAATGTTTTAACTCGGTTAAAACTTCCAAGCCTTCTATTCTATTGATGGAATTGTTTGACAAATCCAAACTGACCAAGTGCTTCAAGTTCTTGAAGTTGTCTTGAATGAATTTGATATGATTGCTGAACAAGTTTAACTCTCTTAAATTCTTTAAACTCTTGAATGATGAGGAAACATCCTCGATCAAATTGAAACCAAGATTCAAAACTCTTAACTCCGTCAATGTATGCAATTTGTCAATTTTGGTTATTCTGTTGTAACTCAAGTCCAACTCTCTCAAGCTGGTTAAATGACTCAAATTTTCTAATTCAAAAATCTGATTTGACTTCAAATTCAATTTTCTCAAGTTCTTCAATCCACTTAATTTGGGTATTGATTGAGTTTCACAGTTTGATAAATCCAACTGTTCTAATGTGGCCAATCCTTTCAATTTGTTCAATCCGTGAAGATTGTGATGATTAACTTCAAATCTAACCAATCTATTGAAATATTTGTTATTGTTGATGGTATCAATTAAGATTTCCATGTTTGATAAGTTGCTTTTCGCTGACCAATGGGACATATTTTGAAACTTCAAATTTTGGATGTAATTCGAGTTGAGATCATCTTCTGCCATCCTTTTAATTTGGTATTGATTATCATTAGATTCCACGATGTTTTCATCGTTGAAATTCTCATCGTTGAACAAGACCAATACGTTCTCATTCAATTTCATATCTACTAAAGCACCGTCAGTTGCTGGTAAAGCGGTCTTTAAGTTGATCAAGTCTCTATTGTCTAAACTGAAATCTAAGATCTTCATCTTCAACTCGTTTGGTAAAGATGAGAACATGTTGTGTTCGTGATATGGACTTTGTACTATTGATGATGCCATCGTGTGTATGATCAACTGTTAATGTGTTATAATGAAGTGAAAGAATGTGTTTAGGTGAGTGTAGATGTGACTGTGATGATTCAGGTGAGTCTCATTATCTGTCTTCTATGATAAGCGGCAGATTAGATTAGATAACTTTGTGATTGATCTGATTGATATGGAAGTTCTGGGCATCTAGAACCCAGAATCAGGAATTCTGATCACATTTATACCTGACTTGAATCAAAGGGCGCTTCTTTGATTTCATAAGCATAGTTGAACAATTTTCTTTTGTTTTTGTGCATTTCTGTCTTGATTCTGTGTGTGTTTTTTTTTTTCTTCTTTTTCTTTCACGGAAAAACATGAGATTTTTCGATTACATCATACAACGTCGATTTCTCTTGGTAAGCTACTTTTTCGTACCACTTAAAGAAACAGTCCCACTACAAAGTGCGAAGCAAGGAAGTGTGTCCTCTAAGAATTATCCGGGTCTCGGCATGAACTAGGGCATGTTTAAAGTTTAATTTGGACATTGAAAGGCAAACATAGGGATTTGATTAATGTGATCCATCTGATGCTCACACCTTGATTTTTAACTCCACCGTACTGTTCACTTGGGTAGATAGGAAAGCAACAACAACACTATCTTGCTGTACCCCATGTTTTGTTACTCTGAGATTGCCATAGCATTTCATATCATGTTTGATTTACGTGTTTGTCAAACAAGTGAACAATAAAAATATATGTAAATCAGACATAAAAAAAAGTAGTGTCCACTCGGGTTTTTGATGTTAGATAACTCATACGTCATGGGACATATAATGTAACACTAAGCTACGGAAATCCACCCGACTTTATCGAGACACAACGTAGATCAAATTAAAGTTAACCATAACAACAACTCCACTTTGCTTGTCCACCACAATCAAATGCTGTTATCACTGGTTAAATGCACCTTCCTCTCTCCACTTTGAGTCAAACAAACCTTGTTTGAAATTTGCTTCTTTTCTTATTTTGTCGTGTTATGATTTTACGCTTATGGTCAATCTGATCTGATTCTATAAGAAGTTTTTTCCCTGTCTTTTGAGTCGTTTAAGCACGAAAATATTTGCACACAGTAAAAAGTGTGCCTGTGATTTTAGTGCACCTAGTGATTAAAATTCCAAAGTGGTATATTTGATACAGTAAACACGAAATATTTTATCAAGACAAGAAAGAAGAAAAAAAAACTTTGTGGTAAAGTTGAAAAATCTAGGAAGAAAGAGAGAGGTTCATAGAGACGAAACGGAGAGCCAATCGACCAACCATATATTCCACATCAAACGTAAATACTACAAAAATGTTGTACGAACTTATAGGGATAGCTCGTGTCACATCAAGCAATGTGAATACTTTAACTTCAGAAGCCAGAGATGTTGTATCATCTATTGGAAAGTTGATAATAAATAACAGAGGTGTTGTAAGAAAGATTTATAACTTAGGAGTCAAACCATTACCTAAGATTACAACGTCTCATCAAGAAAGAAATTTCAGAGGTTCCAGATTCATGATTCTTTTTGATTCGTCAGCACCAGTACAAACAGAGATCTTAAGAATTTTGAAGAGAGATCATAGAGTAATCAGATCATCTATAATGAAAGTTGATGATAGAAAAAAGCTAAACGTTTTAGGTGCTATTGAAAGAACAAGAAATTGATTGATATCCATATCACATGTACATATATATAATTTGATTCAAGAATAGAGCTGTCTCATTTATAACCATCATCAATTTCAAACTCGCCTTATTTGAACTTCACGTCAGCATTTTTGCTATAATCTTTACGATCATGGTAATCTTTGACCCTGTTTCTAACATAGTCAGTCCCCGCGACTGGTGTGACTTCTTTATACAAGCCCAATCTTTTCAACAAGGGTGATGGTGCTACCTCTACTTGTGCCTTATCTCCGGGACGTACAAAGTAAAATGTACCAATCCTTGGAGCGCTGACTTGATCCAGAGGTGGTCTCAACACACGATGTATGGTCAGCTTGAAAAATCCACCACTCCAGAATTGCAACGTGTCTCCAATGTTACAAATAATTCCACCCCTCACGGGCTTGACATACTTCCAGTCACCGTTACTCAAACGGATTTGTAAACCAGCAACAACTTGATTGTAAAGTAATGTTAAACTACCAAAATCGGTGTGACCTCTAGCCCAAATATTCTCAACCTTTGCATCATCCTCTTCGCTACGAGGGTGGTACCTCATAAATCTCAAATGATCATCGCTTGGGTCATCGTATAAATGTCTCTCGACAAAGTACTGTTCAGGTAGTTCCAAAATTATCGCAAACAATATCAAAAGCTTTGTTGCAACGTCGTATGCTTTTTTACTGAAATACTCAAGATCATCTCTGTAGTCATGAATAAACTTCTGCTTGAGATAGCTCTCAAAGTGCTTGTCCTTGGTAAACTTAGCAATGTTCAATGTTTCAACATTGTCCTTGACATCAGTTCCAAAAACTAATTTGTTTCCTCTCACTTTGTACCCGAAATAATTTCCCTTTTCAAAATTGACCTCCTGTGCTGTTTTCTCCTCAATCGAGTAGCCTTCAAAGAACCTTTGGCCCAATGCAAACTGTCTATGAATCTCTTCTTCACTTAGTCCTGTCCCAACAACTGCCCAAAATCCGTCTTCGCTAACTGCTTTTCTGAGTTCATTGGCCAACTGTTTTCCACCAGGCTTTTCAAACTTGGCGAGATCAATCGTGGTCAAATCAGCCCAATCTAAATCGTATGATGTTTCCTTTGGAGAAACCCAACTTTTGATTGCTTCTGGATTTCCAACTGTCATCTTGGCTTGCTTGTTTTGGTTATTAGGTGAAGGTGATATATGATTCAATATTTGACTAGTTGATTTTCAAAGATAAAACTGTGGAGGTACGAGCCACATTTTAGTAAAAGTTTTTAAAGACCTGGCAAACTCAGGGATGGAAATGGTACAAGCCAAGTTTGGTTATTCTGATTGAAAGAGTCATTGGAATGCTGAAGTGAGCAGTCTTTGGTGCTGAGCATTAGGGGAGTTATTGTCAAAGGATGGAATATTGTAAGTTTTCGCAGCAAAAAAAATATGCAGAAGGTCGCTAAATTGTCAAGCATTTTAACAAGAGAATTAGTATTTACTCAAAAGCCTTTGATATCTACAGAAACATGAGGAAAATGACGAGAAGCAGTAGCATTAAAAGCAACGCCACCACGTAATGTATTAATTGAAATCCGTGCATCGAAATAGATCACAAAGATGAGAAAAGTAAACGTAAGTCACGTGAAAGAAAAAATAAACATGAAAATAGGTATGATGATTTAGTGTAGTTAGTCTTCACTTGGTAAACCAAAGTTTGGGGAACCACCTAAAGTGGCGAAGTAGTCCCCAATGTAGTTGGTTGGCTTGAAAACACCTGGTCCATATTGGTTATCCCAATTAGTCAAAATATCTTCTACAAATGGTAATCCGGCGATATAAAGGTTGGAAATGGCGACTGCAGAACCACCTTGGTAGGCATCCATGAAAAAGTAAGTTGTCTCATCTTCCAATGAAACCGGTGGTCTATCGAAGTCGGAAATGGTTCTCAAGACGACAATTCTGCTGAAGTCGACTAAGCCATGTTTGGCCATTCTGATCATGGCTTCCAATGTAGCATTGTCTTCTTGTTGAGTAGAGCAATATGTGGCGGTACCATTGGAGATGATTGATGTGTAGTTTTCGAAGGTATGGGCCAAATCAGAACCGAACCAGTAAACGTCAGAAGTGGCCGTGTCACATGCAACAACTTTTGGAGATGCACTGGCAGGAGATGCTGAATCGTATAATTCTCTAAATGCAACGTTACCATCTGAGCCGTTGGCCAATGCAACATTTTGCAGTAATTCCATGGCTTTGTTTCTCAAGACCTCGTTTAATTCGAAAATTTCAGTTCCATAAATGGTGGTAGGATATTGATCAGGTTCATCAGTACCAAATGCAACGTAACCAGAAGTCCAATTAGCAGGAATTTGTCTTGCGTCGGCTTGATACTCTAAACCAACTTGAACAGCATATTTTGCAAATGTGGCAGATCCTAAGGTAACAACATCTGGTGAACCTCCAGCGATACCACTAACCAAAAAGTAAGTCTCAGATAAATCGAAAAGTGGTGATAAAGTTAATGCGGTGATCGTGGATGCGGCATTGATCTCACCTTCACCGGTGGTTACTTGACAAACGGTATAATTGGCAACACAATGAATCTCTGGGTAAACTGGTGATAAACCTGGGATAGTAACGTTGTAGACCATATCCAAACCACTAATCCAAGGCAGTTGTTCTAAGGAGAACATATTGATGACGAAGACTTGTGGCTTGTAAATGGCTCCAAATTTACCATATGTAACTGATACATAAGCATCTGTAGAAGTGGCAGGGTCTGATGTGGTGGTGGTTGTTGTTTCGTTGGTATCACGCTTGACTATAGGAGAAGCATGAGTTAAGGTTAAAGATGCTGCTACTGCACCAATGGCTTTGATTATTGAGAATCTCATTTTTTTATTTTTGGGATTGAAATTGATTCAATGGTAGACAACGAGAGATGAATAGTTGAAAAGGTAAAAAGGAAAATTGACTACATTCTTATATTGATACTTGGAGTTCTGCACATTAATACTGATTTAGCCGTTGAAGTCAATTTTCGAGAAATTTCAAAGATAATGAATGAACAAAAAAATTAATATCTCGAGATGCATAATTGTACTTCGAAGTTGAAAAAACATTATTGTCAAACCTTCTCAGTATGTGAGACCCTTGGGTTATTGACTGATATCTTCGAGACAACATGTATTATTATATCAGCGATAGAAGTTAATGATAGCCCTTCTAGCAAGTCAATGGCATTCAGTTTAAGAGGACCAACCTTGGTCTGTAGAGTAACGATTAAGATGTCTTGTCTCTTCTCTTCTTTCAATTGCATTTCCTAATTGGGAAATGGTTCACATTTTGGGTAAGTGATAAGCCATTTTCACTTTGTTGCAATTTTGTGTTTTTTTAAAAAAATTGTTCCTTTCCGCTCATCATCTGGCAAATTTCCGAATCTGAATTTGAAACTTTGTGAATTGGAACGACCGATAAGGAAAGTAGAATCGATTCCTGGCGATTGTGCCTCGGAGATCGATTGTTATATTGCAGATGAGCCGTGGCCCAGCCTTTATCTATCTTGTTAAAAACGCTTCGAGAATTCTTTATTAAGCTATAGTCACCTGTCCAGGGATGATCGACGGCTTTGAGAAAGGAAAAAAAAGAGATACTGTAGAAACCGAACGCACATTGAGAAAAAATTTCAATTAAAGATATGTATGTACCGGTTCACAGAGTCAGGCAATTGTTCTTTAATTTTAAGCGATCATCAAGGTTCTTTCATGTTAGAATTGATCTTCTACAATTGTAACTATCAATAAATATTAGGGTGTTTTGAATATATAAGAAGGTTGTCATGAAATGTAGGGGGGGTCGTACTGAGTAATCGTTAAATATATTTGTTGATGAATGATGCAAAGTGAGAGAGTCAATCAACCTCATCTTCCTCCGTGTTGTTGTGATGAATGATACTGCCTATCGGTTTCTTCTGAAGAAGTTGGTCATCACTGCTGTTCAATCTGTTCAAATTTGTTTCAGTCAATGTATGATTTTTCTTGCTATTCCAAACAGAGCTTACGCCGAGCATATTGTTGTTGCCAAATTGTGAATGCGCGTTGTATTTGATGGAGCGGGATGTGTCAACAGGTCCGACAGCAAGAGATTTGTTCAAAAGCTTTTGCGAGGACGATATTGGTGCAGAAGATGCCAATGGGGATGACGAAATGTTTTTGGTTTTTGAGGTATCAATGTTGATGACTTGAGGTTTGATACCAAACTTGTTCAAGAAACTTGAATTGTTGTCCATTATATATGAATTGGACAATTTTGGTAAGAAATTTTCATGTTGTGGTAATGGCTGCAGTTGGTGTGACATTGATGGAGGTAGCGAGGGACCAAAATAAACAGACTTCTTCAACGGAGGTGAATTGTTGGAAGTGTACGAAGAAGATGCAGATATTTGATCAAATGTTGTTGAAGATCTTGGTGATGATGATGATGAAAACTCCTCGTTATTCTTATTGTACATGGATCTGTTCTTTGGAGTTCTGTATTCCTTGATTTCTTCTTCAACGTTTTTAGCAACGTCAAATGCAGCCATCAAATGAGGCAACTCATCTTGCAAAGTTGTCTTTTGTAACATTGAAGTCGATGTAGATATGGAAGACAAAGATGCTCTTCTGCCTTTTCTCTTTTCGAATAGCACTCTCTTGTCCTCATCTGATAAATCTTCAAGTGAAAGATCGAATTGGTCAGCATCACTTTCCGGTTCTGCTTCCACAGTTTCCTTGATGAATTTTTTGCTGCCATCTATGGACTCAAACATTTGCTCAACATCGTTTACAATTTGGATACATTCTAAGATTTCAATACTATCGTTGAATTTTATCGCATCGTTCAATTGCCTCAATAACTGATTTATGAATTCTCTATAACTTTCAATGGTGGTTTCGTTAAATTTTTCAAAATCACAATTTTCCAACAATGTTTCCAAATCTATTCCTATGTTGATCAATTTCAGTTTAGAATATAGTATCGTAAGGTCATCACTCAATTTGTTTTTCAAATTGATTGTTCTCAATTGTAATTGAGTCAAGATCGTTCCAGGATCACTAATATACTCGAATGTGCTCATTCTGTTGATATAATCATTAATCTCATCAATATCGTAATTTATCTCATTGATCAATGCATGCATTTCCACACAGTTGGATAGCACTTTTTTAGCTATTTCTCTGTTGAACTTAGATTTGGTATCTGAAATTCTATCATCGTTCAAGATTGATTCTATACTGAAATCCAAAGACAAGAACTCCCAGTTTTTGGTTCTGAGTTGTAGTCTCTCCAAATCTCGTAGGACTTGAAACCCTAGTATACATTTCTTCTTTATCTTGTGCAAATCTTTTGACAGGAAGTTATTTATGAGTGATAGTAGTTCGTTAGATTTTTCCTTTGACTTATTAAGCTCTGGATCTTTCACCAAGGATATCAAGGGGTCTTGATATGGCAGTATTGTGGTCATGATGAATGGGATCTTATGCAATGAAGAATATTAGTTTGGAGTATTTACTGTTAAATCAAATGGAAAATGATGCAGTGTGCTATGAGTAAAATGGGTTAGAAAGATGGTGGGTCTAATGCAAATAGTGGTAATAGTGGTGGTGATGGGTATTAGCGATGGTTGTTGCTGATATGGTAGTATGTTATATGACGGAAGTGATGATGATGATGATGATGGTGCTGGAGACGATGCAACAGACAGACAAAGAGTTAGTTAGTTAGTTAGCCAAAACAAAAATTTATGGTGTGGTTTTTTTCTCTCTGATCTGTGTTATGACTTTTTCCTCTGATGCGCTTTTTTATGATTTGTTAGTTAAAGAAAGATTTTGTTTGTTTGTTTGTTTGTTTGTTTTGCTTTTGCTCTTTTGCTCTTTTGGTTCTGGAATTCACTACTTCTTTACCCCTGTTCAGTTCAGTTCAGTTCAGTTTACATATAGATAGATAGATGGATTGACTAGTTAATTATACACACATTTCAATCAGGATTACACACGACTACCCATCAAGAGCATACTCCACCTCAGTGTTTCCGAACTCAATGGCCAAATCGATCAACTTATCCCTGAGCTGGGCTAAAGTCTTATTATCGGTCTCCAATCTATCCAACCAATCTGCAACTCCATGCTGTAATACACCTTTCAGTCTTGCCTTCCCATAGTCTGCATGCCCATAGGCCCCATGCAATGTTATTCTCTCATTAGCACTGTTATATTTTGCTCTGTGCAAAATGTTACTGTTGTAGAATACAATATCTCCTGGATCCAACTTCACTTGGATTTGCCCCGTTATAAATTCCTTTCTGGTTTCTGGGTCTATTGTTATCTTCCTTTCTTCATCAGTTCTGACTCTGCTATGGGATTTAGGGATGACGATCAAGCAGTCATCTTTGGTCAATGAGAGATTAAATTGCGTACCTGCATAAGGATTTGTGAGTAACTGTGACAGTTCCTCCTCTGGAGTCACTTCGGGCTTGATCGTGTCCCTATGCCAATCTAGTTCGAAATCGGTCAAAGGATTAATCAACATATTGAGTAATTCCATTGAGACTTGATCCTGTTCACATTGTAATATGTCACATACAATATTCAACATTTTTTCGTCGGCATAGAAGTCGTGGTATGGAATTGATAATTCTTTCAAATCTGGATGTAAAAGTGCAGACACACCCCATATATCTGGGTTGAAATCCGCAGGCCAAGGAGGGAACTGCTTACCACGAGTTCTTACCAATGGCCAATGACCATCTCTTGCGTATTGGATCAAGTTTTTAGAAGCCTCAGTATAATTGGCAATCTCATCTTGAGAGAGAAACCCTTTCACAATGGTGAACCCATCTTTTTCAATTTCGTCATGATGCTTGTGTGGTATTTGAGATGGCATATTAAAGTGTGTTCATACACATATCAGACAGAGTACAGTACAGTATTTCTGGGTCAACCTATCAGTATTTATATTAGTGCTTATCAATCAACGATCCATGCAACAATGTTGTATTTTGTTTTAGTTTTTCTGTGTAATGAAAATAATTTCCCCCGATTTTCGTTTTGGTTTTACTCAATTGAATTGAAATTCATATTCATAATAGATTTATAGCAATATCATCGAAAGAGATAACATGACATTTGAGCTACATTGGGGTATTTTAGGAGCGGGGAACATCTCGGGACAGTTTGTCCACGATCTTGTCAGAAACAACTCTTTGAAGACTGAATACAAACATATCGTCGAGTCCATTGGCACTTCATCTATTGCGAAAGGAGAATCGTTCATCAAGATTCATGATATCGTTGAATCAAAAAATTATGGAATCAAACCTGTTCTGCAGTCATATACTGATTTTTACAATAATCCAAAGGTCAATGTTGTTTATATCGGTACTCCACACACGTTACACAAAGAACAAGTCATCAGCTCTTTAAATAACGGTAAACATGTTTTATGTGAAAAACCATTGACAATCAATGCAAAAGATGCCAAAGAATTGCAAGACTTGGCCAAGAGCAAAAAGTTGTTTTTCATGGAAGGTTTGTGGACGAGATTCTTCCCAACTATGATCCAATTAAAGGAATTTCTTTTCAAAGATCACAAGCTTGGTGATTTGAAAAGATTGACCTGCGATTTCACATTCGATGGTGACATGGAAAATGTACCACCAAGCTCTAGAGTTAGAGATAACTCATTAGGAGGAGGAGCTTTGTTGGATATCGGTATATATTGTTTGACCTATGCCAGATTGTTATTAGACGAGAAGACGGCACCATATAACAACCAATTCGAAGTGAAATCTTATCAATTCATTGACCCTACGGATGGTGTGGATTATGTGTCGTCAATCTTGTTGAACTATAAAGATGGTAAACAAGCCGTGTTGACTTGTTCGAACTATGACAATCAGACACCGAGTACACCATATTTGAAATTACAAGGTACAAAAGGTACAGTAGAGCTTTACGGTGCCAACCCAGCAAGACCAGAGTTGACCAAAATTTATTTGAAAGGATCTAGCGAACCAACTGAGTTGAAAGAAGACCCAAATTACAATGGATTCATATATGAAGCCAATGCAGTCGCACAAGACATACTGGAGGGCAACATCACGAACACAACTGTACCACATGAGGAAACGATGCTTGTGATGAACACCATGGATCTGATCAGAAGAGAGAATGGTCTCCAGTACAAAGAAGATGATGAATACTAGGTGAGCTAAGTAAGATGACAAGTTGAGTAGTCGTGTATTTTGTGTATTTTTCATCTCGCGTTATGTTTTATGTGTGTATTTTTTTTTAGGTAATCGTTTGTTTACTTTTTCGAGAGGACTGAAGTTGACTTGTCGTAATACTTCATCATCTGTTGGAATACGCAAGAAGAATGTCTTCGAGAATTTTATACAAGTCTAATACATATGACCCTGAGACCCAATTACCGGTTTACGTACTAGACTCTTTCTTTTTACCATCATCATTGTTGATCTCCGAGCAAATCAAATCGGACGAGGAATTGTTAACCTTTTTAATATCAAAGATCGAAGAAGATTTTGCTTTGGTGATACTAAGTTCTAGTTTCAACAAGATAGAGTCTCGAAATGTCGGGTTGCCTATCAAGTTGATCAAATTGATCAAATCAATCCCACTGCAAAAGCTGAGGTTGTTACACAAGATATATATAGTGCATCACAGCTGGCTTACAAAATCCTTGTTGGACATACTCGTGAGATTCACTTCCAACAACAACAACAACAAAATCACCCATTGTGATAGCTTGACTAGTTTATCTAAGTTTTTGGATATTACAAAGTTGAATATTTCACTCCCAACATATCTTTACGATCTCAACTTCAATGATAAGATCGTGATACCTATACATTTACAACCGGTGTTCCAAACACCAATCACACCAGCCCGGGAGAACACGGTGAAAATATACAAAAGATTGTTCAACAAATTAATAAACTATTTAGAGGATGGAGATTATGCAGACTTGCCATACTTGTTAGGTTCCAAATTGCCGAAACAAACTTCAGATAAAGTGTGCATATTGATCGATTGTTTGAGGAGAAACCAAACCTTAAATTTATCAGATTGGTCATTTGTAGAAGTATACAAAGTGATTTTGGAGTTTTTGTCTTCTTTGAATGATATTAATCAACCTCTCATACCTGTGTCATTGATCATAGAAGGAGAAAACATTGATGAATTGTTGAATTTTGAATATCAACTACAATACTTAACCTACAATAACAAATATCTAATCACCAAAAGTTTCAAATTATTTCAAATCATATTGTCCAACTTTGAGGATGAGAAGGAGAAATTGTTGTTCGTATTAGAGTTGAGCAAGAAGTTATACAATTTAAATTACAATTCTGACGATCACTCGCGGATTTTTAACAGTTTTTTCGAGTTTATGAAGAGAACATTAATGGATCACAAAATAAACTTACGCCAATTGCAACAGTACAAGATTGACGAATTGGAATGGGACAAATTCAATCAAGAAAGTAAAAAACCGCTGCCTCTGACTCCAGTTAATAAGAATTTTACAAAGTTAATTGACACCACTGGAAACTTCCCACCTACACCTCCATTACCGCGCAAATTACAAAATATGACTATCAACGATAACAACTCTTTGTCTAGTGTATCGTCGGGTATTTCAAGCGGACAAGATGATGAATACAAATTGGGGGAATTAGATTTTACTGATGATTATGATGCCGAGGGAAATAAAGAAAATGTTCAAAACAAGAGTGATCATCATGAAGTTATCGATAAGCAGTTAAAACCGAGGTATGAAAGGTTGGTCAAGTTAACAAAGCCAACGGTAGAAGAGAAGCAAGAGATAGCCCATTTGGAGAAAGAGATCAAATTGGCACCTTGGGTCAAAGGTAAAAAAGTCGGTAAGTTGGCAATGTTTTATGAAAAGGAGTTGGATCTCCAATGAAAAACTTTAGGGAGAATGACAATTAATGATAAATGATCAACGGATAGAATTATGAATGCAGCAAACTATAGACTTTGATGTGCAATGTATCGTAATTGGAGGTAAAAGGGTTTTTCTGTTAGCTCCGAAAACAACGACAAGATCCTGCGAGCACAAGAAAAATAGAAAGTAAAAGAAAATTCAAGTAGCAAAAAAAAAAAAAGATTAGAAAGGCATCTCATTTAAGATATTGTAAACCGTACAAGAGCACAAACACACACCACAGATGAAGCAACTAATTAACCTCCCCATAGAGATCTTAATCCAAATAATGAGTTCTCTCAACTTGAAAGATGTGAAGTCACTTTCACGTTGTTGCAAAAGATATCATGGAAAGTTCCAAGCGTTTGTTTTTAAAGTTATAAAGTTATCATGGGATGAGATTGATGAGTTTTCAATATTGATGTCATCGAAAGTGCGATATATCGAGAAAGTCATTGTTCATAATAAGAGCCGTTCGAGTTATGGAGAGTGGAATATTAATTTGATGGAGAAATTTGGTAATTTCAACAAATTGATACGATTAGAGGTGAGATTGTTGAGTTCTACCAATTGTTTAAAATATCAGACGAAGCATGAAAATAATATCAAGGAATTGGTGCTATCCACACAGATACCTAATTCTATATTCAGTTTGTACCACGTGAAGAATTTCCCCACTATTGAAAAATTGCGATTGCAAGATTTTCAAATAATCAAGGACTTGGAAGAGATCAATGCCGGGGAGCAAAATAGTCATAAGAATTTCAAAGAGCTATATTTAAAGAACTGCATTTGTGATTGGCCATTTGAATTGAATCTTTACCCAAATTTGACCACCTTGGAATTATATTACGATACGACGAACCCATTTATATTGGGTGAAAGATTTAGGTATTTTTTGAGCGACAAGACGAGGTTGGATAAGTTGGTGAATCTACGTATCGAGATTTCCGATGTCAAAGATAAGAATTTGTACTTATACCCATCGTTGAACTTGGTCAATTTGATAAACTTGAAAAACTTGCAAAGACTAACTTTGATCAATTTTAAGAATTTGGATTTCAAAAGGTTTTACCATTTGATCAACCAACTCAATTTGACCCATCTCCATTTGGAATTGATTAACAACAATAACGATTCCAAGGATTTCCAAAACTACAAACTTCTATTAAGCACGAAAGTGAAAAATGTCATTATAGAATTTGTGTAAAAGTTATTAATTATCTATTCAACAATTCAGATATATCCAACCATTCATCAACCAATTCATCAAAATTATTAACGTCATTCCCATTGTAAAAATTGTTTAAATTTTCAAATTCGGCATTAGCCTTATAACCTTCTTCATCTTTCAGTATCACATATCCTTTGTAACCCTTTTCTGTCAAATTCAATGATTTACCATTCAACTGTCTCCCTCTGAAATGTGTTGTAACTTGGTTATCTTCAATGCTGGATGTAGACCAGTACTTATGTTCTTCAGCAAAATGTTCTTTGATGTGGCCTGTGTAGTTGATCTTACATGGCATTATGTTACACACATATTTAGTCTGCAAGGATTGTGAGGTTGTAATCTTGATGTTATTGTTATTGTTAACGTTATTTTGTTCCATATTGTCTTTGATGGTTATATCTCTTTGTATGTTCAAACGCGTTCGTTCTCTTTACTTTATTTTTTCTCATCTCTATTTTTTTTTTCTTTTCTCAAATCAGGATGGGCCGTGTGAAGATCAAAGGAAAACGGTTGTATAGTATTCTATAGTGGTGGTGTAATTGATGGTCTCTGTGACTGTGATGTCCTGCTCTTGTGTGTATGGTGATAATGTTTGTATTGTTGTCATTGTCCTAGTCACTATCATACAAAGCACAGAGGTTGGGAGATGCAATAGAAGAAGTGATCTAGCTACTTTCATCTTGATGATCCCATGAAGAAGTCTTAAAAGAAAAAGGTCCCTTCTTCTTTATATGTTGTACATTTGTATGACTCATCTTCAGTGTTGTTTCATAAAACTCCCTTGTCTGTCTGTCTGTCTGTCTGTGTCAAATCTCAAAATCCGCAAAGCATATGCCATTTTCATTTTTTTAAATAACAAACAAACAGAGAAAAAACAAATGACAAGCAAAAGGATTTAAAATATTTAAACTGACTGAAAACCTGTTTGAAACAAGGGTACTTATATAAGTACACTATCATAGAGAATGAATACAATGGATCAAGAATTGGTTTCACAAGTGTTGCAAACAGCTAAGAACGGCTTTATTTATGGATCTCGTTTAAGATTCGCACATTCATTGGTAATATCATTGTTGTTCAAGCCTAATCAACCTTTGGGTAAGAGATTAAAACAAGTCATCACGAACACTTGGAAACATGGTGAAATTTTGATGTTATTTGCATTCCTATACAAAGCAATGCTATTGAATTGGATGAAATTGGACAAAGTGAGGAACATTAAGGGGCTAAGTGAATTTTTAAGTGGACTCATCGGTGGGTTGATCGTGTACAGTGGGGTTGTAAAGAGATATGATAATAATATCTCGCATCAAATCACATTGTACTGTGGAAGTAGAGTGATGCTCGGATTGGGTAAGAAATTAGCACTGCACTTGGCCAATAACAATAACGTATCATCATCAATAAAAGGTAAGCAACAAGTCAAGGCAAGACAAGATCAGATACAAGATGTTTCATGGTTGATATATTCCAGTTTGGTATGGGGAAGTGTGATGTATCTTTATAAGCTGGATCATGATGTTTTACAAAGATCTTTGACCCATTCGATGCATTACATTTATAATAATGATAAAAGTCGTCAATTGACTAAGCTGGTTAAATTTTTCAGAAGTAGACTAGGTGTATAGATTGATAGTGTTTAGAATCTCAAATGGTGTTTGTTAAACCTCATAACACCACGGCATCCCGTTATCTATCCGAGGGCATCCCGTACGTCGAAAGAGAAAAAAAAAAAAAAAAAAACATTCGGCTTCTTTTTTTTGTTTTCCTTCCTTTTGTCTGTTAAATTATTCCTCGCTGTATTCCGAATTTGTAATACCATCCTCTGATGGAAAATAACATCACAAATAGATGCTTATCAGTCATAGCTCTGATTACTGTATACATGTGCCTCGGTGCTTTGGAAAGTATATCCTCGGGACTGACTGTATATCTATACTCTAAAGAAAAGTGGTTAGGTATTTCTCTATCTCTCTCTTCTAACCAGTAAAGCCATCTCTTATCGTCACCACTCACCGCTCACCGATAAGAACTAAGAAAAAAATATAAAAACGGTTTTGACAAAAAACCACGCACTTTTTTGCCCTTTTTCACAGGTGAGAAAAGCTTATCACAATGCAAATACAGTTTTTTGCAATTTTTGCAATTTTTGCAGCCACTCGTCTTAAATCTTTATATAATAACATCCCATATCCAATTCTTTACCCTGGCTTTTGTTTTTCGTTTCTGAAAATCGTTTCAAAATATTCATCACAAGCATCTGTACGATAGAAATTAATCAAAGATGAGCGATGAGCAAGCAACCCAGGATATGGATCTCAAAGACCCAGAAAAAAACAATATTGAATCAAACGGTTCACCATTATCACCAGTAGTTTCATTAACACTGCTGTTGAGTAAAGGTGAAAATATCGGATTGGATACGACTATCGCCAATCCATATCATCCATTTCATTGGCCTACTTACCAAAAATGGCTTATTGCATTTGGTTATTGTGTATTACAAGTGTTTGTCACATTAACTTCGACAACCTATGTCAGTATTGAATTCTTAGTCGAAGAAAGATTTGGTGTTGGCGCCCAAGTTGCCACTTTAGGTCAATCTTTGTTCATCATCGGTACTGCTATTGGTCCACTGTTCTTAGGTCCATTATCCGATATAAGTGGTAGAAAATGGGTTTATGTCGGTTCCATGTTTTTTTATTTAATCTTTAATATTGGTTGTGCATTACCATTAAATATGCCAATGTTGGTCATTTTCATGTTCTTAATTGGTCTTAGTGGTTCAACTGCTTTGTCAAACGTTGCTGGTTCCATTGCAGATTTATTTGTCGACTCTGATGGTGCTTCACAACCAATGGCCATGTTTGTCTCTTCACTGAACATTGGCCCTTCATTAGGTTCGCCAATAGGTGAATGGATTGCTGATAATCCACACATGGGTTACAAATGGGTCTTTTGGCTTAACATGATCTTTGCTGGTGTGTTTATGATCCTGATGTGTTTTATTCCAGAAACTTTACCAAGGATTGTCATTACAAAAGAAATGAAGAAAAATAACGAGGAACAAGACGGTGTGGTTCAATATCAAGTCAACGTCTTGCAAGAAATTTCATTTGTCTGCAAAATGGCTTTGAAAATCCTTTGCACTGAACCAATTGTCATGTTCTTAGGTTTGTATAACGGATTCGCTTACGGCTTATTGTTCTTGTATTTAGATGGTGTGTTTGACGTCTTTGTCTTCAACAATGGTCTTTCATACATCGGTGCAGATTTGACCTACTTAAATTTCGTCGTTGGGGTTTTCATCATGTTCTTCTGCTTCGTTCCAATCCAAACTTTGCTTTACAAAAGATTTAAACTGAAAAATGGTGGAGTTGGTGTTCCTGAATATAGATTCTTGCTCTCATTGGTCACGGTATGGGGATTTCCAATTTCTTTATTATGGTTTGCATTTACCTCCGATGGTAATACAAGTTATTGGAGTTGTATCTGTGCCGGTGCCTTGTTGGGTGTTGTTGATCCTCTCTTATGGTTAGGTATGTTGAACTACATCACTGATTCATACCCAGATGTTGCCAACTCTGCAATCGCTGCTTTCACAATTCCTTCATTTTTAATTGCAGCTGCATTAGCACATGCAGGTGTTGCAATGTTTGAAGACATGTCAACCAAATGGGCCTTTGCTACTTTGGGATTCATCAGTTTTGGAGTTGTCGCCTTGGTCTACTTCTTGTTCTTTTTCGGTCCTTGGGTTAGATCAAAATCCAAGTTGGCAAGACAATTCTAGTCTAGTAATATAACACATATAGTAACAACATTAATAATAATAACAATAAGCTTCAATAATATATACAAGTTCTACCTCAATTCCCAAATATCTTCACTACTACCCTTCTTACAATCTTCAACAAACCTTTTCTGGAAAAACTTGGACACAGCAAGTTGGCGCTCTTCCTCAGATTTCAATTTTGTCTTCAAACAAAACATCAGCTTCTCCGATTGTTTCTCACACAATGAAAGCTCACCGTATCTATAATAATGTCTTGCCTGCCCTCCGAGTGAGTAACATTGTATCAACTCATCCATCAGAGTCACACATGACATCTCTCTCTAGTATTTTGTTAGTGCCTTTTTATTCATTTAAAAAGCGTAGATTTGAACTTACTGGAAATTTATTCAACGATGTATTAGTGTTCAACTCTCGCACTTTGGATTCTCTCTTCTCTATCACTTTTGGATCCTCTTTTGCAGCTTCCTGGAATATTCCAAATACATCTTTCAAACTCTCTCCAGTGTTGTCCCCCTGATCTTTTGGCATTTTCGATAACTATTTGGTTTGGCTACCTTGTTCGACATAACTATTCAGACAATTTTTTTTACTGACCCGTGCAAAAAAAAAAAAAAACAGAAAAGAAAGTATATATAAAAAAGATGTCAAGAGGCAAATTTACGATAAGCAATTGATCTCAATAAATGCTATCTAGATCATTTAAAGAAGCATTGAAAACCTCACAATCATATAGCAAGAGATCAATATCATCAACCATACTAAGAATGTCTAATAATAAGGTACAAAAGTCTGAACAAGAATGGCAAGCCGTGTTATCACCAGCCCAGTTCAAAGTACTCAGACAAAAGGGTACCGAAGCTCCAGGAACCGGCGAATACAACAATTTTGATAAACAGGGTATCTATAATTGTGCCGCTTGTGATCTGCCTTTGTACAAATCATCTACGAAATTTAACGCACATTGTGGTTGGCCCCTGTTCTATGATGCTATTCCAGGTAGTATTATCACGAAAAGCGATGTCAGTTACGGGATGGAAAGGATAGAGATGATGTGTAATTCGTGTGGTTCTCATTTGGGTCATATTTTCAAAGGAGAAGGTTACGGAACACCTACAGATGAAAGGCATTGTGTGAATAGCGTTTGTCTAAAATTCAATGCTGAGTAAGCGATATAAATAGTTATATAGTTTTAGATTTTTGGGGTCAAGCTAGATGGGAAAATTTCAATTGAATAGTTATCAGGATCTGAAATGAATGCGATGTTTTTCATCTTTCCCAGGTTGTATTTTAATCTCCAAGTGATCTCGTCACCGTATGTGTTTTCTAGGTATTTACAGAATTCTTCAGGATTGCTCATTGAGATACCAATATGACCATAACCCTGTGGTTCAGTGTTACCGTTGTGATAAGTAAAATCTGGATCTGACTCTGTGCCCCAATTATGAGTTAATTCCAAAACAGACTGTCTTTGATCTTGATCTCTTCTACCTTGATCTTCAACAAAATTTGGATCATGCTCATATCCTAAAAAGTACAAGGTAAATTTAGCACCTTCATGTTTCGAAGTTGAAAATAATTTCATACCAAGAACATCACGGTAAAAGGCCAATGATTTTTCCGGGTCTTTAACTCTAACCATAGTATGATTGAATCTATTGTTTGCGAAATCAGTCTTCGATTCTGCCTTGTTCAAACCATTTTCGATCAATTCAACCCAGTAGCCATTTGGATCCAATGCAAATGCAATATTCTTCTGTCTACCATCAGTCAACCTCTTTTGAAACTTGACACCCTGCAGTTCCAATTGAGAACATGCAACTTCCAAATTGTCAACACTGAAACAAATATGGCCAAATCCACGGTATGGTTCAGTATTACCGTTGTTTATGGTGAAGTTTGCATCATTTTCAGTGCCATAATTATGGGTCAATTCCAATACACCTTCTCTATCGGCAAAATTGTTATTATAAAATGGTAATCCAGGTTTGTTAATTGCCAACATGTACAAGGTGAACTTGGCCTCTGGGAAGTCAAATTTGTCAAGCAATGATAAGCCGAAATATTTTTCATAAAAATCAACACTGATTTTTGGGTCCTTGACTCGTAAACATGTATGGTTCAATTTAAAACTATTGTTAAATACTGGTGAAGACATTGCTCTCTTGATAGTACTTGCTGCTGTTGTTGTTGTTGTTGTTGTTGTTGTTGTTCGATGGTTAAGTAGATACTTTCTGATGAACATCGTTATTTTTTATATGTTTTTTTTTTTTTCTTGCTTAAAGTATTTATATTTAATTTGCCGATGAGGGGGGTTCGAGAGCGCATACATTTTGTTTTCAAATGATCTATATTAAAAAAGTTTAATATATGTAAGAAGGAATTTACAACAAAACCCATCTACATATCTGTCTCTAAGTGGATTATTGGTCTTTAATATTTGGCCCTATCATATGAGATCATGTTTTCGTTCAATTTATTGTTTATTGACTACACAGCGTTGTCATCAATAAATTGTCATCAACAGAGAGAAGCATATAGCCTATGCACAAAATGCTAAGGTTCTTTCCAACAAAAAAACCTGATCATCATACAGAGTTTATAAAATAACAAATTCTCGGAGCAAGTATTGTGGAGCAAACACTTGGATGTTAAGGGATGATCTAAGCACGAGGAAGAAGAAAAAAAACAAAATTTATGTAAAACAATTTTAGCAACAGCAAAACAGCTAACTCCATGCAACTGGATAATCAGTTTTTTTGCTATCACCGAAAGGATCATCTTCATCTTCATCAAAATCTTGAATTACTCTGTTGTTGTTTCTATGTGGAGGACTTCTCAAAGCGGGACTCTTTGGTGGTATTGGAGGTGGTTGTCTTTTTGGGATTGAAAAATCGTTAACCGATTTTGAAAGATTTGTCACTTCATTGTCTTCATCATCCGTAGAACTGTATTCTTGTCTTGTGTAAACACTTTGATCATCTAAATCGTCTTCGCCATATTCGTCTTCATCATCGTCGCTAATATTGGAGAATTTTTCAGACGCATTTGTGAATTTTTGTAATGCATCAATCAATTCATCATTGGCATGGATTAACGGACCCAAATATTGTTCATGATCAACTAATTGTAAATACCTTAACACTCTTCTTCTCGTCTCTCTACATTTTAGAAAATTCTCATTACATTTCTCATCATCAAGTGGATTCTGCCCTGATCTCAATGTTTGTAATGAGTTTGAAAGTTTGATGGAGCAAGATGATGCATCTGCAATCATCTTATCAATTTTAGGTCCCTCTTTAACATAATTGATTCTTGGTATCTTATACTCTCGATTGATTTGTTGATTTGTCTTTTTCTCTTGTGTGGTACTTTTGCTCTTCTTTTTGGTTTCACCGCCAGCGGCAGATTTTGATCTATAATTTCTAGAAGAGAAAAATTCCTCATCGCTCTCGCTATCTTCATCATCTTCCCCTCTTCCCCTACCAGGATTGACATTTGTGCCTCCTCCGATGACTTCGAACGGTGTTGATTCATCTGCTTCATCGTTCATGAAGTCTGGCAGTGTTTGTCTACTTGAGTTCTTCTTTTTCTTCACAAATCTATCCATGGGTAACTGCTGGTATAAATCGGTTAATCCTTTGTATTTAGTGTCCCCCTCGTATTCATTTTTCCAGCCAATAACCATCAATACAGCTTGTCTTTTCAATTTTGGATTTGTGCCCTTCTCAATCACCATAAATCTGAAACGATCTAACAATCTTGAATCGTTGTACAATGGGGTCAATTTCTTACCACCATTGGCCACCAACAATTCAAATATCTGTAGGCCATTCATTTGCTCTTTCACAGCACCATATTTCAATTTCTTTCTAATTGCTCTTGCCGCTTCGGTAGCGCCTGAGCTTTGTATTTGGATACTTTCTAGCAATTCGGGTAATTCTAATTCCATTGTGCCATCATCCAAAGCGCCTGAATGGTTCTCAATGATCTTGTTGATTATAGCAGTGACTGCTGTATATGGGTGGTCTGGTGAAAACAATCCCATGATGTTGTACCTTCAAGGCTTATCTCCTTTTATCTATAATGGTTGTGGACAATTGTACAATCTCTCCAATCTTTCAAATTTGTGTTTTTTTCTATGTCTTATGTCGTAAATTTTTTGTGTGTTGGTGGTTGCTTTCAAAGTAAAATTAAGACAATATCTTGGTAATCCTGGTATAGTTCTGAAATAGATTAAAGGATCAATTGGGATTCCTTCCATGGGTTGGCCAATAGAAAGAATTGTGGTGATTGTAGTAATTCAATTGGCAAGGTACAACCTTTTGAAAGATTACAACTGATTGGATTAATTTTTAATTAGTATAGGGGTAGATAGCAATGTACAAGGAGCTACCCTTCTATAAGAGCTTTATCTAATCAAACATGACAATTCGAACAGAAACATTAGTCTACAAACCACTAAATCTAATACAAAAACATTTATTGAGAAAATCACTATAACTTTGAACTTGTTGATTGTTAAGCCTTAACAAGCTCGGTTAAACCACCTTTCTTGTACAAGTCTTGCAAATCAGAGTTACCACCGATATGCTTACCATCGATGAAGATGTTTGGAACAGTTCTTTGACCAGTGATCTCTTTTAAAGCCAGTTGGATGTCATCACCATCTTTTTGTGTGTCCAATTCGATGACGTAGGCACCCAGTTCGACTTCCAGTAACAATTTTTTAGAAGCAGAACAATATGGACAATAAGTTTTTGAAGCGACAAAAACTTTATGTTGTTTGACTAAATCTTGAACTTTGTTGACAGTTGATTGTGATACCATTCTGGACAGTGCTGTTGTACTAAAGGCTCTTTTGTATATTTGGTACATAAAATATATAACAACTACGATGAGAATTGTCATTTCGGTTTATTTAAATACAATTTTTTTCTCTATCTCGATTTTTTTTTTTTTTTTTTTGCCACAATTTTGTATTTGTGATTTTGCTGGTTGGGTTTGGTTTGGGGAAATTGATCTGAACCGATTACAAATTACTGGCCCAGAATGGTCTCGCTTACAACGGTTCCAAATACAACACACTCCAATAATGAACTTCCACCTAATCTGTTGAAACCATGCACTCCACCACTCACCTCCCCAACTGCATACAACCCTGGAATAACCTCACCTTTTGTATTGATCACTCTTGCCTCATCATTGATTTTCAAACCACCCATTGAGAAATGTAAGACTGGAGTGACGGTACCATAATAGATGACAGAATTTTTTTGGAGGCCGAACTCTGGTCCGAATGATGAACGGTTAAACTGATCGTCCTCTTTGGAATTGTACAGTTGTAAACCCCGGAGTAAATCAGAAATTGCAAGACTCATCGATTCAGCCAAATCTTTCACTGTTCCCTTGATGACCAATCCTTTTCCCATGTAAAAACCTAAATGGTTTTTCAAATCTTCATATGACCCTTCTGGTAATACCAATTTGATATGATCGTTTAAGCTCTTTGTCTTGTATATTGCCTCAGTAACCAAATCTCTTGTAGTCAATTCATTCACAAATCTTTCACCTTTATCATTGAGTAATATACCACCATTGCCTCTTAGTACTTCCCCAGCTAAAATCTTCCATTTATTCGTTGGATCCAAAGGATCAACGAATCCAGTTGGGTGAATTTGGATTTTGTCCATGTCCACCACGTCTGCTCCAACTTCCAACAGCAACTTGATACCATCACCAGTAGTCTGTTTACCATTTGTTGATGGCAATTCTAGTAAATCAGATCTGTACTTTGCTATCAAGGAGTCCAATGAGGTAAAATCGGCTGAGAATCCACCTGTCAGTAAAACGACGTGATCTGCCATCAACTTCACCACTTGTGGAGGTGTCGTGTTACTATCTTCATACTCCAAACCAAAAATTCCATTCTTGTCTACGAGCAATTTGATAATTTTGGAATTCTTCAATATTTGCAATTGTTGTTGCTCCTCATATTGTCCCAATGCTTTCACCAATGTGCTTACTATAGCATATCCAGGTGGTAATGCGCCACTACCGCGATGGGTCCTAGCATTAGAATGACCCCCTAATTGACTAACTTTCGATAAATCAATCTTGAACTGTGTAGTTAACCAATCAATTGCATTCTTGGACCTGCTGGTCAATGTATCAATCAAATCTTGTCTTGCACTTAGTTTAGCGCTGTTCAATGAGTCCAGTACAAACGCTTCGACGCTGTCATTGATGCCCAACAAAATCTGCTGTTCAGTGATGACACCATTGATCCCAGAACTGGCCTTGTTCGAATTGGATGCCATACCGACAACACCTGTCTTCTCTAGTAAAGTCACATGGGCTCCCTTGGCTAGTAGTTGATGTGTAGTGGTTAAACCTGCTAGTCCAGTCCCTACTACGATTACCCTCTGTGAGGACATCTTATTTCTGCGATTGTTGTGATAATAATATACGAATGTTACTATTAGCAAGATGATAAGCTTTCTGATTGAATTCACTTTGATAAAATTTTATATGTAGATGGGTCACCTTGTCAACCTTTGACTATAAGAAAGATTCGGCATCACCATCAAAGCATTTAGTTTGTATTTTATACCTTGTCAGAGATTTCTCTGTTCACCATCACCTTTTACCCCAGTGAGCTTATTTTGGAACAATTATTTTTTTGCCTGTGTTCTTTTTTTTTTTTTTGCAAATCAGCTGATCTAACAGATAACTTATAGCGCGATGCTCGGTGTCCAAATCATTCCCCATCAACGTAAAACCCTGATTCGTCCTCATCTTCTAATTCATCGTAATCAATTTCTTCACTATCATCGTTTCTACTATCATCCTCATTGTCATCACTTTGTTCATTATCGTAATTTGAATCTGCTAGCTCTTTCTTCTCTGAGCTGCCTTCATCAGCTGATTCACCTTCCTCTTGATAATCTGACTTTACCAGAATGGCAGCCTCATCAAATTCTTCAAACGGTCTACACCACTTCACGTCACTCCCGCATTCAAGGCATCTCCAGTATTCCTTGACTGACTGATTCTCATTTGATTCATTGAATTTCTCCAATTTGGTCAAGATACACATATAACAATAGACGTGATTGCAATTTGTCACATATGGTATTGTGATGTTGACATTCCTAGATTCTTGTATACATATGGCACACTTGTTTAGATCTTTCTTGCCGATCAATACCATATCTGTTCTCTTATTTGTGTTTTTCCAAAATTTGTTAAAGTTCGAAACTTTTAGCATTGGTATTATGAATATTAGAAACTCAGTCAATGTGTTCCAGACAAGTTGTCTATTTTGAAATTCATAGGAAATGTTCTCAGTGTCATTGATAGATGTTGAATTCATTGACAGCTTGGTAAGTTTCAAATTCAACAGTCTTAGTATTAATGTTGGGTAAGTACCATCAACCAAGAACAAAAGAAAATTGAGAAATGACAAGGTTTTGACCGTATTTTGAAGCTTGATAAGAATTGTTTTAAACCAATTGGTTAACCTAGACTCATCTTCAGTTGAGTAGATAAAAGACTCCAATTTTTTAACCATGTAATTCCCCACCAAAATTCCAAGTAGTATGTGTTTTTTGAGATTATATTTATTGCTGGATAATTTCAAATTCTGCAATCCCATTCCGTAGCTAGAGCCTGAACTCCATATGGTGGATTTGAATATGGCCAATTTCAAGATCAATTTCAATTCATCGCTATATTTCGATTTGAGATTAGACAAGACTCTGGGTAAGTTTTGTTGTTGAAAACAAGATGCCAAATTGGAATAGAGCATTTCAAAAAGCTCATCGTCTAATAGTTTGGAGTCCAATTGATCTACTCGGTTTCGTGGTATAAGCATTCTCTTCAAATGGCCAACTTTTGGGATAATATGTTATCTCTCCAATTGAGCTTTTCTTGCTCAAGAAGTTAGTAAGAAAAAAAAAAAAAAAATACAAATTGAGAGAAAGAATTAATTGAAGTCAATCAATTATAAGAAACATCTTGTCAAGCAAACATAGATACACAAAGATGGCTTCACCGCAGTATCTCATATCAAGGTGAGTTCCTCATTTTTCATTTAGTATAAGCAAAATGTATTAAGAGGACTAACAACTCGTATAGGACTTTGGATCCGATTTTTGGTGTCACCGTTGGTGTATTAGCGTTTTATTCATATGAGAAGAGAAATGAGAGGGCAAAGGGACATAGTTTCAATGAATTGTTGTTAAAAAAGTTTGAGCTGTTCAAGAAATAGGGATGTATACTGTTAACCATCTTTGCAATATTGTGAAATTACTACTATGGTATTACTACACGTGTAAGAATTGTGTTGATTTGACTAATTTGCAGATGATTTATTAAAAGTGGAAATTAATAAAAAGGGTATAAACAACATAATATTTGAAATTCCGAAGACTTGTGAAAACAAGTATATCTTATAACGATTCTTTATATGGCAAATTCATTCCTTCGAGCATTGTTTAAGAAGTGTTGTACGAATTCATACAACATATGAAACTTCTTGGAACAACTAATGAATGAAAACCCCAACCATAAAAGAAAAAGAGAACATGTAAAGGACGAGTCAAATGGAATAACTGAATGATAATGTTAATTATGAAAATTTAATAGTTTTGTATCTGTAGCTTTGTTTTCGATTTTGTGAGTAAATCTAAGTCCGATAAAAAGCTGGTTAAAAACTATTAGAAAACTTTAATGAAAAAACAACTTCCCCAAAAACAATGATAAAAATAATAAAGCGTAATCAGAAACTTGGATCACAACTTTCTATTAAAGAACAGCTGTCCAAGTATCCTTGTGTATAATGAAGTAAAACCGATGAGTTGATATTAATTAAAAGATCAAAGCGAAAGTGATGGATGTATGGATATATTATAACAAAAAGAGTGATTGAATCAACAATGCAAACATTTTAAAATAAGGTGGAGTTGGTGTATGCAGATGAGGTTGGGATTGAAGTAGCTGAACCAGAGTTGATGAATGAAGCTTTTTCGTATGTAACTTCTGAAGCGATTTCAGTGTTGGTGTAAGCTGAGACTGATGAGACAGCGGCGGCAACTAATAAGGTTAAACAAGATGAGAACTTCATTGTAATTTGATTAAGCGACTGGTATAGTTTTCTTGGAATAACAAAAGGTTTATAGAAATATAATTCGAGAGGAATACTATTTAAACTTATAAGAACAAGGGGAATATTTTATTTGAAATCTGTGAAAATTCTCGCATTGTGCATCATTCACTAAATAAAGTGCTTTTGAACCTTTCCATATTTGGCGATGAATATTTCTTTTTTGCTGCTGTGGATTTGAACTTAATCTCTTCGATGCAATACTGCAGCGCAAAAAGAAACATCACCACGCACTGCCGTGACACTGCTCACGCACTTTAATCTAAGCGCAATAGATGATGATATTTGGAATTTGATTCATTCAATCCCAAGCCATCCCTTGCAGTGAATTAAATCTGTTAGTTGTGTTTTTTTTTTAGTTTTGGTTAGCTTCCATGCTTTGTTTATTTACCTTTATCTGGATATCGTTTAATATCTATTTATCGTCAGTTCTAGCTACAAATATAGAATAGGGCCGGGCCATATATTTTGAAGAGCCTCGATTAGAACTTTGGATGTAGATCTTGATTTGCGAAATTTAGCCTAATGTGTGTGTGTATATAAATATATATATACTCTTACCACTTTTGTATCCTTGTCTTTCGTCAGTTTGTGATTGATTCATGAACTCGAATTATGATCCAAGCTTACGACACATTCGCACTTGATTATGTTGTTCTAACGCGCCATCAGCTCATTTGCAGCCCAACAGAAAAAGCAACAAGATCTGCGCAAATCAACAACAAAAAAATGTTAAGGTTGGACATCCTACACGACTTGAATTGCCAAAGTGGCTGGTTGTATTTAGACGCAAATAAGAAAGAAGTCCGACTTGAAATATGATCTACAGTTTACTGTATGTCTGGTCTTTTACAACTATAAACTTCAGTTCTAATTATAAAAACAATAACTATTTGAAGCCCAGCTTTCTTCTCTCGCGTCTCCAGTACTATTATTGTAAATCAGCTGAAACTATCTCTCTATTGTGTTTACATAGTATGAGGGAAGACAACTCAACAACAGCAACTCATTCTAGTGTTCAAGAAACCACGGTAGTTTCAGTGAGTATCGGAAATCAGATTCAATCTCAGATTTCTTATTGTTATACGTACAGTCCTACTCTCTTTTTTTAACACATATTACCTCTACCCGATTGCAATTTAGATTTGTTTTTTATTGTAACTGGGTTTCCTAAAATGGATTAATTGATGAGAGATTTATTTATCGTTTGTTTATGTAAATTTTTTTCTATTGTTATTATTATCTTTATTTTGCAAATTCGAAAGTACCTCGAACTTTGATCGTGTTGCTCAAAACGATTTAAATTTTGCTCCTGATTTTTTGTCAATTTTCGCGACTACCCGACCGACCACCTGGCTTCGAGGTGAAGATGAAATTGGATACACGAAATGAAAGACCTTCCTCGGCTGTTAACATAATTGGTTCAGACTCTCATATCGATCTCTATTCTACATTGGTGGTGTGTAACAAAAAAAAAATTCAACGTACAAATTAGTCAAGCGTTTATATTAATAGATAATGTAAAGAAAACAGGGAGAAAAAATCAAACCAACCTATAGATCTCTAACATCTGCGAATAATAAATTAAGCGTCCACAATGAAGAGATCTTTGTAATTCAAAAAAAAAAGATAATAATGCTGAGGTGTAGTGGAGAAGAATAGAAACGTGAAACTCTTTCCAAAATGATGATAAATGTGAAAATTTTTGAAACCGGCAAACCAATTAAGTTATTTATAAACAACCGTGTAACATATCATTTATAAAATTTTAATAACAGAACAAATCGAATTCGATCAGCTGTACTTTTGTGTGTAATAAGTGATGAATGTAACAATGAAAAAGCATGGTATAATGAAAGATCTTGAAAGCTAAATGCTTCCTTGATCGTCCTCATGTAAAATAATATTCTTCATGAAAAGTAGTGTATGTTTGAAAAACTTGGGGATGTTTTCAACAATACAAGGCAACTTCTCTCCAAATAAAATAAGGACTTCGAATCAAATAAAGTGTAGGAAATGCAGTTGGAAATGTCAACGTGTGTATCTTGAAAGCTTAAAAACTTTACAATAAGAAGACAGCAATAGCAGCACCAATCAAACCTGATGAGACTAATTTAGAAGCAGCAGCACCTTCATAAACTGAAGCAGAAGCTGAACCTGAACCTGATGAGGCTGATGATGAACCTGAGGCTTCAGCAGCGTTAAGAGCTGAAGTTGAAACAGCTGAGGTGACAGCTGATGATTCACCGTTAGCACCAGTAGTGGCGTAAGTGGTGTAAACAGTTGAGTATGAGGTAGCCTCTTCACTGGCACCAGCACCGGTGGCTGTGGTTGCAACAGCAGTGGCTTCAGTACCTTCAGTTGTTTCAGTACCAGCAGCTGGGGAAGCTTCAGCAGTTGAGACGGCTGAAGTGACAGCTGAGGTTTCACCGTTGGCACCAGTGGTGGCGTAAGTGGTGTAAACAGTTGAGTATGAAGTGGTTTCTTCAGCACCAGTAGCACCAGTGGCACCAGTGGCACCAGTAGTAGCACCAGTAGCAGTAGCAGCACCAGTGGCAGTAGCACCAGTTGCTGTTGGACATGGAACATATGAAGTGACGGTAACGGTACCACTGACGTAAGTGGTTTCAACGTATAAACCACCGGTAGAAGCACCAGCAGCACCAGTAGTGGTAGCAGTGGCGGCGTTAGCACTTGAAGCTGAGACAGCTGATGAAGCAGCAGCAGCACATTCAGAACATGGAATGACAACTGTGGTGGTGACACCGTTGGAAACAGTTTCAACTGAAGTTGACAAAGCTGTGTAAACTGGAGTACCTGATGATAATGGACAGTAAGTTGTATATTCAGTTGAGGTACCTGAGACGGTTTCAGTGATGACAATCTCGGTGTAAGTGGTTGGCTCAGCAGTTGATGAACCGGAAGTAGTAGCGGTGGCAGCAGTTGATGAAGCTGAGACAGAAGCACAAGCTGGGTTAGCAGCAGCTAATGAACCAATTGAAAGACATCCACCGGCCTTCCAGTCAATGACATTTCCATCAGAGTCCAATAAAGTGAAGACGTTGTCACAGTCTGGAGCAATTAAAGCTGGAGTGGAGTCATCGTATGAGTAGACAGCCATCCATTTGTCAGCATCTTCACAGAATTGTGTAGCGTTGTCGTATGAAGCAGAGACTGAGAATCCTGAGTCATCAGCGGTGATGGAAAATTCTGAAGCAATGACGTAACCTTTAATAACAATAACATCATCGTAGTCAACAGCAAAGCTGACTTCAGTTGATAAACCATCTTCGACAACGTCGTATTGGATACCACTGTTACCTAATTCAGTAGCTCTTTTGACTAAGTTCTTAGCATCACTTTGCTTGTAGTGAGTGATGGCATTAGCTGATGAAGCTAAAGCAGTGACCAAAGCAGTTGATTTCAATAAGTTGGCAAAAATCATATTTAAAATGTGAGTTATATATGGGAAGCGAATGAAAGGAGATGACTTAATTCAAATATCAATACCAAGAATAATCATGAAAGGAACTGGAAATTGATATATATATACGTGCAGTCTCGAAATTTTTTAAAAGATATTTTCGGAAATTTCAACCAGGTGTATGCCAATTTCCTAATTTGATTTCTATATGCAATTAAGCATATAAGGTACATGAATAAGGGGAAGTCACCAAGTGAACTGTACTATAGATAAAAATAAAAATAAAACACAACAAATAAGCACACCTACATACATACAAACTTAAAAAAATTAATTTTGTTCTTTAGCCAGCTCGCTCGCTTCGCGTTCGAGTGGGACACAGCTAAGCGGGTATCTTAAGCGGGTCTGTGACAGTGCAGATCTCCTTAATCAAAATCACTGCAAATTTGCCTTACATAACATGTGCGCAAGATGGTGGTGTCGAGAAAAAAAAAACACAGGAAAGTGCACAATCACTGTCACAAAACTAACAACTATCATCAGCAATGCAGATTCACGAGATTCGCGTTGGTATGATATGCAGATCTCAACAACTGTTTTCGAGGACACTTCGCAGATTACTTATTACGGAGATTTCTCTGATCTAGCCATTCTTGAACTAATTAGCGGGCGCCTAACTGAAGTTGAAAGTTACTATTGTCATCATGGCCAATAGCACTTAGTGCATCGAAAACAGTTTGCTATTAATCAGTCATACGGTCTTCTTGTGCGAGATTCCTTGCGCTTAGCAAACTTCTCGTGTATATACCTATTACGGTGGAACCTCAAGCCAGATTGTAGTATATGTCTTCACGCTATTGTTCGACTCTCTTCAAAAGAGTAGCATGGGTTGTCAACAGAGATTGCTACGTCTTTGCAGGCTGAACTTGTATGACAACATAAGAAATTTTTATTATTTTATTATTTTCTTTCAATAAGTCTAGCTTCTATTTTAGTTTAGACTGTACTGACTTGACTGTCTTTACAGAAAATCAGCTTTCCGATAAATAGACAATCTAAGTCTTACCAAATTGAGACTATTGAAGACCCTGGAGATTCGCATTCAATCAATTATCGGTTGCTCCTCTTATTGTCGTCGGCGTATAGAAATTTTTCAACTATTCTCCCACAGATTGCTTATCGAGACGCTCAATGTTAGGAGAGTCTCACATCAACCTGAAGTTTGTAGGACTAGCTTTTGATACCTGTTTTCATTGAAGTGCTTCAATATTTCTCGGCAAAGGGTACAGTGCCATCTCATAACACTACTCCAAATTATGTTACGGTACGTCTGTATGGTTTTTTAAAAGAATGCGTTCACTTAAAATTAGCTCGCTTGGAAAATTATTTATTTCACCTGCCGCCCAGTTCGCATGTACAGTGTTTATGCCGATAGTAATATATGCACTTCACTACTTCGCATCAAATTGCAACTAGCTTGACTGTATTCCAGGTCAGCTGAAATTTCCACCTTTGTTGAATTGGATCGAGTTTGCCATAAGTGTGTCTCTCCAGGGCCCTTCATGGTTGTTTGTCTAACGCAGAGATTGTTACCACTTTTTTTTATATTTTTTGCTGTTGTAGCAGAGACTTGCATTGATCAGAAAGAAAAAACGTTCCCGAATCGAAGACCCTATATAAGATTCTCAACCAAGTCTTGAGAATCTCAGCTAAGATGGTGCATCAAGAATTGGTGCTGCATTCCGCCTTTGTAGTTGCTCAGATAATGACTACCTTTAAGAAGGGTCCGACTTTCTGAAAGTTCTCGTTTCAAGGGTCACCACATCGCGTGTGAATTCTTGTTTAGCGAATGTGTCAAAACGTCCTTCGAAACAGCTGGCTGAAACATCACATTATTAGAAACCCTCCATTGCATTGGGAAGCACACTTGTCTAGCTGCTCTCAGATGCCTCTCATTGCTGAATATAAGCTCGAGCGTTTCAAGCTACAGCTCTTTTTTCTCTTTTTAAGTGTTTATCACAGGGTTAATGTTAAGGGTCTCACCTATATAAACCTAAACAGAACAAGAAGAGCTATAAAATCATTTCGTTTAATAGGTCCAAGTCCAAAGACGAGCTACCTAGCTTCTCCCCCCAGGGGCCTATCATCTCTCGAAAGACAGCTCTAATAATTATTTTGCAAACGGAGCTTTTTGGAGTTGAGTTATGTAATATAAAATAGATAAATCAGATAAATTAGATATATGGAATGAACGGAGAAAATGAACAACAATACAATAGCTACGCAGTAATACAAGCACCAGTTAGATGAAAGTTGGCTTTTGAGGCTTGCAATCTTCTCAGATCAAATTTCCCATCTATGAATTCCTCATGGCCGAGAGAGGTATGTTCATATAGACACAAAGCTGAATTAGCTTCTTCCAAAAGCTTTCTTTGAACAATTTCATTGCAAAACTGTTCAACGGAGGTGTTTCTCCGACTGAGACAACTGTTGACATCATATCATTCATGAATATCTAAATACTGGGCAATAGTAGTGGGGAAAGAACAAATTTCGCCGAAACCAAATACCAAAACAAAGCGATAAAAAAAGCTCAGAACGACGTTACATATGGCACAACAAGGAACAAGACACATACTTCAGTCAGACCTGCGAGTTTCAAGAAATTCTAATCATTGAACAACAATGACAAAGGTAGAAGATAACTTCTTGGATCTTGATATAAACGATGATGTTGTGCCGTCTCAAGAAGTCTTGCTGCTCAAACTCGAAGATGTTTCCAGTGGAGTACCTCTGGAAGTAGCCAAAAGGATCGCATTGAATCTTTCATCAATTTCAGATGTGATAAACTTTAGCTTAGTAAGCAAGAGTTGCAACAAGGTTGTGACCTCTACTGATACTATATGGGCAAGATTTTTACACAAGCTAGGAGTATGGGAATGGCATCAGTACAAGAAACAAAAGTTCAATAACTACACAGAAGATCAATTGAAACAATTTGAATCCGACATTGATCCATTGAACTGCTTTCAAAAAGAAAGCATACTTTATAACAAACCATTTGCATCCGCTCAATTGAAACTGATATACCAGCAGATATATCCGATCTTCAAAGATCTAATTATCGTCAATAAGACAAATTTTGCAAATTCAAAATATCTCAAGCAGTATAATACTCCAGAGGCTCAGGTAAGACTATTCAATAACTTGACAACATTTTTGAGTCTTTTCGAGGGTCAGGATGACTTTAAAAGTTATTCGGTGAGATTGAACACAATCGTTGATATTTTTACAAATTCTGTCCTCGAAGAAATAGAGACCAATTTTGACACCAAAAATCATAATGAATGCTTGAGATTTATCAAGATTCTGAATAAATTAAACACAGACGGGATATCCACTGCTTTGGATCTTGTGCTAGAGTTTTTCATCGATCGATACGTCGATGATTTCACTTTTTTGAATACTCACGAGTCGATAAACTCATGCTTTTATCAGAAAACCAACAAAACATACATTAATTATAATGAGTTGTCGGGCATCTTCCAAAAAATCAAGGAAGTGCTTAACAAAGAGTTCATTGAAGTATCAACGATTTTCAAATCAGACACGGAAAAGATCAATGCGAATGATGAGATAAATGAGGTCCCGGTGGTCTTGAAGATCATCGAAAATTTTTTGCAAAATATCTTTATCGCAAAGTTTGTTGAAGATGTGATATCTAGGGCATTGCTCATCGATGAGAATGAGGAGAGCATAGTGGAGATAACACAAGTAGAAGAACTAGAGATACTGCATCCCGATGAAACAGAAGAACCGCAACGAGATCTTGAAAATGATGAGGTGAATGAATGGTCAGATGTGGCGGGCACCAAAACAGCCATAAAGGAGTCAGAGCCAGTTGAAGAGTTAGCTCAAGAAACTGGAATTGAGGAGATGAGCAATGCCACCTTATATTTTCAATTGGTCCCTTATCTTTACAGAAAAATTATAAGTTTGTTCGAGACCTTAGATTACCCAGTATCAGTGGTTCTTGATCCAGGGACTGTTGATCCAGACTCAAAACAAGGGCCCTCTTCAGGGCACTCGCATATCAATTACAAGAAGATCTCGGTGGAATTGGTTGATTTTTATTTTGAGCCATACTTTTCAGAGTTTATTGGCAAGCTTCCAAAGCAGTGCAATGCCTTATTGGAGGATGTTGTCAACAATTGGAGGAAAAAGCAGCAGCAGCAAGAGGTTTCAGAAACTTCTCAAATACTAGATTTGGTGACATCGGATGATAGTAAGAACAAAAACTTTTTAAAGTTAGACATTTTTACTGGATTTGCCAAAATCTTTAATGTCGGAAATACAGCGAACAATCAGGAAGTTGAAATGACTGAACATAAGACCTTCACCAAGAACGAAGCAAACTTGAAGATTTTAACTGCCAATTTAAACAATATCAAGTCATTAATCTCACTAGATTTGGCAATCACCTTGTTGAAAACATTGAAAGAAAGCACACAGCTACTTCTCAGCTTAACACGAAGAGGTGAAACCAACAAGCCCGTGTCTAAAAGAAGGATTGGCGAGTACGTCCCGTCCAATGGTTATACAAATGAAGACCTTAAAATAAGAGTAAACGTTACATGCCAGGAAATGTTCAATGATATGTTAAACATATTGATGGAAGATCACATCAAATCGGGGTTTGATAAGGCTTTGGGACGACTCAAGACTTATAGCCCCGCAGAGTTGAAGCAAACAGCTGATAATACAGTGGATCCAATCATAAACTTTATTGAGTTGGTCAACGTTGGTGACTTGATACAACAGATGATTTCTGTCTTTTACAGAGAGGAGCTTATCAATACCAAGATTGTTATTCAAAAACACGGAGCGCAAAGAGATTTTTTGATGGCTAACAAGTGCGAAAAATCTATGAGAAAATTCGAGTCATTGTTGGACAATTATGTCGCCGACGGCTTAAACATTTCAATAGACGTTTTGATGAGTGAAATTAGTTATGGTATTATGAAGCTTATAAACAATAAAGACTTCAATATTTCAGAGAAAGATTTGGTGGAGAAAAATATTGATTTGGGTTCGCCGTCCAAATTAGGACAGAACATTCTTCAAATATTACAAAATCATGTCAATTTGTTAACTGGTTCGATTGATAAAACCATTGTTGACGTCTTCCAGCAGGAAATTGGTGAGAGATTCGTCACGATCTTGGTAAAATTGATCACTAAAGATCTTGTGATCTCTACAACGGGAGCCATTATCCTTATTTCAGACTTGAACGCTTACTATAACTTTTTTTTGAAACTCAAAATCAAACCAGTGTTGGCATATTTTACTGCCTTGAAGTCGATATCACAACTCTATTTGATAGACTCATCAAACTCAAAAGACATCGGTAAGTTAGTTGTGAAAATTGGAAGAGAAAACGGCATTTTTAACCAAGAGGAAATCTATGAATTTGTTAGCAGAAGATCTGATTGGGATATCATTAAAAAGGACGTTGATAGGATTATGTACGGGTTGGGAGTTGCTGATTGCACGATAGTATAAGAATTTTGAATTGTAGAAAAAGTGAATGGAATAAATTTCTCGTTGAAACGAATTTGAATGAACGAAATGAAGAAAGAAAAGTAAGGGGTCTAAATTTTTTTTTATTACAAAGGCCAGCTTTGTAATCATTCATCATCATCACTTAATAAAGGTGGAACGTGTTCTTTGTAAGTTCCAATAACATTTCCTGCAGGACTGTACTCACAAACAACATAATTACTCCAAGTGGTACCACAGTAAGTTGAAGCACATCCCAATTCAAGAGTTGTATTCCAAACGACTTGAGTGAAATGACCAATTTCTCCATCAGAGCTTCCTTCAGGGTCAGTCCAATTGTAATTTTGAATTTCATTGTACCAGGCATCAACTGAGCCGGTGATAGTGTAACCCAATGCCAAGTTCTCACCGTAACCACTTGAAGTACCATAATATTGTGCTGAATGTTCCAATGAACCCAGACAAGCGTCGTATCCGGTATTGACATAATTTTGGGCGTATGCGGCCAACTCTGTGTTCCAAGTCAATGCTGGACTTCCATGTAGAGCTCTTTTCTCATTATGCTCGTTCAAGATTTCGGCGATAAATGTTGGATCGGTTGAATCCCCAGTAGCAGTTGAACTGGCAGCTTCTGTACTCGATGAGTTGAAATAGCCACTTAAAGTTGAGGAAACGCTGGAAGTTGGAGTTGTGAGCGTACTTGTACTCTCTGTTGATAAACTCGAAGATGAAGACGGGGTGGAAGTAGTGGAGGTTTCCTGGCCCTTGATATAAGTGAAATCAACCGCGGTCACAGTCAAATCCAGAAAGTTCAAGTTCAGTTGGTAACGGAAATTTGGATTGAGAAGGTTAAGGGAGAAAGTCCCGGTAACAAAGAGCAAAAGGGAACAATACAATAACCTGAAAGGGTTCATGATGTCGAAGAATTGAAATTTGCTGAAACGAAAGACAGTCCAAAATGCACTTCTTGAGATTGACTATTTGGATGAAATGTGAGGAAAGGAGTATAATCTTCCAAGTTATTATCTCAAGAGAGATCTGTTCCTTTTTATATCCCATTCTCAGTCTTCTTTCGTTTGAACGGTAAACAAATTGAGAGATGCATTTAGCTTTCACAGATACAATAAAAAAACCTCAAAAAAAATAGATTTCCGGGAGAGTGCTGCATAAGTCAATGCATATTTTTCTGAATTTGTCAAGAAATGAATCAATTTTTGGTGTCATCTGTCTCATTTGAGATACGAAACCTGGTTGACGTGCATCACCTCGCATGGTGTTTGCTTAAATCAAGTTGTGAACAGGGATCTGGGGGAACTAGTGGTAAATACTAAACTCAAATTTATGCTCAAGCTTATGCCCCAGCAACCTTCGACGTTCTTCGATACGTTTCCGCAATTTGATCAAGCTCGTAATACTTGATGCAAACATTCTCCATCCTTGACAAGAACGTTTTTCAATATGGAAACTTTAAACGTTTATGTGATATCTACTAATAAATGTCAAAATTTTCAGGACTTTTAGCAAAACATCAGGCAAAATTTTGAGCTCTCATTCCTGCTTTGACACCTTAAATTAGATAGCAGTGTTTGTAACACATGTAGGTATCAGGTCTAAAAATATAGACCCTCCCACCTCATTCTAGCCAATATGTACTCAACGCGGTTGCGAGCTAACCTTTCACTGTAAGCCGTTTCCAGATTCGGATCTTTTTTTTAGTAGGAAGCGCAGATCTTATTTCGTTGCTAAACCTTAACTCGCATACTAAAGCCATATTTGGAATAGATGCAGCTGGCGTGTTTGGTAATATATACTATTTACTGTTAACTAATGTGTTTAGGTTCAAGCATTTTGACTGATTACTTATACGGTTTGGCTTGGCTCACCTTGAAGAGATTTTGGCGGGTTATTGTCAACGTCCAGCTCACCCATTTCTTTTAGATGACTTTCTATTGAAGCCTCCTCCATCAACGGAGAGTAAGCATATTTACTCTTCTTTCTTATAGTGGAGCCAAACCTGTAGAAAAGGAAAGGAATTGTGCAGCATATCAAAGATACGAAAGCCATCAAAGTAGAGGCCCATTCATAGCCTAGTCTGTGATACATCTGCACAGTGAACAAGCAAACACCTGCGCCCCACACAGATCTGATGAACGTTTTACTAGCTAATGCAGAAGCAGCATAATGCTGATATGAATCAACGATGTAGTTATTGGCTGGATTGTACACCATGAGAAACCCAAATCCGCAAGCAAATCCGGATATGCACGGACCGGCCCAGTGTACTTTGGGAAATGAAGTCCACGCAAAACAGAGTAATCCTATGGGAATTGCAGGGCAACCCCACATCATAGGAATCAACCTTAGCTCAGGGGGAGGAAATTCTCCTCTTTCTTCGTATTTTTTGGCCCTTTTCAAGTAGCCTTTATTGATAGTTGGTGCCAACGCTGTCGCAACCACAAGTCCTATGGCAATAGGTACAAACATTAAGCCGACCTGCCAGTCATCCCAACCCTTTCCTTCACCATAGACGATAGGGTAGGCGAAAAAAAACATGTAAAGCAAACCGTAATTATTTGCCATATAAATAGTCACCAAAAACACAATCGGTTCACTTAACAACAAAAACGGCCGAGCCAAAGTCTCTTTCAGGACCTCTGCTGGAGGCTTTTTTTCCAACTCTGTGATAGAGATATAGGTTTCATCACCGGTCAATTTTCGTAACTTGTGGGCTCTTCTTTTCAATATAGTCCTGTGATGAGTTTCTGGGACAGTGAGAATCAACACAATATAAATGAAACCGGCCCAAATAAGCAATACCCAATAAAGCCATCTCCAACCTTTAAAATCACCAATAAATCCACCTGCCAAGGGCCCAATCACAGGTCCAAGATAAGGGGCTGCTGAAAATATTGCCATTGCCATGCCCCTTTCACTGCCTATCCAAATGTCCGATAAAGATCCACCTATCAAAGTCATCGGCCCACTGAAAAACAATCCGTCTATTAATCTACAAACAAGGAGAGTTCCGATGTTTTTAGCCAAAGCGCACGGAATTATGAAAATGACAGCGACAAATAGGGTGGGAATATAGACCATGTTTCTGCCAATTTCCTCTGATAGAGGTGAAAATAGTAGCGGTCCAAAGCCATATCCGAGCAACATTAGGGAAATAGTTAATATAATGACTTCCTCACTCACACCGAAAGTTTTCATTGGACCTTTTATGTCTGCTGTTGGCATTGCAGAGCACATGGACACCGTAAAGCAAACCACACCCAAAAAGATAGTTAAGTACCATTTAAATGATTTTGAAAAATTTCTAGGATCACCTCTATCGTCTTTCACAAACTTCACAAGTCTTAAGCCTGTGTTATCATCTACTGTATACTTCCACTCATCTTCTGGATGTAATGTTGAATTCAGTTTTACCGTGGAATATTTTCTATGTATATCATAGGCTCCAGCTCTTTCGGCTTTGTTAAGATCTTTTGGCTTTAAAAATGCCGAATATGGCTTTTCTGAACCTAGAACCGATTCAGATGAAATATGATTCAAGTTTTCACTCATTATTATTGAAAACTGCTGATTTGGTTTCGAAACCAAAGGTACAAACTTCGAATAAAGGAGATCCTCACCTCCATTAATATAAGCTTACCATGACTTCTATACATCGAGTGATAATTCTTGTAGTTGGTTGCCCTTCTCGGTAGAGTGAAATTGTGGTACTCGATTCGCTGTGCGTAGTTAACCCCGTCGGATTTTAGTCAATGATCTATCGCTTCTCCGGACTCAATTCCCGGCAATTCTGACAAAAAAGCAACGTCGTGAGCTGTGTATCATTTTGTTTGTTTGTAATCAAGAGCGCGGAGAAGAATAAGGAAAAAGGAGAAGGAGACGATTAGATATCTCCAATGGTTTATTTTTGAATTCTGACGTACTATATTTGTAGTCTGTTCGGGTCTGTACACAAGAGACATTAATACATATAGCTCTACATAGGACAAAGATTAGACTAGTCATGTCTGTTTCTGAACCATTCGAAGATGGAGGAGAGACTCAACGCTTGTTAGAAATTGATACCACTGTGACCTCTTCAAAGCCACTGGAACCTACGACAAGGAGAGAAATTCTAGGATGGAGCTTATACTCGTGGGCTTGCGAACCCTTTATAGTCAGTTGCTTGGGAACGTACGTTCCCTTGTTACTTGAACAAATGGCTAGGAACAACGGTGTAAAATTGATTGATCATTCGATTCCATGCAAAGAGCCTTTGAAGGTTCCTGAACCAGTTCCACCAATCCAACCATCACCTATACATAAGAATCAATGTGTGCTACCCATGTTCAACAACACAATTTTCATAGACACTTCTTCATTTGCTCTTTACACATTTGCGGCAAGTGTATTCTTCCAGACATTAGTAGTTGTCAGCGTAACAGGTGCATCAGACAAAGGGCACTACAAGAAGCAAATTTTGGTAAGTTCAAGTGTCGCAGGTGGATGCTTCACGATGTTGTATATTTTGCTATCTGATTCGAACTATTACTGGGGTGTTGTTTTAGCAGTTTTTGCTAATTGTTTCTTTGGAGTTGTCAATGTGTGCGGTAACTCTATTTTACCTGTCTTAGCTGAGAACCATCCCAGCATATTAGGCTTGAAGTCTGGAACGAAGAAGAAATCCATCATTAAGGGTGAGGTTGCTTCTAAAATAAGTGGTGATGGTGCTGCATTGGGATACATAAGTGCATTACTAGTACAATTGATGACTATGTTCATGATATTAAGGTTGAAGAAGACTACTAAAAAAGGATCTACTGAAGATTCCATATGGCCAATTCAAGTTGCTATCTGCTTTGTTGGTTTCTGGTGGCTGTTTTTCCAAATCCCAGTTGTTGCATTATTGAAATCAAGGAAAGGGGAGTCTGCATTACATATCAGGCCTGTCCGAGGCATAAACAATGTGTATCTGAGAAGAGTTGCAAATCAGCTGAACATTCTATGGCATTACACGAGATATGGCTGGAAACAACTTTACGTTGCTTTCCATCAGGCTTCTCAACTCAAGGACATCGTAATCTTCTTGATCTCTTGGTTCATAATTTCTGATTCATTGACCACGATCAATTCTACCGCTATATTATTTGCCAGGTCAGAACTACGTATGACCACATTACAATTATCGGTTATTGGAACATTAACAATGGTCAGCGCTATCTTAGGCGCATACATTATACCAAATATTATTCAGCCCTATTTGCAAGTATCTTTGAAAAGCTTGCTTCAACTCATCATTATTTGGGCATCCCTCATACCTCTGTACGGGCTACTTGGGTTTTTCTTCAGCTCGTTCGGTTTAAAGCACAATTATGAAATGTTCATTTTAGCAGTATGGTACGGGTTTTCATTAGGTGGCATCGCTACTCTTTCTAGGTCGTTGTTTTCAATGTTGGTTCCACATGGTAAAGAGAGCATGTATTTTGCGTTATTTCAAATCACAGATAAAGGTAGCTCTATTTTAGGTCCTATTATCGTTGCATTGATCACTGACAAAACACACAATATTAGGCATTGCTTCTGGTTCTTGTTTGCCGTTTTGATTTTCAGTTTGCCCATAATCAATTTTTTGGACTTGGAAAGAGGAATTGAGGAAGCCAAAGTTTTGGCAAATATTGATGAAGAGTGATGTCTTCAGTTGAGTAGTTCATCAGATTTCAAACCTACGCATAGACAAAACTAAGTACGATAAATGAAATAACAAAAAAAAATAATAAGGAAAAGTAATCGTAGAAACTGAAGACAAAGTGGCAGATATAAGATAATGTTTGCATTTGCTAAAAAGCTCGTGTCTACAATAGAGCAACAGGCCTCGGAGAACTTTCAATTTGGCAATGCTAATGACCTGTACTTCAGTGGCTGCCCAGAATCTGGTTTAAGGGTGTTGTCCGTTCAATCAGACACGATTGCATCAAAATATGGACTCGAATCTTGGTTTGATTACATCATCAAAATAAATGAATATGAAGCTGCAATTTTCACTACTCAGGATGGTCGCTTGGATCATAGTCGATTCCTACAGTTTTTCAATGACTTGGTTCAAAATAGTCAGAACTTGACTTTCCAAGTGTGGAGTGCAAAAGGTGGTACTCAAAGAATCATGCAAATCCCCTTCAAAGACTTCGTCAAAGAAGAAGAAGGGCTACAAGAGGTGAATTTATCCCAGTCACAAGAAGGCAGCGGTCTTATTATCAACAACAATTCTCCTTTCAGTAACTTAGGTATCTCGGTCCAACTAGTTCCATTGATTGCATCGACATACACATGGCACGTATTGCAGACACATCCTAATTCTCCAGCTTACAAAGCTGGATTACTACCGCAAGCGGATTACATAATAGGAGCTCAAGAAGGTTTGTTGGCGTTTGGTGGTGAGCAGTTATTGTCTCGTGTGATCACCTCAAAGTTCGAGAAAAACCCTTATGATTGTTCCATTGTGTTGTACGTTTACAATCATGATTTCGACATTGTAAGGCCTGTCACTATTCAACTCACAAATTCATGGGGAGGGCAAGGTTTATTAGGCTGTGACGTTGGCTATGGATTGTTACATAGAGTTCCTGAGGTGGTGGGAAAATATGCAACTATCAACAAAGATGAGGAATTACTCGATGATGACGATTTTTACGTCGATGACTTTGATTTAGGTCCGGGAAAACCTTTGTTTACCAGCAATCCTGAAAATGTTTTTATTCCAGGTGCGGTGAACTCATATCAGCAACCTGCCTCTGATACATCAACTCCACTCCCTTCACTGTCGCTGTTACTGAGTCCTGGTGCATTGGATGCTCCACCTCCCTTGAGGACCAAGAAGAAGCAGTATCACAGCCCATCCGCAAACGCCCATTTGACATCTTACTTTGATGAGGAGACTAAAAGATCAAAAGATTTAGATAGAGATGTAAATGGGGCAAGAAAAGATTCAGGTGTTGCACCACCACCGCCTCCGCCACCTCCAGCGGCTTCTACATAGTTCAGAGATCATCCGAATATGTTTCAAATGCAAATGACTATTATAAATCAACTAAAATATCTCACTTCTCACTATCTCCAGTCACGAATCTTTGTGACTCTTGCATCAACTCATATAACTGAGCAACCTGTTCTGGTGTCATCTTATCCAAATCGTCTTGTTTTAACCTATAAGACATCCAGTCGCCTCCCTTTATAAGGCTTAAATATTCTTGCCAACTTGTTAGAAATCCAATGATATGCAATGGGTTATCTATATCCTTATGTGCCTTGAACTCCAGCTTAACATAAGCATCTCCTAATTGCCTTTGCAGTACTGGCAATACTCTATGAGATCTCAAAATTTCGCGGTATAATTGCAAAGGAGGTAAAACAGCTGGTGTGTCACGTACGGCACGACGTGGCTTGACAAGCCTAGCTATGGTTGGTCTCATCTCTATTAAGTATCTTTCTTATTACTCAGTGCTTTCTATCTTTTTTTTTTTTTTTTCATCGTTGTCCAGGGCTTTTTCCGTTTTCGGCCTCAGACTTACAGAAAAGCGACAAGAACAAATTCAACCGAATGTATCAAAATCATGAAACTCGACTTTGATACATTTTAGTTTCGTGTTAGCTTTACTGGTTTTCAATCTCACCAGATGTCGGTTTACTTGCAATCCTAAAAAAAAAGTGGTTTTTGTATTATACATTTTAGTGCTGATGACATACACAGTTACACAAAACCCAAAATGAGGGTACCCCCGGATTCGACAATGACAGTCAACGAGGACTCTGCGAATGTTTTGGGGGACATGTAACTCGATAATAAAAAAAGTAGGTAAAAAAAGGGGAGAAAAACTATGCAAATTGATTAAATGTTTTGAGAACGTTTTTTTTTTCTTGCTTCAACGTACAGAAGGGTCATCGGTTGATTAACGGAAGGTCGTCAAATGAAACAAATGGTTGATATATACATAGTAATCAACCTCCGAACCACGCCTTGTTCGTTGTAGATGTGCTTTTTGTGTTTTTGTATTTTTTTTTTTTTTTTTTTTTTGATAACTTTTCTTCAAGCATGGAACCAAAGCTTAAAATTGACGGCTTTTGAAAGGCTAAGAACTAGCAAACACCAAAAATCATAACGAGAATCAAAAAGGAAAGAACCAGTTGGACCATGAACATAACGTAACACCACTAAACGAAAATTCAGATTTGAAAAAAAATTCAAGAAAGCATCAAATATTTGATACCATCAATCGCGTTGATCAGCTGGTAAAACCCAGTTCAATGGATTTTCCTTTGCTCTTAATTTCAAATCAAATGTCTTCTTATCCCCAACATATTCCAAGTTACCACAGGAATCCAAAGCATCAACAACCAATTTCAAATCACCACCACTCAAATGTTGAACTCTGTAAAAATTGGCAATCACCTTCAATGGGATGTAACCTTCAGAATCCATTTGCTTTCTCAAGAAAATGTCTTTCACCAAATTTTGAGCTGAGAAATAATAGTCAAACTGGAAAGTCAACGACGTTACAGGATCTTGAGCGTTAATTTGATTGATCTGCTGAACAGCAGGGTTGACAGGAGGAGGTGGCATTTGATAGTTGAAGTTGGCTGGTGGTGGTGGTGGGAATCCGTTGTTGAACCTTCGAAAATTGTCCATTGATTGTGGGTGGCCATTCTGTGGAATGAAACCTTGGTTGAATCCCCTTGGTTGGAAGACTTGGCCGTTAGGTAAATATGTAGTTGGAATGAAGTTGACATTTCTGTTGTTGAATGATGGGTATCCATGCTGTTGTTGTTGCTGTGATTGCTGTCTGGTATTGTATCTTCTGACGTTACCATTACTGAATTGTCTTGAATGTTGGTTATTATGGAAATGTGGTTTCTGACCTTGTGGGGACTGCTCTTCAGTCTTGAATTGTTCTGAATCTGTCGAATTGTTAGACTGTGTGGAAACTTCTGTATTTTCTATTTCAGTCGCCAGAGCGGATGGTGATGTAATTTCAGAAGCTTCGGCGCTGCTGGTATTGGTATTGGCAGAAATAGCGCTGGATGTAGGTTCACTGTCGTCTTTGTTCTTCTTCTCATGTTGTTGTTCGGTCTTAGGTGTAGCCTGTCTCTGATTACGGCGTGGCCCTTTGGTGCCTTGTTGATCTTGTTGCTTTGTAGTGGTTTTCTTTCCTCTGCTGGCTTTTTTCTGGGCTCCGCTAGCATTCTGAGAGTTGTTCTTGCTATTACTTTTTGGGCCGGACATAACAACAGCAGCTTGAAATGGAACCCATTTTTCCTTACCGGTGTTTTTCACAACTGGAGCCAACTTCTGGACAGCGCCATTTGATTGATCAACAACCAGCACGTCAGGAGTTGGCCAGTGTTTTTCATTGACGTTCGAGTTGCTTGATGAAGCACTCTTTTTCACCCAAGGACTGACTGTTGGAACGGGAGCTGGAGCTAAGTTTGGCTTGACTTTCTCCTTCTTTGTTTGTTTAGTCGGTTTTGATTCTTCAGAAGCTGACCCTACTTCTACATCTTCAGATACTTTGATATCCTCTTCAGTTGTGGCAGAGGAATCATCGACTTCTTCGACTGTAGTATTTTGTTCAATTTTCAAGTCTTGTGAGATAGCATCTGATGAAGATGAGTTAGAATTTTTTAAAGAGCCAGTGGTCGAGGTTGTTGCAGTTCCAGCAGCGGCATTGGCATATGATACAGAAGACATTGTTGAATTTCGGAATGTTGACTCTCACTGATATATACTTGTGTGACTTCTTATTCAAAAAGTTTGAGTTTAATTGGTGAAAAAAAATTTCCAAAATGACAAAAATTCAAATTCGAATTCAAATCAAGGGTGGGCGGAAATCAGTAAAAACGGATGATTGATGAGTGTTGTTGATAACTATGTACAGATACGGCGTTGGAATGACGAGCGACTGTGTCTGTGGCTGCAATTAATTACTATTGAGCAAGAATATTTGTGTAAGTGATGGGCTGTTGAACAGTTCAGATGTGTGTTTTCTCACTACAAAAAAAAAGTTTTGTCAAGTTGAAAAAAAAAAAAAAAAAATTCAACGTTTTAATTTTTTTGCTTCTCAGAAAATTTTTCTTATGTTTTTTTGTGTTTGTGTTGTGTTTGTAATTAGTGGTAAAAAGCTGAGCCGGAGAGATGAAGAGACAGACGGACTGCTAGCCGGCCGGAACTGACGAGGCACTCTTTCAACCCACGCGCGCGGACAGAAAAAAAAATCAAAAAGTCTAAAGAGTCCGGGTAACAACTATCCATATTATAAACTATTATCACCACCATGAGCCAGCTATACACCTTTCATAAAACTAGTAATTCAGGAATCTATACACAGTATTAGACCCGTAAGTCTCTCCTTTATTCAACGGAATAAACCACTTAGGATGGTAGATGTACCTCGAAGTCTCAAGGCAGAAGCCGGCTCTAGATCCGGCCACATCCTCAACGTCAACGTAATCACCAGTATAAAATTGAAACGAAGGTTCGGTGGTCAAAGTTTGAAGCTTGATCTTGGAAGTTGCATTTTTCAGTTCCAGCACCAATTTTAATTCTTCTCCTCTAGTGTCCGAGTTGTCTTGGGGTGATACAACAAAATTGTAATCAAAGGATGGACTCTTCAGTGTCAACTTGACGCAGTTTTTCTCATCGAGATCTTTATTTGTAGTAAATTCTCCAGTTGGAATCAAATCATCATCTACTTGTAAGTACTTGTTGGTGATAAATTTAATCTCTGTACCGTCAATTGTGTCCAGATCATTACCACCAATGTTCCAATATGAGTGGTTCACCAAGTTGACTGCAGTTGAACTTCTATTACTTGAATCCAATAATTTGGCTTCGAATTCCAACCCAATTTCACCACCATTGTTATCTGTGTCTTTTATATGATAGAACACTTTTGTTATCAAATCACCTGGATATCCTTCAGTTCCATCTTCATCGATCAACACAAATTCCAAGGTGGTCTCTTTCAGCTTCGCATCTTGAGTGATAATTGGCCCCCAGAATAATCTCTTATCATAGCCTTGATGACCACCGTGAACGGAGGTTTTGGACTTTTCATTTAATGGTAGGTAATAATTGGTTCCATTGATATCAATTTTTCCTTGTCCAACTCTGTTGGCAACTCTACCGATTGTTCCACCAAAGAAGGGGTTATCAGCTCTCTTGTAGCCTTCCTCATTTTCAAATCCGAGGTTCAATTTGACACCGTTCAATTTAGCAAAGACTAGAGTGGCTCCGTAATTAGCAACACCGACCTCAAAGTTACCGTTAAAAGTCTTGATAACGTGCAATCTGCTATTGAAATTTTTTTCAAAGTTGAAGAATTCCCATTTGTAGTTTTTAACATTGTAACCATAAGGGTTCAGACTTGTCCATGTCCACAAGTCTTTACACGACTGTTCAACATCGAAGTAAGTTTTCCATTTCAATTCGTAATTGGCTCTTTCTGGATTAGCTGTCAAGTTCAATACATCGCCAGCCCTTCTACCAACAACCTCATAGGGTAATTTTTTGTCGATGATGCCGGTGAACGCGTTATAGATATCAAAAACTGTGGACCCTTTGCCTGTTCCCAAATTCCATTCCCGGCATATACCCTTTGGCTTTTGTAAAAGATAATTCAAAGCTGAAATATGACCTTTGGCCAAATCAACAACATGAATATAATCTCTGATAGGCGTACCATCCTTGGAATCATAATCGCTTCCAAAAATCTTCAATTCATTTTGTCTGCCAGTAGCAACTTGCGCTAAGAATGGTAATAAATTGTTTGGAATTCCCAATGGATCTTCGCCAATTAAACCAGATGGATGAGCACCGATTGGGTTGAAATATCTCAAAATCGCAAACCTATTGTCTGATTTAGAAATATATACATCTCTAATCAAGTTTTCAATTGTTAATTTGGTTCTGCCGTATGGGTTTGTTGGTCCTAAAGGACAATTCTCAGGAATCGGGATGTATTCAGGAGTAACCTCACCGTATACAGTCGCTGAAGAACTGAAAACTAAAGACTTGACCTTGTATTTATCCATGGCTTCTAGTAAGTTTATAGTGCCAACAATGTTGTTGTGGTAATAGCTTAATGGAACTTTTGTGGACTCACCCACCAGTTTCAAACCTGCGAAATGAATTACACTTTTGATAGGATATTTTTCAAACACTGTAGTTAAACCATCATAGTCCACCAAGTCAATCTTGAAGAACGGGACTGATTTCTTGGTCAATATTTCAATTCTTGCGATGGAATCGTATGAAGAGTTACTCAAGTTATCAACGACAATAACATTATAGTTTTGCTCGAGTAATTCAACGACTGTGTGTGAGCCTATGTAACCTGCACCACCTGTAACTAATACATATGACATTTTGCTTCTTTATTCTTAGAATGTTAGAAAAGTCATCATATGAAATGAGCTGGGGTTTGGTCATATATATAAATGTACGCCAAATTGATATATTACCTGTATGCATCTCAAAAAAAAAACAATTAAGACAAAAAAAAAGGTTCAAACAAAAAAAATTATCTCCCCACGGCGAAGTGATTTTTGTGGGGGGCAGGAGACAGACAGACAGACAGACACTTTTTAAGACACTCAACAGGCATAAAAAATTATACAACATCCGAAAATCATGACAACTCATGAGTAGATGTGTGTTCTTGTGATTTGGGAATGATACAATAAAATTAATGCCCTGCCCATTTCTCGAAGAAATAATGTTCCATCCGTACCCTTCTTTGGAGTCCCACCCGCAAATTGGCGCACCTCTTTCTTTGTGATTTTCTAACTTCACTTGCACGGTATATTCGAAATAAAAAAGATGAACATTCCTCAAAACTGTTCTCTAATCAAAGAATAACAGTACTCCAAACAAATCAAAGTTATTTAAAGAATGTCAGACATCCCATTATTCAAAACATTGGACTTTTATGTCTACCCTGATTCGCAATATGAAAGGTACCAGAAGTTGTGGTCTCAATTCAGCTCTGAATTTCACACTACCCCAGATTTCATCGCTCGCTCACCTGGAAGAGTTAACTTGATAGGTGAGCATATAGACTATAGCAATTTCCCGGTTTTACCATTGGCGATTGAGGTGGACATTATACAAGCTATCAAAATCACGGATGATCCAATCATCAGATTAAGAAATCTGGACAAAAGATTTGAGACCGAGGAAATAAATCTACCAAAAGATGGCTCATACATCAAGATCGATCAGGAAAATCCTACTTGGGCTGACTACTTCAAATGTGGATTGATGGTGGCTCACAAGTTCTTAAATGAAAACAGTCTTGTACATTACAAAGAAAAACCAATCAAAGGGTTGAATATTTTGGTTGACGGTAATGTCCCTACAGGTGGTGGTTTAAGCTCATCAGCTGCATTTATTTGCTCCACTGCCTTAGCAGTATTGAAAGCAAATAACTTGGAGCAAAACTTGTTCACCAAAGACACTCTAGTCAAGATATGTACTGTCAGTGAGAGATATGTTGGTGTTAATACAGGAGGTATGGACCAAACTGCCTCAATTTGTGGTATCAAAAACCATGCTTTATTTGTTAAGTTCAAACCAACCATCTGTGCTACGCCAATTGAATTTCCAAAGTTAAGTGAGCCTTTTGAGTTTGTCATTGCCAATACTTTGGTCGTTTCCAACAAGCAAGAAACAGCACCAAGAAACTACAACTTGAGGGTTGTAGAATCAAACACGGCTGCTGAATTCTTAGCCCGTGTGTATAACATCTCACTTCCACAAGATAGCGGTTTCCAAAGTGGAACTTTGAAAGGTTTTATGGATGTTTTCTTCAAAGATGATGAAGTTACTGTTTCCAAATTGACTGAATTACTTGACATGGTTGAGTTTGCTTTTAGTCAAAAGAAAGAATTTACAGCCAGTGAAGCAGCAGCTGCGTTGAAGCTATCATTGGAAGAATACACAGCAAGATTCTTGACCCATAATAAGGTGATTTTCGATCATCTAAGACTATACAAACGTGCCAAACACGTCTTCAGTGAGTCTTTGAGAGTAACTGAGCTGCTGAAGTTGTTGAAAACTTCATCAGATGCCGATTTCTTGCAAAGGTTCGGTAAATTGATGAATGAGTCTCAAGCATCATGTGACAATGATTATCAGTGCTCATGCGATGAGATTAATGAACTATGCGAAATCGCATTGGCAAATGGTAGTTACGGTTCAAGATTGACCGGTGCCGGTTGGGGTGGTTGCACAGTTCACTTGGTGCCAGCCTCCAAGTTGGAGAATTTGAAGCAAGCCTTGATTAAGAACTATTACAAGAAGCATCACCCACAAATCACTGAAGACCAGTTGAAAGAGGCAATCGTCGTCTCGAGGCCGGCTTGGGGAAGTAGTTTGTACTTAGGAGGAACTCAGGGTATGACCAAATAGTAATGAAATATTATCCATATGTATAATGCAGCTTGTATCTAGTGCCACCTTGAATAATAAAAGGGCATGTCCGAATAAAACTGGATTGCTATTAGGATCCGCGTAACGGATAGATTTCGGATAAATCTTATCCCATCGCTTCCTATTTGCCTGTATATTATTTGGCAGATCACCCCACTTGTTGTACGTTCTTTTACCAATTGGCTATTTACACAGCTTCAAAAATCGGGTAATAGCCTCCGGTGCGTTAGTTTTCCCCACCGATTTATCGAGAAGAAGATTCAGTACGGCGCGGAAATGACATAATTGTTGCGTTCCTGATTGCATTTTTTACAAATAAGGGCTACCCCACAAATCACAAGATTTAGGTGCTTTGTGTATTTTTTCGGAAAAAGAAAGGGCACAAAAAAAATGTAACATTGGTGAAAAGTGCTCAATAGAAGGTGATGGGACATTCAAAATAACTGGAGCCATATACCAAAAGTCATCGTTGTCTTTAGAAATACAAATAGTATATATTCCGATTTCCATTTCCATTATTGATATCCTCAATTAATTTTGAACCATGATCGAACAATTTGATTTTACCGAACATTCCCACAGGAGATATAACCCATTGACAAGAGGCTGGGTACTTGTTTCCCCGCATAGAGCTAAAAGACCATGGCTAGGTCAGCAGGAAGATAATGCTGCTGATATCAGACCAGAGTACGATCCGAAGTGTTACTTATGTCCTCGTAATACCAGAGCAGGACTGGGAGAAGTGAACCCGGATTATGAAGGAACTTATATCTTCAAAAATGACTTTTCAGCTGTGTTACCTCAACAACCAGAGTTTGAAACCACTACAGACTCGAGTTTGGAATCCCGACTCTTCAAAGCCAAAGGCGTCAAGGGCCAATGTTACGTTATTTGCTTCTCTCCTCAACACAATTTGACGATACCAGTAATGTCTCTTGAAGCAATTTCCAACGTTGTTAGAGCATGGAAAGACTTATACGTTGAATTGTTGAAAGGTCCATATAAATATGTACAAATCTTTGAAAACAAAGGTGCAGCGATGGGCTGCTCGAACCCACATCCTCATGGACAAGCTTGGTGCCTAGGTGATGTACCATACGAGGTTTCCAATGAGTTATCAAGTATGAAAGACTATCAGAGCGAACATGGCTCACATTTGCTTGGAGATTATGTGCAGTTAGAATTAGAAAAAAGGGAAAGAATAGTGGTGGAAAATGATAGTTTCATTGTTGTTGTTCCATATTGGGCGGTTTGGCCTTTTGAGACTTTGTTGATAAGTAAAGCACACTTGAGATCATTGAAAGAGTTCAATGAAAAGCAAATACAAGATTTGGCATGTATCATAAAGACAATTACTACGAAATATGACAACTTATTTGAAACTTCTTTCCCTTATTCTATGGGAATACACCAGTCTCCTTTTGGAGAAGTCGAACACAGCTGGTTCCATATACATTTCTATCCTCCTTTATTGAGAAGTGCCACTGTTAAGAAATTCTTGGTCGGCTTCGAATTGTTAGGCGAGCCGCAAAGAGACTTGACACCTGAACAAGCAGCTTCTAGGTTGTTGGATTTGAGTGATATACACTATGCTGTGAATAAATAAGATCGAAGGACTTATTAAGATCAGTGTATGAATATAATTGATAAATTGGCCTCAAAATTGATAGAAGAGAGAATAAAATTTTTGGTGTAGAACTAACTTTTTTTTTTCTTTTCTAGTAAAATTTATTTACCAAGCTTTGTTTCAAGATGACATCTGTATTACCTGAACGCGTACAATGAACAGATACACTACTGGAGGCGCCATAGGTATGGCAGGTATCGCCAGTTACTGGTTTGGCAGATCCACGAGCTCCCTGCCTCTGCAGTCTCAACAAACTTCGAGCTATCCAGTTCCTCTCCCTCCAGCAAAATCAAATTCAGACGTTCCAGTCGTTCCTTCTCCTGTCAACCCTGCTGAGTTTTTCAAATATGGGTTTCCAGGTCCCACCCATGAGTTGGAGAATAGACAAGAGTTTGTGAGTGTATACAACAGAGTCACCAAGAACCCATATTATGTTGTTGAGCATATCACACCTCAGTCTTTGATTAAAGGAGGAAGAAATGGTGATAGGAAAAACTCAGTGTTCAAAGAAGATGAATCCATTCCTTTCAAATTCAGGGCGAGATTGAGAGATTATTTTAGATCTGGTTATGACAGGGGTCACCAAGCTCCTGCTGCAGACGCCAAATTTTCACAATTAGCTATGGATGAAACTTTTTACTTGACTAATATGTCTCCACAAGTTGGCGAAGGTTTCAATAGAGATTATTGGGCTCATTTGGAGGATTTTTGTCGTCGGTTGGTAAAGCAATATGAAAGTGTTAGGATTGTGACTGGACCGTTATTCTTGCCTAAACAAGATCCTATTGATGGGAAATTCAAGGTCACTTACGAAGTTATAGGTAATCCACCTAGCGTTGCAGTGCCAACTCATTTTTTCAAGTTGATAATCGCTGAAAGTCCATTTGGCAATATATATTCCACGAAGCTCTCAGTGGCAGCTTTCGTGTTGCCGAACGACAGAATATCGAACGACATTCCATTAACAAATTTTGAGGTCCCCGTGGAAGCTTTGGAAATTTCATCTGGTTTAGAATTTTTATCAAAGGTTCCTGTTCAAAACCAGTCCCAATTATGCAAAGAGGTTAAATGTGAGATCATTGTTAGAGATTTCAGCAAGGCAGTTGACAAATCTAAAACTTTGTCCTTGCCACCTCCTAAATGAGAGAACAGTTTTTGAGGGATTTATTGTGCAGTATCAACATTGGAAAATGGGAGCTGATTTAGTCAGTCGTTACAAATGAGTTTTGATTTAGTTAGTCATAGAGAATGATTTTAGAATTACTTAAACCTAGAGAATGAGCTTGAAGCCTTCATATTTTGTGTAATCTCGGGTTATATTAATCCCCTCCCGCAAAAAGTTCTTGGTCATGGTCATTGTTCATGACCTACTTCATCAATCCAATGTTTTGGAAAGACTTCAGATGAGGGCCCGGTTTCCATCCCAAGAAGAACGAGTTGACTACGATGTTCTTGATTACCAAATATTGCTTCACATTATATCAAAAATGCTACTAAAAAAAAACCACATATTTTAACTCCAAAAACAAAACGCCTATGCTTGATCTCGTCAATGTCAATCTGAAGTGGAAGACTTGTCAATAGCCATACCTGTATCCAAATGAGACTTACCTGATTCAGCATCATCATATCTGACCTCACGGTCATCCTCACCTATTCTCAAATTCTGCAAAATGTATTCTTCCGCTGTTGGGCAATCCAAGTTCTTTAACTGATCCTGGGGGAAGATCTTGTAAAAAAGCATCGCGAGTGCAGCGCCCAGAAACAAAACAGCCGGGAATGCAACGGCACCTTTTGTTTGAGTGATGGCTATTTCAGCACCAGCAGTTATCACTTCTAAAAGAGTGAACAAATAGAACCATTTAGGTGTCACTTTCAAGTATACTTTGTAGGATTCATTTGAAGTCCTTGTCAAACTTTCCTTATCAGTGCAGATGAACTTTAATCTGTTCACAATCACATTACCATATAACCCACCAACTCCCATAATCCAAAATAAGCCAGCCAATACACATTGAGGTACAGTACCAAGAACGACAAGTAATGGTCTGGTCATCATACCTAAAGTTAGCAAACCTTGGGCAGTATTTGTTACTCTCTGCTCGATGACTTTTGTCACTTTTGTATTACCACTTTTGTAATCGTGTTCCAACACTCTCAAAGATTGTGTGTGCAATGGCGCCTGTGGTATTAGTCCATTCGGAGCTGGAATCCCAAGTAAGCCAGCAACACCGGTGGTGATTCCCAAAAGAAAAAAATCCCAATGGAAAGATGCGGGTTTTGTTAGGGGAAATTCATCACCTTGACACATCAAGGATGATATATTATGATCGAAGTAAAACAAGCAAGTCAACAATATAGCGAAAGGGATGGCTAAAAAGACGTAACCAACCGAAATATCTTTCCAAAATCGTATGAACCAGTCATCTGGTCTGAGGTGGGATGTTGGGTGAAACGCTTTAGAAATCGGCAATTTCTCCAAATCGACATCATTTAAGTAACCACCAAAATGAATAAACCCGGTGAAAAAAACGACACACGTAGGGGTCGAGTAGTCTTCCAAAACTTTCCGAACAACTGGTTTGAAAAAACGGGATTCTGTCCCTATCAATTGCAAGAGTGATCCCATTATGACCATAAGTAACAGAATCATAACAGACAGAAATCCACTCTCAACATTGTATGAAAACTGCCTTGTCAAGATTTGTATACCCTTCTGAATATAGATAACGTTAATGAAACACCCAAACACGTCACATGAAAATCTTGTAACGTAGCGTAAATAATTGACAAAGTTGGATAAAGCAAGCATGAAATGGAAAATCATGGACCATAGACAAATCCAGCACATGAACTGGAAATAGACAGACTTGTCGTTGATCAATTCATATACTGTGTAATTGAATATCGAAATAGGTCCCGTGACTCCAACAATGCATAGCGGCTGCCCACTGAAAATTCCAAATATTATTCCTGCTATTGCGGAGGATAGGAGTACTTCATTGACTCCATATGAATTATTTGTCTTATCAAACATGTCTTGGGCAAAAGCAATTGCAGGTAAAAGGTTTGTGAAGAAGATGTAAACAATTGAGGGGATTGTTCTATAATTTGTCAAGCCATCTATGTAGTCTGACCTTAAGTAGGGTATCCTACCATGAATGTCATGATAGATTCCTCTCCCTATGTGCTTAATATGAACATTATAGAATCTTGTGAAGGACATCGCACCCTTGATGTCAGAGGCCAAAAAAAAAAAACATCTTGATTATTTTTTTGTATGTTTTCTACTTCGGTAGATTTTTTAAATTGAATTTTTGAGCTTTTTACCCCATGGGTGAAAAGCAAAAAGCTCTCTCTACCTCGAATCTACAAGTGCAATGAAATACAGAAAGGGCTGTACTTCGATCCCGTTTATGACATGATAGGTGAAGAATATAGTGCGAGATGATGTTTTTGTATATTTGTATAGTCGATCTTCTACCTTACTTTTACTAGCATGAATTGGTTTCGTGTCTCCCGTACTCAAAAAACCTTTCTGGTTCTTGTGTTTTTCCCACCTTTCGGAATCCGCTAAGACAAGTCCAGCTCCAGTTCAAGGGGGTGTACATACTCAAATTTGGCGAAGAGAGTTGCAAAACGTTTCGTTGTGGTCTATGCTTTAGGTGGTGATTCAAAGTCACTAGCAAAGCTATTCTCGTTATTGACTGCTCTGTCATTTCAATCCCCTACCAACTCTATGACGACCATTAAAGCAAATTTTTTTTCTCGTCTTCCGTCTGGGACTCAAAATTCTGCAGTAGACAACAAAAAAATGTCGCATTTTTCAGAGCCAATAGAAAAATTTACTGTTCAAATCAGCGCTGGAAATCCCATTTTGGCTCAGCAACTTAAATATGATTCACTATACACCCCATACTGAGAAAATCCCATTTCCATTGAACCAACTGAAAAGCTGCAAGGCCGATATCCGGATAAATCTTAGAAAAATTACAACAGGGGGTCTCTTGAAGAACTCCTTTCATTTGTATTTATCTTTTGATTATAGTTAATAGCTTCTCACGTCCATCCATCTGTCTACCTTCTCAAAGCATCCAGCGTCACCATGTCATCCTCCAAAAAGACTTTGATCACTTTGCTACCGAAGCCTGCTCTCAAAAGAAAACAATCCAAAGAGACGGTTTCTCCTTCTGGTCCACCAACAACTATATCTTTGAACTCAAACAAAAAGCTGAAAACTCAGTCGGCAACATTAAACAAAGATCACAATGGAAAGATCCTAGCAGTCACTTCAGACCCAGAGTCGTACAAGATTCCTGATCAATTCTTATCATCTGATCAACCAAAACCTAGAATTTTGAAAAGTTGCACTAGATGTCGTAAGCGGAAAACAAAGTGCAATTACATCGAAACTGCACCACATTCATGCCAATTCTGTTCCAAAAAAAATTTGACATGTCAGTTCGAAATTGTCATTCCTACGAAGAGGTCGAATATGATCAAATCATTGAGTGATTCAGTGATTGATTTAAGACAAATGGTAAACTCATTAATTTCACATGAAAAAATATTGAAAGATTTATGTAAATCAAAAGGAATAAACGTTGAAGGTTTGGTAGATGTTGAAAGTATGAACTGCTTTTACATGAACAAGAATCACTCTAATGCTGGCTTTTACGAAAATGAAGAAGAAGTTGAGTATGAGGAAGAATTTGAGGACGACGAAGAAGAAGAAGAAGATGATGATGATGATGATGATGATGATCAAGAAGAAGAAAAAGATGACGAAGAACGCAGAACTATATCACCAACATTACTACAGAATAATGGCTTGACGACTCCAATCTCATCGCCGCATACACCTACTGTCGAAGCTAACTACACCCACGATTTCAAAGAGATACTGATCGTTAACAATGACAACACACCTGTCATGTCATCCCTTGAAGGTGAGACTCCAGTTGACGATGAGCTTTCACTTTCGCCAGTCATCAATAACAACCACAAGATTCACAGTAATGCGAGGCCTATCCGAACTGTCGAAAATTGAAATGAAACAAGAAGTGATGGAAGATACGCCGTCGTTGCTTGCCAACAACAAGCCATCAACTAATGATAAGAAATCTCTGTTGGATGCCACTGTTCAGAGGTTGCTTACCACCAATGCCATCAGCAATTCAAACACTAGCAAAGACAACCTCGAAGCATTGAATACTTTGCTAGACGCTCTTGGTTCTAAGAAATAATATTTACTCTTATTTATGTCTATTTATAATATTTATAATATTTATGATAATGTCAAAAAATTTCCCTTGTAGCTAGCTCTACTTGAAATCAGTATCCGAGGCACGTGACCTATATTTCAGAAACACGTACGCTACGGGAGATGCTCAAGGAAAAATCAAAATCAAAAAAAAAAAAAATAGAAAACACATGAAAAACAATACAGAGAAAGGTACGATAGAGGAAGGTGTCACAAACTTAATATGGGGGCAATTGATCAATTCAAATACATCGACTCATTAGATAGAAATGAATACTATAGTGGTGTGTTTAGCTACATACTAAGAGAAAAAGATCAATCCAATGAAGACCTATGTTTTCTATTAGACCAGCTTGAGCTATCGCTTCCTAAAGATGAGATCACTTACAATATCTCAAAATTGGTTTCTGCCATTTACTCAACCGCATTATCAAAGTTATTGACCAATGGATATGTGAAGTTTCAAGTCAAATTGGTAGAAATAGCTGACAAGTATAGATCAATATTGGATTCAGCTAAGCTCACCTCCAAAAATGTTATCACAAGTGAGAAGAAATTGGCTGTCATATGCTTAAATGCAGTTTTTCTGAAGTTTGGAGGCTTTTTAAACTCGTTCAAGTTGAACATGATGACTGTCTCATACAAGCATTTGAAGAAATTAGCCGACAATGTCTCGAAAGATTTTGATGCAAGTTATTTCACTCACTTGTTGATGTTGATCGACACCTTGTTAAATTCTAATCCAAACATTGACTCCAAAACTTTCCAAAGATTGTTGAAGTTGCATAAGCTTGTCGGGGCTAAAGACAAAAATTACAGCAGTGAGAAGGAGTTCTTTCAATTTCCTATTTTGGCTGTGATATCTGCTAATAACATTCTCACAACTTTATTGAGAGCTCCATTCTACATTGGGTCGATAACAACAAAGAAGTCACAACAGAACCCTTTGCATTACTTGGGTGTCATGGCACCTTACTTGAGTCATCTCATTTATTGTACGGACACTCGGTATAAGTCACTTAGGTTATCTGCCTCCAAAAATGTTACGAATTTGTTGATTTTCAGTTATGTGAATTATGGTGCGGATGAAAATGAAGTTAGAGTGTTTAACTTCACATTCAATTTTTTGTGGGACCAATATTTGCAGCAGAAGAACAACAACAGAGTCAGAATCGCTATCATTGAAATTTTGATGCAGTTAATTAGCAATTTGAATCTTGTCTTCGAGACGGGCATATTACCAAACTCCAAGAATTTTATTAGTTTTAAGTCATTTGAGATTTTGAGTGTTCTCATTGAAAAGGTGTTCAATGCGGAATCGGAAGAGCGGATAACAGCTGTGAGCAATTCCACAAATTTCAACAAACTGACGCTCATATTGAATCAGTTGAATGTATTTTATGAACATCTCTTGAATGAAGTCAAATCTGATGTCAATAAGCTAATTATATTACAATATCTATACGATGAGCATATCTCCTCGAATTCGGCGGAAAACTCATACAAGGTGATTTCCTTATTGCACTTATCTCAACTTATCATCTCTGATTTGGGCCAGTACATCTTGACGCACGATTCCACTAAGATGGAGGAAACCCTTCTACAGTTATCGATACACAGAAACCCATACATAAGAATTTTGGCTATTCAAACTTTGACCAAATTGAATGTCGACGCTGATGCATTGATCTCTGTTACTTTCAAAGATTTAAGTGATCTGATCAATACTGCCAAGAAACAAAAGGAGGAAGAAAAGGATACCTTTATCGAGTCTCATTCTAAGTCTATGTTGATTGCCTCCATACTATCTTCTGATGCTTCCATTTCAACTGATTCTGTGTTATCGATTTTATCATTGGCTAATTCTTTCCTTAAGAAGTTCAATTCCAATGTGTTGATAAACAACTTGATCAACGGGAACGATTTTTCTAGCTTGTCAAACTCAAACTATGAAAAGCAGATTTCCAGCTGGATTTTAATGATGGGTTTATTCAACTACTACCAAAGACATAAAAATTCCTTTTTGTTGGGAAGTAATCCATTGTTAAATATCTGGAAAACTTTATTAGCTCATAGCGTTCCTTCTAATTTTATCAGAGTTGAAAATGATGCAATTGTTAACTTCAATGAATTGATGAAGTTGATTGAGATAAAAAATTATTCCTTGGCTTGCTTGATATGTTTCATCAATTATGCGATATCCTTGGGATCCATGCCTCCAGATTTCGCCAAACAATTGACTCCACTATTGACCAAATGTTATTCGTTTATCACTACTGTAGAACAACAGTTGGGCTCAGCTGTATCTCCACAATTGTTCAAGTCAATACAAATCCAAAAGTTAAGAATTTTGACAACCTTTGTGAAAATTGTTCCACACGTAATCCGGTTGACAGATGAAATTAATATTAGTACTGATTTGTTGATCAGTGTGGTCAAAAATTTCAACGACTACAAGCTATATGACTACAAATTGGTGTACTCAGATAGCAAAAATCAAAAGCCGACTAATAAGCTGTTGGGAGAATACGACATTTATCAGGTTGATGATGGTTTAGCGTTCGGATTAACTACCAAGGTGAACCTATTTCAAGTAGATGAGCTTTCGTTCAAGCATGAACATCAAAATGAAAGACGGGAAGATGACCTCAACATTGACTTAATCACCAACTCTCAAGACTTCATTATTGAGAACAGGGACTGCAAATCCAATCTAAGCTCCATTTCCAAGTTGGATCAATTAGAGAGGTCTTTGTTTCAACCAATTTCATCCAACATTATGAATGATTATCTATTTCCATTGATCTCTAACTCAAAACATTATTCGAATGAGAGAATTGAAACAGTTCCTGTGGAGACTGCCACAGTTGATCTATCAATAGAATTGTTTCAAGTTGTTTTTCCCTATTTGACGTTGAAAATCCAGCAATCAATATTGGAGCACATAAGGACTGGCATTCTTCATTCTCCGGAGCTGACAAAACCTGCAACAACAACTACAAATTCCGATAAGCAAATAGTTCAAGGCGAATATTTTAATTATGAAAGGCAAAAAGCGGTCATTCTTAATTCATCAGTTGCTATTCATGGTATGCTAAACCACTTGAAATCAAAAAAGTCATCACACTTAAAATTGAGCAGGATGGTTACCAATTTGATACTTGAGACATTGAAAAGGATATCTACAAATGATCTAGTCATAATCAATTTAAACGCAGAAGCTATTGGTATCGCTTTATCTGTCTTGGATGATGATAGCGTCAAGCTAGCAAATGAAAACGTTAATTACTTCATCAACTCAATAGTGGAGAATAATGATCCGTACTCAAGGGTGTTTAACACGTTGTGTTTGGGGAACTTGTTCAAGTTTAACACAAGATCTTTGAATCCGTCTCCGATACTGGATGTGCTTTTGACGTTAGTTTTAGATCCACATCCAGTCGTTCATCATTGGTCGTTGGAGACATTGATGTTATTCCTTGAAAAATACTCCGATTATGGAGGCTCAGATGCATTGTTTGAGAAAATCGTTACCTTGATGGGTAAGATTTATTCTGATGACAACTTTGGTTTGCAGTCAAAGTCTATTATCTCTTCGAATCTTAACTTGACGTTTGAAGGTGGTGATAAGAATGTGTTGTTGACGAAGTTGGCAAGGCTTATAATTAAAATCGTTGGACCTGGTATCAATTCAATGAAAGAAAAAGCTCGTTTGGAAACCTTGCTTTTGGAAATATTGTGTTTGACAACGACAAATTTTGACTTAGTTTCAAGAGAGATGATTGTTATGTTTGACGAGTTGAGCATTTTTGATAAAACTGTATTACAGGACGGAATCTTTAAAGGTTTCTTAAAGTTCATCTACTCCTGCAATATCAAAACTGGAGTTTATAATGAAAACCTCGCTTTGTTACCACTTATAGATACAATCGTGTCAGTTGAAGATGAGTCGGGACACGAGATTTTCCCCATGACTTCTAGTGACATGTTACTAAAGTTGGCGATCAACTCGTTGCATCAGATAGTGAAGGTTAGTTCTGATACTTCTTCGTTATATGCCACACTAGGGGAAGAATTGCAAAGCATCATGTGGATATTGTTGGAAACAAATAATGAACAAGTTTTTAAAATATTCACTTTATGGATTGACCTTGACTTGGAAAATGGCCTGCGTAATGAAATAAAAGCGAGGTGGGTTGAAGATTTGATCGAGAAGTTCAGTTACACTGAGAAGGAATTGTACAAGCCATTGAATAGTTACTTCAAGCGCAAGTTCAATGCCACAACTTCTTTGTTCTCTGTCAAGTTAAAAAATGTCACTTCTCTGAAGCAAACAAATGAAGAATCCAGATCCTTTGCTTCCCGAGAGCAAGGAGAGGATGGTGATGATGATAGAAACGAATCTGATGCCAGTGAAGAGGTGAATGTCATGAGCGGAAGTAATGTTCAAGAATCGTCTTCCGAAATGAATGTGGATAACGACGATATAGACCATAATGAAATTAAAGGAGCCCAAGCGCAAAAGATAGCGGATGAAGAACCAGTAAGATGGCAATTCAAGTTGAAGACTTTGAAACTTTTAATACAGTTGTTAGAGTATTCCAAAGGAGATGAATTTATGTTCAAATACTTATCTACAAGGCTTTCTGAGTTGGTTAGGATTTCCTTCATAGCAACCACATCTCAAATCTTGGAGTTGAGATTGGTCGGTTTGAAATTGTTGGGAAACATTTTAAAGTATTTTGCTCATTTGAAAGATCCATTATACAACAATTTGTCAATATTAGACCAACAGCAGGCTCAAATCATCAGTGCTATATTACCTGCATTTGGTAAAGACTCGAATGTTGAATTGGTATGTGAGGGTTTCGAAGTGACTAGTATACTTATTGGCACACATATCACCTCGTTGCCAAGATTGCAAAGGCTTATAAAAATATTGGTCGCCTCTTTGCATGATCTCTCGTTGCTCAAAGCGAACAAAAAATCAGATGGCTTGTTGAAAATTGGTGAAACATCAATCAGGACTATGGAAGAACAAAACAAAATCACTCTAGCTATCTTGAGCAGTTGGGCAAATCTCAAAGCTCACTGCTGTCCTTCTGATAATGATTTGTCGACTTTGATCAATCAGCATTTGAAAGTGTTAATTTCTATGTGGGTTTACTCTTTGAAAAATTACACAATGTCAAAATATGGGAAGAATTTTATGGAGGTTGAATCTGTTGAAGGCTTTGATCAGTACTGGCAAAGAATAGTTACTGCTATCTCAATTGTTATTCGTGATGATGCCGAATTGATTGAGGGGATATTAGATGCGGAATCGAACAATTTCTTTTTCACTATTTTTGCACAATGTGTTGAAACCTTGTTCAAGACAAACTCTTCAAGCTCTGAAGTTTTGCAAATATTGAAAAACATTCTAACGCTGAAGAGTTCATCTGGTGTCATATACCATGAGTTAGTCTTTGTCGAGGTAATTGATTTATTCGACAGGCTATCATTGAACTCCAATAATGATCAAAAATTGATTTTAATCGATATAATTTCAGAACTTTACCTTTCATATTTTGAAAACAAGTTAGGTCAATCAAAGTCAGAGGATGAGATACATTCAGATGTAGATAGGTTATTTGAGTTGCTCAGATTGATTGTGTCATTTATCAACCACATTTTGCCCTTCGTCAGAGACCAAAATATACAAACGGACAAACTAAAAGTCATCAATGAGTCAGATGTCACAATATTGAATAAGTCCTTTGCCAGGTTTTTGGTCATGATAGGCAAGCTACCTGTTGTCATACAAGTTGACCTTTACTCATGTCTATTATTTATGTTTTCATTGATATATCAACTCGACAATAATGAGATAATTAGTGTTGTGCTTCCACATTTGAAGAAAGTCTTAACGGAGTTGAGTTTGAATGGTCAACAAGACTTGTTACTGTGCTTTGTCCACGACATTGAACCTGCGATTCGTCAAAACAATTCGCAAAACTCTTTGATCACATATATGATTTTTGTTACAACTATGACGGATATGCCTTTGGCGATTGATTTCAATCACGTATCGGATTCTTTGGTAGAAGCTTTAAGATCCACCGAATCACTGGCGATTGCAACAAGATCCATAAAGACGATAATGACTCAAGGTGGGAATGTCAACGCAACAAGTTTACTGAGAAGCGTGGTTCCAAAATTGGTTGAATGTGTGATTCATCACAAAGTGGAGGAACCTAGAATTGTACTAGAGTTGTTGATAATATTCGTGAAACATGTCAATGAGGATAAATTCATTTCATCACTTTCCTTAATTGTCCCATTATTGCTCTGGTTTGATGACAAGTCGTATGTGAACTTGAAATTGATAGAAATGATACAATTCAAACCTGACGGATTCAAAAAGTATGTTGCAGAGGGAGTTACAGAACAAGAGAGAAAGTCTATTGAAGAGTTGGTGAAATACAAGGATAGTAATAGTGTTGATGAGAGCCAAAAAGCAGAGAGACAACATATCAATTTGAAGATGTTCGGAGCTGAATAAGTTTATAGATATCTATCTTTTTGTTTATTGTTTGTGTTTTGCAATTTCATTCTAAAGTTATTGACAATTAACCCAAGGTGGTAAGGAAAGGGCAAGTGTCTTCTGTTTTCCGTCTTGCCCCTCTCTTCTCCTAATTATTCGCTCGCTCGCTCACTCAATAGCTCGACGCTCTATTTATATTTTGTTCTTTCCCAATTTCAACGCAGCGTAGAGCCCTCGCACCATATACATAGATTAAGATGAAATTGACTAAATATCATGATCAGCATATCAATTGATCGTCGAATAGCCCATTGTAGAGATCCCATCATGATGGATTTGAAGGTCAATTACTCTTCAGCAATGAGTTGGTCTTGATGTTGTATTTAGATTAGGCTACAAAAGTAAGGCGTCTGTCTGTCTCTCTCTCTCTAGTGTGAACTCACTAACTAGACTACTATAGTTACTGGTTGTTATCTCCTAAAATAAATCCTATAGTGTGAAATCTCTCCTTGCGTCATTTGCCCCTTTTATGCTTTTCATTTCATAAAAAAATTTAAAGAAAGACAATTTTTTTTTTTGATACCTATTTATATCTGAACTGATTTCCTCAGACTTTTGATACTACAATTACACAAAGCCAACATCATATAGGGTCCACGTCTAGTGTCATATCCAACTCCACATTTTCGCTACAATCTTTGCATCTTTGGCATCCCATCATCATCCCGCATCCATTTTCCTTGCCATTTCATAAGCTGTCCGTCATTAAGTATGACAGTTCCACCACCATATGATCCAGTCTTGTTAAGAGAACATCTGTTTCATGACACGGGTCTCACTTCACTAGTCATTGCTCCAGGCACAAACGATGGTTCCTTCCATTCCGTGGCTGAAAAGGGTTTAGGCATTTTCTCATACTCTTTTGGTCAGCACTACGAAATTGAAAATTTTGATAGCACTTTTAAGATCATACGGCTTTTAAAATTGATTTGGATCATAGCTCTTTTTGCAGTTGTCTTTTACACTATAAAGTACTTTTTCAGTTCCAAACCATTACTGGAATCATCAACATCACATTCAGTTGCCCAGTTATTGTCACCTTTTAGCCATAAGAGAGCAATTTCCACAGATGACGTTGAGTCTATGTACTTCAAAGAAGAGGAAAATTGTCACACTCCTCAATCAGCACCTCATTTATCATACTCACTGACCAACACTCCAACAACCCCAGAGATGCGCAATGAGTTCACTATGAATCGTACTTTTGACGCTCCAATGCTTTTGAAATTCATCGAAGACGATGACTATAACCAATCCAAAGTTGAGAAAATTCACTAGCTCTCAAATTTACCCTAACGAGCTTCACGTTCTCAATTTTTTTTAATCATGACGTACCCCTGGTGATGCTTCCCTTTTAATAATTCATTACATGTCATTCATTTTCTTGCATATCATTTATACTTATTCATATATCATATCACAATCTAATTAAATGAACATTCATTGTAGATTTAGTTATACTTCCTTTTGAATCTTAGAGCATATTGATTGTCCAGTCTGACAAGTTCTGATCAGCACCATTTCAATATGCAAAACTATCTTATTGCTTAAAAGAGTCTATTTCCCTTTACCTCATCGTTGTAAAATGAGAATTACTACCTTTTTGGTTGACATTCCAATTTTAAAGTGTTGCAGTAGCATACTGTCTCAATGCAGATTACACTTTCTTTATGCACATGGCATAGGTGATTACTTCATTTTTATAGTTTTTTAGCTAGTTAAAATTGTAAAAGGACATTCATGACTCAGGGTTTTGTAGATGCTCATTAATGAGTTTTATATCCTTCATTCTTTGAACCACGATTCTATTTCCTCACCTTCAAAGGTTTCAGTATCTGAAATTTTCCCGGTATATAAGCGAAGACACCATTTAAGTAACGAGTAAGACGATTTACAGCAAAGAGACATTGTTTGGATGGTCTAGTGGTTTGCAATCTGTACGGAAACTTATCTTATTCAAAGTCTCTCTATTTTGAGGATCGTGTGGAATCCAGTAAGATATAAGGTTTGCATTTTTGTCTCTTTATATAAATTCGTCTCTTTATATATTCTTATATCGAGTTATAAAGCAGTTCACTCTTCAAACAAGCGAAAAAAAAAGGCCATCAATTAACATTCCTTTCTTTTGATATGAATTCTAAAATCTAAATTGAACTCTTATTGAAGAATTAAGTTAGAGGCAGCTTCATAGTGGTAGTCTGGGAAAGCTTCTAAGGTTTTTTCTAATTTAACGTCTCTTAAAAAGAATTTAGAAAAAGTACCATCGTCTTCAACTTCAACATTCTTTCTCACGTATTTTCCTCTGTCCAAGTTGGTAAAACCCCGTTTCTACGAGATAATGTTTTTTTTCTTGATTTTTTTTTTTTTTGTTGACCTGGAGCTTGTATCTGGCACATCTTAAACCTTCAATGCAAACATCTTTGTTGCATCTTGGGTTCTAACAGAGGCGACAATTTGACCAATGGAGACACGAGTGGCCAAACCGTCCGCCTCACCCCAAGCACTCTCATAATTGGTTGCAATCTATCGGCACCGGCACATGACAACATCTTGTTGATACGTAAGACGTGGAATGGATGAACTCTGATTCTCAAGTGGAATGATTTTCTACCTGAGACCTTCGTAATATATTTATCAGCACAGATACAGGCAGCTTCTGAAGCTTCTGATGATATTTGTTCCAGTTCGTTTGAAACTGAGTGGATATTTAATTCAACAGTAGACTTCTTTTTAACTAAATCATAAAATTTGATTTGGGCATCAGGGACACCACGGTTGTATCTGGATTTTGGGAACGGTCTAATCCACATCATTAATAAAAATTAACACAAAAAGGCTAGAAGACCAGCTAGATGTTACAGATACTGTAAGAAACGGGTGGTAGTGCTCGAGGGAAACTAATAAGTTGTATATTGCTTAGTACTTCTGCGTGAGATACATCAAATATAAAGTCACCCCAAAGACTATATTCGGTCTAGAAAAGCCAAAGGATAGAATGAGCATAAACCATAAAGCATTACCTAGTTCCTTGAGAGTTCATTTTTTGGTTTTAAAATATTTGTGAGCGTGTGTTTTTCAATTATACTAACTTTTGTGGAAGCTGTTAGAAAATATTTATCTTGAAGAAGGAAATAAGAGAATAATTGACAATAAAAATACAAATATCTTAAAGCGATACCTAGTTGTTTTAAAACCACATGCAAATGGTTCAGAATAACTACTAAAGTAGTAAACCAGTAATAAATGAATGGGCAAGAGCCTTAAATGCTAGTAAACTTTGGAATTTGCAGCTTGGACTTGGGTGTGCTGATTGGTGTCGTGAGCTGTGGTTTTGAGTCATGAGGCGGCTGAGGGTCCTGTGTTTTTAGCTTAGTGACATAAGGGTCCAGAGGTATGAGCTCAGCCGCAGTGTCATGAATTTTCTGGGATTTTTCCAAAATCCAGCTGCCCTTGGGTGTGCTGTGTC
>JAJLSS010000013.1:143815-268666 GCA_030567755.1 Nakazawaea pomicola | reverse complement strand
CGTCACTGCTGGACAAAAGGACTACAAAGAAAGCAGCTAGAGGTTAAGAGGCTGTACAAAAATTACGAATATGCTGCTTAAAGTATATCTCTACAGAGCTTATATATTTGCGATACGCATCACACTCAACACAGTGCTCTAATGAAGTTTTCCAAACATCTGCTATTCAACAACGCTCATAACACTGTATGAAGTTTCATGTGAATCAAAAAATTTTAAACTTTTACGATTGGGAGTAAAATAAACCCATAGATTCTCAACACTTGAACTATCTTAACAGCACTTGAAAGAGTTTTTCCGGAGATGAAATAACAGTCGAATCCGAACAGAAGTTACCCTTGATTGACGCATCTTGATGCAGAACCTTTACTTCTGATGCACTCAATGTAGCTCTACAAGAAAAAAAATTGAACGATTCTGTGTGAAAATTCTTCCAGGGTTCGATGCACTTCGCAAAAAAGCTTACGCTCTTTCTCCACCAAAAATCTTAAAAAATCTTAAAAAATCTGTCAGACACCTTTAATTTAGCAAGATCAACCTCTTTATACACACACCCACAAACACACACCAAAACCGCTCTTCCATTAAAAAGGCACAATCGCCACACCCTCAAATCTCTTATCAAAAAAAACCATTTGATACGTAACTGGTCCTATTACCAGGAACCGAAGATCAAAGGAACCGAGGGAAATATTCAGGTTTTGATGGAACTGTTATTTAAATAAAAGCTTATGATCCGGCCGAAAACCATTCTCCCAGAAAACTATCTTGTTTAGCTATTGGCATTTGTACAAGAGACTACTTTTGATTCAGATTCTAAAGTCTACCATCGAAGAAAACTCGAGGTTGGCTACTGAAACTTCGTATGACTACCAGGGGATTGATAGACTAGAGACTCAGAAGCTGTGTGAACTTAAGCTATTTCTTTCAATGTTTTCATTAAGGCGTTGCGATGCGTCGAAGCAGTGAAGAATGGCAGATTACATTTGAAGTGAAAATTGATAATCAAGTGACGTGGATCCCAGCTTATTTTTGTATAGGTTAAAGAAAAGATAGCCATGAGCACAAGTAAGAGAACACAATTGCCACTACTAGGAGGCATTAGACCATGAAATACCTTAGAGGGCATGCTTAACCTTCACCGGAATTTCGTCAATGAAGTAACTGTTTTATTGTTTACACTGCGTATGAACGAAGCTCACAAAGTCGCCCTAAAAGATTTAAGCCGAAATGGTTTTGAGTGATCTCTTGGGAAATCTAAAAACCTTTTAAATAGCTTTAAGTCGTAAGGAGTTGGAAGGGCTTTCGGGTATTACACTCTCGGCTCTAAATGTTGAAAGAAGATATTTATGGAGATGCAGGGAATTAGCGGTAATGTACGACAAATAAGCCTCGGTGCGTAGGTCTACGGAAATATGAGAGATATCTGTTTGGCCCCAACGAAAACTTACCAAAGCGGTTCAGGTTAAATATTGTTTTCATACCAATTATCTCCCCGCAATTGGAGGATGATCTTTTTGTACTTAAACAAAATCCGTGTTGGGCTTTTTTAAACATCCGAGACAAAACTTTGAATTCTTTTTTTTTTTGCAGGTTTTTCGAAGCAAGGAAAAAACCAGATTTGCACTCTGAGTGTTGAGGAAGAAGGTCAACATCAGACGATTTTTGAATTGATGGACTTCCTTTACGAATAATCAGACATGTGAGCAGTATATGATAACCTTGTCAGGATAAGTGATGCGTGCTTTGCTTGGGGCCTGAAAACGCCAGGGCCTATCGGTCTCAGCCAAGCTCTCCAACTTTATTTTCTCCTCCTTTTGTCCAACTACTGATTATCAAAAACCATCTGTAACTGGCCACTTCAATCTGGTTTTTTACCTATTATTCCTCAATCTGGAACTCCAGTATCCCCAGAAACAGAGGAAGAAAAATTGATAAGAAAATTTCTACCCCGGATTTTACTAATTTTTTTTTTAATTAGAAATGCAGACAAAGCGGGGCAACTTGATGAGCGAACCTTTCAAATAGAAGGTTGTTGTAAAATTTGAAAGAGAACAGGTATAAAACAAGAAAAGTTTCTTCAGGGACGAGATTAAAACTTTTCAATTTGCAATTTCGACAATATCTAACAAGAGAAAATGACCAGCTTATCGCACCACAACTTCTCACATCCAAGCTTGTTGCATCAGAGCTCCCTTCACAAGCAAATTGTGTTGGACTCAGATGTCCATCCAAATACAATCAGTCCACCAGACTTTTCTTCCGAATCTATCAAAAGATACTTTGTTACTCGGTTTTCGACCTTATTGCCAACAAAAGAAAGTATGAGGGCCAAAAGACATTTGCTTAATCCTTTTCCACCTTTAAGAACAATGAATGCTTTACAGTGGAACTTTTATTTTGTCAGTTTTTGGTGCTGGACCATGGATGCTTTTGACTACTTTGCAGTCTCCTTGAATGTGACCAATATGGCAGAATCTTTTGACGTTTCTACAAAGGATATAACTTGGGGCATCACGTTGGTTTTGATGTTACGTACCGTCGGTGCCGTAATTTTTGGTCTCTTGAGTGATAGATACGGAAGAAAATGGCCCTTGATCTCCAATATGCTCTTACTTAGTGTTTTGCAAATAGGAACTGGATTTGTGAAGACGTATAAGCAATTTTTAGGTGTTAGAGCGATATTCGGTATACTGATGGGTGGTGTTTTTGGTAACATTCTGAGTACTGCTTTAGAAGATGCCCCAGCTGAAGCAAGGGGAGTACTTTCGGGTTTTTTGCAACAAGGTTATGCTTTTGGTTACTTACTTGTGGTTGTTTTTCAAAGACTGATCACTGATACCACTGAGAAAGGTTGGAGGTCTTTGTTTTGGTTCAGTGCCGGTTTAGCTTTGCTCTTTGTAGCTTGGAGACTTTGTTTGCCCGAAACCAATGGTTGGAAAGCACAACGCTCAATGGAGAAGGCTTCTGCGGCAACCGCGTTCAGAAATCAAGCAAAAGGAGCGGTCAAGACTTATTGGTTAATCTGCATTTATCTTATCTTTCTCATGGCTGGTTTCAATTTTTCATCTCATGGAAGTCAAGATTTGTACCCAACACTTTTGACCAAACAATTAAATTATGGAGATGATAGGTCCACTGTCACAAACTGTGTCGCCAATTTAGGGGCACTAGCGGGTGGTGTTTTGATGGGTCACTTTTCAGATTTCTTGGGAAGAAGATTAACTGTAATCATATGCTGCATTTTGGGTGGTGCTATGATATACCCATGGGCCTACACAAGAAATTCTGGTATCAACGGTGGTGTATTTTTCTTACAGTTTTTCGTTCAGGGAGCATGGGGTGTTGTACCAATCCATCTTTCTGAATTGTCTCCAGCCCATTTCAGATCGTTCATTGCAGGTACTTCTTATCAACTAGGGAACTTGGCATCATCCGCATCGTCAACTATTGAGGCCACCATTGGTGAAAGATTTCCGATTTACAACGATGATGGCACAAAAAAGGACGGTGTCTATGATTATTCTAAAGTAATGAGTATATTCATGGGATGTGTTTTCGCTTACTTATTATTGATAACGTTGTTTGGTCCTGAAAACAGTGGTGGCTCAATCGTTGCATCAAATGTAGATGACGATTACGCAAAGACTTTCGAAGATGATGAGAAGCGTAGCATTGAGCACGTAGAGACAGCTGGCTCTGAATCTGTGGATGCTAAAAACAAGGAACAAATTGAGAATACAGTTTAGTTTGTTGAGTCAAGTTTGAATATGTAATATATAGCAACACTTTAATTATGATCTACTTACTCATGTATGTATTTATGTTCTCTGTCATTAAACAATAGCTGCCTTATTACCAATGTGTTTGCAAGGACAATAATGAAGTGATATAAGTTGTGTCTTAGGCTTTGATCAAACGGTGCACCGAGGCTTGAGAATGAGAGAGAATAATCACTTCTTTCAAGAGCCAGGTCCTTTGTAGAGTTAAATTACCATACATAAATGGATTCATTCCCTCCTGATTCACAACAAATATAGATCCACATATGGCTTTTGTTTGGGAAATTTTTTTTGGCAGACTTTATATAAAAATTAGCGTGGTGGAAAACCAGTAAAATATACTTCAACCGTTCTACAAGGAAGAATTTAAGGTGAAACTTTTTGTTTTGAAAGAACAATCAGACATCCTCAACATGCTCCGTGTCAACTTTTTTTTCAAACTCAAGATCTTTCTCTTTCTTGTCAACTGCTGACACATAACTTCTGAAGTTATTCAGAGAGATTCCAGCTGCATACATCTCATCTATTTCATCGAAAGACCTATTTGCTGTCTCTGTTTGATAGAAAAGTAAATAGAACCAGAAGAATAGGGTGAAACCTGCAAAGATGAACATAGTTTTTGATGACAAATTTCCCTGGTCAGGGTTGAAAATGTAGGGAATTGTGAATGACCAGCCAACACCAAACAGATTTTGAAACCCAAGTGCTATTGCCACTGTTTTTGTTCTCAAAGACGAAGTTGCATTCTCTGTACAAACTGGATAGCATACTGCACCTAAGCCCAAATTATAAAGGAAGCCAAAAAGGATCATGAAGCCGGCACTTGCCTTCAAAGCTGATTCATTTGTCAAGTCAAGACCTGTACAGCCTATGATTATGTCACATATAATAATTGACAGCACACCATATAAAAGGTTGTTTCTTCTACCAAACCTATCAACAACAAGTAAAGCAGCTATGCACCCGACTATAGAAAGGGTTTGTGAAGCAATTGTCAACCTGAAAGAATGTTCATCCGAATAACCTATGAGCTCAAAATAGTAGGCAGTGTAACTCGCCGTGAAATAAAGACCAGAAAAAGAAGTTATGATAAAAGGAACCGTGGAAACTATGGTTCTTCTCAAATTATCACCTTTGAAGCAGTCAAGGTAGGTTGTACCTTTGGCAATCTCCCTGGATTCCTCAATCGTGTGCCTTGCAACTGCAATCTCTTGGTGAACAACAACCATGTCCCTCACTAACTTGGTATACAGCTTTTCAGCTTTTGCAATATCATCTCTCAACAAGTAAAACCATGGAGATTCAGGAATGGGTAACAATGCAATCAAAGAAGTAACAGAAAATGCCCATTGGGCAGCAAATATAGATCTGTAAGACCACCTCGTTGTATTTGATGCCATTGAGTAGTTGATCACGTAACAAACAAATGGCCCAATCGAAAAGGAAACATTGCAAACGGTTGTAGCTACACCTCTCAAAGCTAATGGAGATATTTCAGCGACATATGTAACGCCGCAAGCATAAACACTTCCCAAAGCAAACCCATTCAAGCACTTACCTAATAAAAAAATTTGAACACTAGTGGAAGCAAACTCAATGGCAATAAATCCTAGTGAGACTGTCATGGAAATGTAGATTACCAATTTTTTACCAATTCTATCTGAAGCCCAAGAGCCTATTATGGAACCAAAAACCTGAGTTGCTATTGGAATACCAGAGAAAGCTGATTGCCACTTTGTTGTTAATACGTAAGATCCATCCAGTTGCAAGTTCCCAAAATCTTTTCTGAACTGACCAATTGAAACAACCACACCACCCGCTTGAAGCTCAAATGAAACACTTATCAATGTCCAGACAATAGCTAAAACACAGTAGCACAGAAAAGGATACTTCTTTATTGCTTGCCATTTTGACAAATTTCCTTCTTCAATCTCCGCACGATAGGCGACCTCATCTACGTTGTTCTCATCTTCTATATCTTCTTTAGAGAGTGAAACTTCTTCAAGAGACGACATCTTGATTATCGTTGCTCGTACAAAATATGAACGTCAGTCAAGAGGAACCGGAGTGGTTTTATAGAGCTAGTCTCAAGGCTAGATCTGCTTCACGAAACACAATATTGGCCAATCGAGAGTTAGCCTCCGCTGATTGAGAGCTTTTGAGGTCATTCACCATAGTCGAGCTGTAGGCCTTCATTATCAAGTCGTCACAGAATAACACCTATTGTTTTAATTTTTGATTTTTTTTCTCAGATCTGAAGGTGTGGGGTAGTGGAGAAACGAGAACATTTTATCGGGTTAATTATCCTTTTTATAGCTTCACATAGTCTCAAACTCCCTATTGAAGTATGTTTTGAGATGGAAACTCTTAATTTAATCAGTTTTATTGGCCAGTGTATGATTTAGTGTCTCTGTCGGATAGTCAATGCTTCCTGAGTCAATTTTAGATTCTTCCGAGCCACCTTTTGCGCAATCGTACTTTTCGAGCTAATCAAGATCTGTCGCATTGATGGAACAATACTAAAGAGAAGCATGCTGCTGTCATACCGATCGCTTCCTGATAAAAGAAGTTTAATAAGCCAAAATATACAGTTATGAAAATCTTCATATTACTATTAATCTTCATCAATCAATGCCTGGGCTTGATTCCATCCAAAGACGTGAAACCAAATGTTTTTGTTTTGAGTGACATAAGTAATGAACCAGATGATGCCGAGTCTCTTGTTCGGTTGTTGTTATACACGAACGAAATATCTTTGTTAGGTTTTGTTGCGACCACCTCTTATTGGTTGAATGACACTGTACACGATGAAGATATATACCCGATTATTGATGCTTACGAAAAAGTTCATCCCAACTTGTTGAAACATTCTATAAGCTATCCAAGTGCCGACTACATAAGGTCAATTATTTCAACGAGTCATCCGGTTTATGGTTTACAGCTGTTCGATGAGACCAACACCAGCAGCGGAGCAGCGAGCCTTATTGAAGCAGTAGATGGACTCCCAGACAATGAAAAAATCTTCATTTTGGTTTGGGGAGGTGCTCTGGTAATTGCAGAGGCATTGAGGGAAGTCTCAAAGAGGTCATCATATTCTACATTCATTAGTAAAATTCACATCTATGGGATTTCAGACCAAGATGATGGTGGGCCATGGATTCGTTACAATTTCCCATCAATTCCATATGTTGCATCTATTCATGGATTCAACCAGTATGGCCTATCCACATGGGTCGGTATATCCGGCGAGGCTTACAATAGCTTCGACTTTGGGGGACCAGACTCCGATATAATCAGTAAATCGTGGGTCAAAGAACACATTCAGTCGGTAGGTCCATTGGGAGCTGCATACCCTGATTTCTTGTACAACATGGAAGGAGACACTCCCAGTACCCTTTCCATAATTCCGAACGGGTTAAATGAACCATCACATCCAGAATATGGTGGTTGGGGAGGACGCTATACACTTTCAGATCTATCTGGTAGTAGGAGGCATTTTGCAGATGCAGCTGATTATGTCATTGGAAAAAACAATGAAACCTTTGTTAGTAATAAACTGACCATTTGGAGATGGAGAGACGCATATCAGCACGATTTTGCACTGAGGATGCAGTGGACGATTAGGGAGTTTTCTGAAGCGTCGCATTCTCCTATTGTTATTGTCAATAACACTGAGAACATTAAACCATCCACTCTTAGCCTGGAATTTGACTCTTCAGTCATCTTGGATGCGTCTGAGAGTTACGATTTGAATGGTAACAAATTGGAGTTCAAATGGTTTCACTACTACGATATTTCCTTGACACAAGGAAATAGGCTTGAAATTCCAGAAATAGAGATAACTTCCAAAAACAGAGACAACACAATTGTGGAACTCAAAGTTCCTTCAGAAAAGGATGCGTGCTTTAACATATTTGGGAAGCCTGCTCCATGCAAGCAGTATCATATAATATTGGAGGTGACCAATGAAGCTGAGATTCCATTGAAATCATACAGGAGATTCATTTTGCTGCCAACTAATGCCAACAAGAAAATTGGCAGTAATCACGATGAACTTTAATCGTCTAAGTAGATAGAGAATTTTACCAATCATAGAATTTTATTTTTCTTCAAAAATACTTGCGTAATTTCATTTGACCGATTTGCGGGGGAATGAAACAAAAGGAGGAGCGGGATATTTAATATTGTTGTACCATACAGCTTTGCAGTCAAAAAGCTGGAAGTCTCAAGTCCCCCCTTATTTACCTTTCGACATAAGGTCATGATCAAACGAGAATATGGCCTTTTATGTAGAGATCATACACCGTTAAAGTGCCACGAACTGCTTAGTTTTTCGTGATCTAATATGGCTTCGGAGATCTGAATAAAAGCTTATCTATGTTCTCCACTTCTGTGTAATTTTTTATTCAAAACAACTCTTCCCAGAAAAGCAACTGACGTAATACGAAGATAGAAAGGTGCTTGAAAGATCATTCATTTGAACCGAAGTAACAAGGTTTCATTCGAACATGTCTTACATTAACGGGCTCTCTTTCAGACCTTTGAGAGGGAGAATAAAGCCGCGAGCTAAAATTAAAGTAGGGGTAATCAAAGAAGTCTACAAAGAAAGTGATGAATTGAAGTTTTTTACTAAATGTTGCTCCGAGCTACATTCGTTTTTGTTGAAGGATTTGGAGTTGGTCTCCGACTAACAAGTAACTTGACCTTTTACTCCTCATGCGATCTTCGCAGTTTAGTTGGGCCCCGGGGTTTCGAAAGTGGGCAAAGATACGTAATGTTCCTCATTTCCGACACTGTCAAAAATTATCTTTTACATAATCGAGCTTTTTGACAATACAAGTCATGCCCTATTATGGAAGATCTTCAATCCCCTGGCCCCCACTAAATCATTCAATAAAATCGTTAGCTACGATATATTTCAGACGCCCATGAAGCTCTGAGCCTCTATAAATAATGTCGAGATCCCCCAGATTCGTAGTGAAACTGTGCTTTCATCAGAAAACTGATATATAATTAATATACCACAATGCCAGCGACACTGTCGAGAAACTTTTTCACTGATTACTACGACAAGTGGCCCAAAACTCATAACATATATTTCATTGCTTCTATTGCCACGATTGGTGGGCTCATGTTTGGGTTTGATATATCTTCTGTGTCGTCATTTGTCTCACAAGATCACTATGTTGAATATTTCAAACATCCTTCGAGCATTGCTCAAGGTGGTATCACAGCTTCAATGGCTGGGGGCTCATTTGTTGCCTCCCTCTTCAATCCCTTTATATGTGATCCTTTAGGGCGTCGTGTCTCCTTACAACTTGCCTCTGTCTTTTGGATGATTGGGGCTGCTGTTCAGAGTTCCTCACAAAATCAAGCCCAATTGATTTGTGGCAGATTCATTGCCGGTCTTGGTATTGGTGTTGCCACTGCCACTGCACCAAGCTATTGCTCTGAGATCTCACCAAAAAGAGTCAGAGGTATGATAGGCTGTATCTTCCAATGGGCAGTTGCCTGGGGTATTATGATAAATTTTTTCATTGGCTTCGGGTGCTCATACATTAATGGCGTTGGCAGTTTTCGTTTGGCTTGGGCAATTCAAATTATTCCAGGTCTTTTGTTGTTTTTTGGTGTTATTTTCTTACCAGAATCACCACGTTGGTTGGCTAACCATGGTAGATGGGACGAAGCCGAACTAATTGTAGCAAACGTCACTGCCCACGGTGACATGGAAGATCGCACAGTGAGGATTGAACTTGAAGAAATTAAGGAGCAGGTTGCTATTGATGAAGATGCAAAATCTGTTACTTACCTCGAACTCTTCAACAAGAAGAATATCAGAAGAACTTTTGTTGGTATTTGTGCCCAAATGTGGCAGCAAATGTGTGGCATGAATGTGATGATGTACTACATTGTTTACATTTTCGAGATGGCAGGTTTCACAGGAAACCAAAATCTAGTTTCATCAGCTATTCAGTATGTACTTATGACAGTGATGACAATCCCTTCGTTATTTATCATTGACATTGTTGGAAGAAGACCGCTTCTTTTGGTCGGTGGTGTGTTTATGACCATATGGTTATTCGGTGTTGCTGGACTTTTGGCAACTTACTCCTACCCTGTCACCAATGTTGACGGTAACTACAACATAAAGATCAAGATACCGAATACAGATAAGCCAGCTTCGTCTGCTGTTATCGCATGCTCTTATCTTTTTGTGTGCACTTTCCTGCCGACATGGGGTCCAGGTATTTGGCTTTATTGCTCGGAGATTTTTCCTACAAGACAAAGGGCCAAAGCTAATGGGTTGACAACAGCTACAAATTGGATCTTCAACTTTGCCTTGGCTATGTTTGTGCCAACCGCTTTCAAGAGTATCACCTGGAAGACTTATATTATCTTTGGTGTATTCTGTTTTACAATGACCGTACAAACATACTTCATGTTCCCAGAGACTAAAGGAAAAACATTGGAGGAAATTACGCAAATCTGGGATGAGGGAATACCAGCATGGAGATCGGCAAGCTACGTTCCTGATATCCCTGTCACAGATATTGAAGAAAAGCAAAGTGTCGAGCACGTCGAGGACATTTCTTCAACAGAGTATATCCATGAAGAGCGCTCCCAACTGGAAAAGAGAGTCTAAATTTTTATTTTCGGAAATTGTATGTTTTTAATTAAGAGTGATGTGAAAATCGAAAACAATCATATAAAGTGAGTAAAACGTAGTATCAAATTGGTTGTAAAATCGCTAAGCAGTCACCAGGGTTTACCATATCCCCTTCATCTACAGTTATATCCAAGACCTTGGCCCCTTTATCACCTTCTGATCTGATGGCAATTTCCATTTTCATTGCCTCCAATATAACAGCGACATCATCCTTCGATACTATATCGCCTTTCTTGACGTTAATCTTGAAAACACTTGCAGCCATGTGAGATAAAAGCTTAATGTTATTTGGATCGTTCATGATCGATTCATCGGACGATTTTGATGCCTTCGCTAGTGATTTTTCTTCCATCCACTTGTCCCAAGACTCTTTTTCTTTTTGTGATAATGCCTCCCCAGCCGCGATCTGTCTTATCTTGAGGGCTTCAGCTTCAGGAGTCACCTTCAGTAAAAATTCACTGTATTCTTTAAAGTCGAATTCAGCATCAACTTTTTGGATTTCAAATTCACCGGTAATAAGTTTTTCATTGAGCTTATTAAGTTCACTTTCTGTGACTTCGTAAAATTCAATCTGATCGAAGTTTTTCAAGAACCAAGGCTTGCCATTGAAAAGCTTTATCTTTCCAAAGGTATCCCAACAAATGCTTGGCAAGGTCATACCCCATATCATGTATCCACCAGGAGAATCAACGGAATAAATTGACTGCGATACTGCACCTGTACCGATCGCACCTCTCGGAGTAAAGGTTCGAGCTGGATTGTACTTCTGGGTCATAAATCGCATACGTGGATCAGGATGAACTAATAAAGTGTTTGCGCACAAAAATGATACAGCTGTGACAACTTCGGGTCTTCCAATAATTTTGTCCTTGAAGTCTGCGACCGTTTCAATGCAACTAGCTTCCCTCACAAATTTGGCATTGTCCGGTAAATATGAAGCGTACGGCCTTTGAGAATGCATATATCTTTCAATACAATGAGTTAATGAGCTATGGTCAAAGGCCAATGGAAGCTTATAAATTGTGGACGGAATTTTAAGCTGATCAGTTGGTGGCATCGAAGATTCAAGAGCGATCAACCTATTCAAAATCTTTGATCGTTCCGTCAACATGGGGTTGAATGTGACAGCCATTGCACCACTAGTAGATTCCACTTTGACAATAGAATTGCAAATTTCTGGATCATTGAGCATCTCCTCATCAATAAGTAGCTCTAGGGCATGTTGACGGCCATTGTTAAGTAAACTAAATTTGTTTGTACCAAAATCAATCACAACCATTTTTTCTCCTGCTTGCCTATATGTAACCAACGGTAACTTTTCGCTTTGCGGTCTTTCATGCAAAATAGCAGTACCGAAATCATCTTCATACTCGTCTAAGTCATCATTGAAAGGAATTGCAGACTCATCCGAGGGATGACTCGATAAGTATTTTATATACTCCCTTCTTCTCTTGTACAACTCGATGGCATCATTATAACTGACGTATTTGAAAGAGATTCCAGCGCCAACTTTTGCTTGCCCAAACTTCCACCAATCCACTTGAATAGGAATGGTAATAGCGACAAATCCGGACATGGTAGCTCCATCAACGCCGTACAAAACCATCGTGTCACCAACAACCGAAAGGCAATTGGTTGCAACGGGGTATTCAAGTATGTTACTCGGATGCAGTCCACCATCACCTCCTGAGGTTCTCGAAAAAGTCATACTTGGGCCGTCCAACCTCTGAGCACCTCTATTAGAGTTCAAGTTTACTTTGTAAACAGTATTGCAGAGCTGGTCCAATCCTTCATCACTGCAAATTTCCGGAGAGTCGTGTGGACCTTTCAACATTCTGACTTCCCAAACGTGATTATCTCCATAGTCAAAAGAGGGCCTACATACCTTTGGCAACGAATATCCCGCAAAGACCTGAGAGACAGCTTCTTGTTTTTGGACTTGTAAGCAGTCTCCAGGTAAAAATGTTCTACCTTGATGGCCACCCAACCCTAATGTGGGAGTGCATGATTTGGAACCCAAGTAGCGAGCAACATTCGGAAAACCACCTTTCACAGCAAGGTAGCACTTGGCACCTTGATCACGAGACTCCCCAATAATGACAGTACTTCCAGCAGGGACGGTAATGGAGGTATACATGGCAAGTATGGTACCATCGGCCAATGAAAAATCAAACTCACCGCCCGCCAAAGAAATTGTAGCTGCCGAATGAAATTTGATCTTCGGACCACGAAGTAAGATTTCCAAGCACTCGGTTGAGGGGTCGTTTCCAATAATGATGTTGGAGATTTCTAGAGATAACGGATCAGATGGCCCACTTAAGGGAACTCCACCGTTGACCGATTCACGACCAGGCAAGTCTTGGACAGTTGTGTAAGCTCCTCCATCAAGAAATTCCATTAAATGCGGAGCAAAAGTAAAGCCGTGTTCCAAAAAAGAAGTTAATGTTTTTCCTGTCGAAAATGACGAGGACTTAAGTATTTCAATGAGATACTCGACATTGGTTGGAGGCCCGTAAATTTTAGATTTTTGCAACACCTCGATCATTCCTTTTGTAGCCGTTTCTCTGTCATCAGCCCAAACAATGAGCTTGGCAAGCAACGGATCAAAATAAGGAGAAATTTTGGAACCTGTGGATACCCAATGATCAACTCTCACTTTATAATCTCCTGTTTCAGGTGCGGTATAAAACTCTACCTCATGGAGGACACCAGGGGATGGCAGAAAGTCGCGGACTGGATTCTCAGCATATAATCGACACTCAATAGCATGTCCTTTAGGAAGGGCAATTCCATCATTGTCAACCTCGTATGAACCTTGAGCCTTCAAAGTTTGAAGTGGTACGCCTGCTTCGCCTCGAGCTTCGTGCTCTGCTTGTAATAACATCAACTTGACTAAGTCGACATTGTACACGGCTTCTGTGACGGGATGCTCGACTTGTAAACGTACGTTCAGCTCCAAGAAGTAGTAGTTCCCAGTATCGTCGTCAACAATGAATTCCACAGTACCGGCTGATTTATAGTTCACACTTTTCGCTAATCTTGCTGCACATAACGACATTGAAGTTCTTAAAGACAGTTGATTGTACTGAGGCAACATGATAAATGGACTTGGAGATTCCTCAATCACTTTCTGATGACGACGTTGTAGAGAACATTCTCTTTCGCCAAAAGTCAACACTTCCTTGTTTCCATTTCCGAAAATCTGAATTTCGATGTGACGGCCGTTCTCAATGTATTTTTCGAGGAAAGCGTCCCCATTCTTGAACAACGATTCTCCTCTCGACTTCACCTCAATGAAATTGGCCCTTAGTTCTGCTTCGTTTCGACATACCTTCAAACCCATTCCACCACCTCCCGCACTCAGTTTTAACATCACTGGGTAACCAATTTCCCCAGCCTCTCTAATGGCATCGTCTATATTTGTGATTAAGCCCGACCCAGGAACAACTGGAGTGTCACTCTTAATAGCAAGCTCCCTGGCAAGATGCTTGAGTCCAAACAGCTCAATAGTCTGAGCGGAAGGGCCTGCAAAAATGATGTTATTCTCCAGTAACCTGGTTGCGAAATCACAATTTTCAGAAAGGAAACCATAACCTGGTAACACAACGTCACACCTGGCACCGAGAGCCACCTTGATAATGTTGTCGATGTTTGTATACGCTGCAGAACCAACGCCCTCAAGCTTTATAGCCTCATCCGACTCTAAGACATGCAATGAATCTGAATCTTCTACAGAAAAGACAGCAACAGCGTGTATACCATTCTTGAGATATGTTGTCAGTATCGTACCTTTCAAAGAGTTTTAATACATACTTACTTGCTGACAGGATTGGATAAGACGACAAGCTATTTCTCCCCTATTCGCAATAAGAGCTCTTTTAAGTTTTTGGAATTCCTGTGCAACCATTTTTAACTGATTGAATCGACTCTGTATAACAACAGAAGAATGGGAGCAGACATAAATAGTTTTATTGATGAGTTCCCAAACCCCATAATTTTTAGCGGCTATTGGGTTACCTATCAGTAACACAGAATCTGCCAACCACCACATTTGATTACCATAATTTATGCAAAAAAAAAAATCCCGTTTTTGCGCAGTTGTGTCACAGTTTCCTTTTTGGGACATCATCTCTAGTATAATTTAAATAGGCGATCATTGTGACACTACCAACGTTTCTCTATCTTCTAATCTTCTTATCTTCTTATCATGAGCAAAAATAACCGCTAAGCGGTTACCCTTTTGGTACCTCTCACGTGCATACCATGTTTTTATATATACCTGACGACTTCTGATGTTTCTTGATGAAAATAATGCTAGAAATCTCACCAGTAAAACCAAATGTCAGACGAGAACACAATTCAATTATTCAGTGCCGGAACAGGTTATGGCTTCATCGTTGGTGTGGGCTTCCTGTTCTCCTTTATCATCGGAACAATCACATGGATCTTATCTAAGTATCTAGCTGAAGTCCAGGACAGTGAAATGTTGATGACAGCTAAGAGATCGATCAAGACGGGGTTGACAGCAAGTCTGGTTGTGAGCAGTTGGACAATAGGATCAACCTTACTTTTGAGTTGTACTATGACCTACTATTATGGTGTTCTGGCTGCGTGGTGGTACGGAGCAGGTGCTTGCGTTCAAATTGTTATCTTCTGTACAGCTGCAATTGAATTAAAAAGAAGAGCTCCAAATGCTCATACCTTCCAGGAAGCTTTGTTAGCACGTTTCGGAACAGCAGCACACATTGTCTCCTTAGCATATTCCTTGGGGCAGCAAATTGTTTATTCGCTGAATTTGTTGATCAACGGTGCTTCAATCTTTAGTAATTTGACTGGTATGAACAACGATGCCGCCATCGCTTTGTTTCCAATTGGGGTTATCGTCTACACCTTGCTTGGTGGTATTAAAGCGACATTTTTAACTGATTGGACTCACACAGTTATCATATACGCTCTTATGTTGACTTTTTCATTCAGATGTTACGTTACTGATGAAAACGTAGGCTCACCAGGAAAGTTGTGGGAGCTTTTGAATACTGCTTCGGAAAGGAGAGACATTGTTGGAAACAGAGACGGAAGTCTTATGACCTTTGACTCTCGCCAGTCGGGGTTGTTTGGTTTAGTCTTGTTTGGAGCCGGATGGGCTGCATCAGTTGATTCACAGCTTTTCCAAAAAGCTATTGCATGTGATATCGGCACGCCAGACAAAAGGTTCTCGGGAGTCTTAGTCGCGTACATTTTGGGGTCACTTTGTTGGTTTACAGTCCCTTTTGTGTTAGCAACAACCTTGGGACTTGCAGCAGCGGGCATGGAAGGGACCGATTTCTTCCCAACCACTTCGCACTTTATGACAGCGACTGAAATTTCGTCTGGATTAGTTATGCCATATGGAGCTTACGCCTTGATGGGAAAAAGTGGAGTTGCTATGGTATTGACTATGGTTTTCATGGCAGTCACCGCCCTGTTTTCCTCTGAAACTATAGCAGTGTCATCTTTGATAACACATGACATTTACAAGACTTATTTCAACCCAAAGGCAAAAGGTAAGGAATTGGTGTTCTTGTCCCATACAGGTGTTATTTGCTTCGGTATTATTACCATCTGTCTCGGTATTGGATTGGCTCATGCAGGATTCGATGTTTCTTTCATAACAACTGTGTCAGGTATTGTGGTCAATGTTTGTGTCATTCCAATGGGATTGACTCTCTTTTGGGACAGAATGACAGCTTTCAACTTCATCGGATCTACTACTGTTTCATCTTGTATTGCAGTAGCCGTTTGGATCGGGTACACTTCACACCAATCAGGAGAGATCAACTTGACAACTTTATCTACCAATGAAGCTTTGGCAGCTGGAAATACGGTTGCGATCTTTTGTCCTGTCATTTTCGTTCCAATCTTTTACTTCTTGAGGAAACCAAAGACCGCTTATGACTGGCAATCCATGTTGTATATTAGGAGAGATGACAATGTTGATTTTGATCATGACCATGGTTTGCAGAATGTTTTATCACTGAAAGATGCAACTGAATTCCTGATTGAGGAAAATCTCAAAAATGAAAAGTTCATGATCAAACAAAGGAACTATGGAGCTTATGCTGCTGCGTTCTTATGTTTCTTCTACTTGATCATATTCCCATTGCCTCTCTATGGTTCCCATTATGTGTTTTCCAGAAAATTCTTTGTTGGGTGGGTTGTTGTGATGTTTCTTTGGGCCTTCTTCGCTGCCTCCGTTATCACTTTGTTACCTGTATGGGAAGGTCGCCATTCGATCATCAAGATATGTCGTGTGATGCTCGGACAGGAGAGAAAGGAAACTGATGAACTAACTTATGTCAGATCCAAAGACTCAGGGTACAGTCCAAGAATTGATGATGTTATTGAATCCGAAAAGGTCAATTATAAAGTACAAGAGTCACCTGCAGGTAGCAGTGATTAGATATGTTTGTTCATCTATTATTAGTAAAAAAAATTATCATTTGTGAAAAAAATGTTTGTAGAATCTTCTGTTAAATCGTGAAAGACTTTTCTTGAATATTTCGAAGAGATCGATAGATAAACTTGAAGGAGAAAGACAAAGATTTATTGAAACACTGACTATACAACCAGATCACAGCCTCAGAGGGAAACCCATCTCCTCATTGACCTTATCAATTGCCTTCCTGGCCTCAATGATATTTTCCAAAGCGGTTGGCATGTCTGAATGAAGGCAAACACTGAATGGGGAACCACCAAATCCAACCTCCAATTTTTCATCATTAATATCGAGACACGAATCAGTAGTTCCACACATATAAATGGAGTCATAAATGTCCTTTGGTGTCTTTTTTCTGGACTTGGCTGGAGGGATTAAACCTCCTTCAGCTGTCCAGTCAATATCACTATAAAACTCTTGAATAAGTTCGACTCCTTCTTCAATGGCTATCTTCTGATAGTGTGCATTTTTGGCACCGACAATTGGAACGCCAAAAGATTTTGCAGCTCTAAGAGCAGCTCTCATTACGTCTTCATCTTGTTCAATATAAAAATAAAGCTGTCCATGCGGTTTAATGTATGAAAGAGGTAATCCTTCCAGGTCAAGAAATGCCTTCAATGCACCAGTTTGATACAAAATCAAATTGTAAATTTCGCCAGGGGGAATGGCCCAAGCACGTCTGCCAAAACCAATCTTATCTGGTAACCCAGGATGAGAGCCTACTTGTACACCATATTTCTTGGCTTGTTGTACTGTTTTTCTCATTATGTTGTAGTCCCCTGCGTGGAAGCCACATGCTATATTAGCCTTGTCGATATAAGGCATGATTTCATCATCTGGCCCCATCTTCCAGTTACCAAACCCTTCCCCCATGTCACAGTTGATCTCAAAACGCTTTAATAGCTTTTTGTTGAAAGTTTCTCCCAGTAATTTTTCAGGTGCCATTGTGAAAGTGCCTTGATTGACGTTATGCTTTTAGATGATTGTTTTGAGAGAGAGAGAGAGAGAGAGAGTGCTAAAGTAGAAGTTATATATTTCAAAAAAACTGGCCTATCCTTCGGTCCCAGTTCTCCAACAGAGGATCACTTTTTAGCGGCTCGAGTCATACAGTATGAATTGAGCCCACCTCATTGGGCTGGAGCAAATTAGATAAGAGATCAGTGCGTTGACTGTCGCGACATTGGGGTGCAGATGATTGAAATCCCATTTCTGCAGAACCGTTCTAATCAATGTATGGCACAAAAATTACTTGAAATTGCAAGGTTCATTCGCTAAGAGAAAGCCTTAGATCTGCCCTCATCTCTGTACCAACTTGATGATTCTACCCGACTTGCCAAATACAAATGAGGGGCGGCTAATTTGCAAGTTTCCAAGTACAGCTTTGTATATTGTAACTTCGGCGATAATCACTGGCTATCGCCATATTTGAGAGAAAAGCGTGCATGTGCATACCCAAAAGAGATTGGAAAAAAGTTCAGGTGCGTGTCGAAAGATGAACGATGGTCGTTATCTTTCGTTTAGACCTAATTTTATCAGCTGCGGCAGCGCCGAGTGCGAATGCTTGAAACAGAGATTGATTACAACTAAACTGGAGAAGAAAACAAAATGAAGGAAAATTGAAATGTAGAAGAATCGTTCGATTCTGTTCTTTAACATGAAGCTAAACAGATTTTCATAGTAGAACCTTCAAGGGTCATAAGAGAGATCGACCTATGAAGGACAGGAATACTCTTGACTTCGAGCGAGATGCTTGTCCCTTTTTGAGCGCTTGCTATCTATTCGGTACCCACAATTGTTTGGCTTTTACATTGCGTTATCACGTCACAGATGGGCGAAAATTACTCGAAATGTAGATCTTCGATTATCCAATTGAGTACTTTTCCTTCCCAAAACATCAAATTGTCTTGCCCACGACTAATACGGTCTTTAATGTTTATTTGAGCACACAGGGGAACAGAAAAAATCATCGGGTACCAGAATTGTCTCTCTGTTTTCTTAGCTCACTTTCCTCAGCCTTAAAAATATAGAGCGGTCCGTAAAATTACGCACACAATTTCCTTTACCTCGATTGAATGTAGGTAGATGTTTGGAGGGCCAAGGTGATCTCTCATGAAGTAATAGGGTTTGTAATTTAAGCTGTAGGTCTTACAAAGAACATGTGTCTGTGCAAATTATGGGGTGGTCTCAAGTGCTCAGATTAAACGACTCAGTCATCTATACCTCTGCTGTTTAAACGAAAACGCTTTCATTTTCTTTTGCTTCAGTTTCACACTGAACATACAACAAGTTTGAAGGAAGTGGAAATATTTTTTGTGTAATTTAAACCAAAAAGGTCGTCTCAGGCCACCGAACACGCTTGTACTGCATATATGTTCTCTGCGTATTTTACTATTCTTCTCATTTCCTTCAGAAAAAGAAGAAACCAAAACTCTTTTGCTCATATAATTTCTACAGATAGAAATGAGATGAGATGACATCGACTGGAATTGATAACGAGAAGGGAAATAAGTTACGGACAATCTATCCAATGAGTATAAGCTCTTTCTGAGCTTCTGTCAATCAGATCGAAGCGATTGTGGAAGCAAAAAAAAAACAATTTTCCTCCTTACAATGCTTTGTCCTTCCGTATTCGGAAGGTCAGTGAGCTCCAAATAGCACTAGTCGATGAGATAAGGATCTTATTTCCTGATGGGGCAAAAATTAGACAGCATCGACAAAATACAAGTGGTACTTATAAATATAAGTGAGGAGTACCCTCTAGTCAAATTCAATAAACAAGAAGTACAAACATCACAGTCTTTATACAATGGAACGTTTACAACAACTTGCTTCACAAGCTTCAGGATCAACTTTGCCGCCACCAAAACCACTTCACCCTTTAGATCCATTATCAACTGTGGAAATTAAAGCTGCCACCGATCTCATCAAGGAAAAATATGCAGGACAGACTATTTCCTTCAACACTATCACATTAAGAGAACCACCTAAGAATGCGTTCTTAGATTGGAGTGAAAAAAGGGGTGCTTTTCCTCCACGTTTAGCTTACTTTGTCATCTTGCAAAAAGGTAAGAACGGTGTTCAAGAAGGTGTTTTGGACTTGGGATCATTGAGCATTATCACATTAAGACACACCGAGGGTGTTCAGCCAATTTTGACAGTTGAAGATTTGTGTAACACCGAAGATGTTATCAGAAAGGATCCAAAAGTTATCGAACAATGTGTAATCTCTGGGGTCCCAGCTGATGAGATGCACAAAGTTTATTGTGATCCTTGGACCATTGGTTATGATGAAAGATGGGGCGCAGGAAGAAGATTGCAACAAGCTTTGATGTACTACAGATCAGATGAAGATGATTCCCAGTATTCACATCCTTTGGATTTCTGCCCAATTGTCGATATGCAGGAGGAAAAAGTTATCTATATTGATATTCCAAACCGTCGTCGTAAAGTCAGCAAACACAAGCACGCCAACTTTAATCCAAAAGATACCATTGCCAAGTATGGTAGCATGAGAACTGATGCCAAACCAATTGATATCACACAACCTGAAGGTGTGTCTTTCAAGATGACTGGAAATGTTATGGAATGGTCAAACTTCAAGTTCCACATTGGTTTTAACTACAGAGAAGGTATTGTTCTTTCAGATATTTCTTACAATGACCATGGCAAAGTCAGACCTTTGTTCCACAGAATGTCTTTATCAGAGATGATTGTGCCATACGGTGCTCCAGACTTCCCACATCAAAGGAAACATGCCTTGGATATCGGTGAATATGGTGCTGGTTACATGACAAATCCTTTATCCTTAGGGTGTGATTGTAAAGGTGTTATCCACTATTTGAATGCTCATTTTGCAGACAAAGCTGGCGAACCAATCACTGTTAAACATGCTGTTTGTATTCACGAGGAAGATGATGGTTTGTTGTACAAGCATTCTGATTTCAGAGATTCATTTGCAACTTCAATTGTTTCTAGATCCACTAAATTGATCATTTCTCAAATTTTCACTGCCGCAAACTATGAGTATTGTATCTACTGGAATTTCATGCAAGATGGTACCATCAAATTGGACATTAAGTTAACCGGTATCTTGAACACTTATGTTTTGGCTGAAGGTGAGGAAACCGGTCCTTGGGGAACCCAAGTTTACCCACAAGTTAATGCTCATAACCATCAACATATGTTCTCATTACGTCTCCACCCGAGAATAGACGGTGAGGGAAACTCAGTTGCTATGGCAGACCTGCTTCCTTCTCCATATCCATTGGGATCACCAGAGAACATGTATGGTAACGGTTTCTACTCCAAAAAGACAACTTTCAAGAATGTTAAAGAATCGTTAACAGACTACGAGTCATCTACAGGTAGATCGTGGGATATCTTTAATCCAAATGTCATACATCCATATTCCAAAAAACCTTCATCATATAAATTGGTATCAACCATGTGCCCACCATTATTGGCCTTACCGGGATCTTTGGTCCACAAAAGAGCACCATGGGCAAGCAAAACTGTTCAAGTTGTTCCATACGCTGAAGGAAGATTGTATCCATCTGGTGACCACGTTCCTCAATGGTCTGGTGACGGTATTAGAGGTATGAGAGAATGGATTGGTGATGGAAATGATAAGATTGATAACACAGACATTTTGATGTTCCACACTTTCGGTATAACTCATTTCCCACTGCCGGAAGATTTCCCAGTCATGCCTGCTGAACCAATCTCGTTGTTGTTGAGACCTAGAAACTTCTTCTTGGAAAATCCTACCTTAGACATTGTTCCTTCACATGCCATGACTACATCAGAGGCCAAATCTGCTAAGAATGGTGAAATAAAATCCAAAACAGATACTGCATCAAGATTAGCATTTGAAAGTGATCGTTCAGGTTCAAGCTCTGGTTCTTGTTGTTCCAAAAAATAAGTTACATAGTTATTAATCTCGATATAAAATTATTTGCTGTTATCAAATTTGTAAAACAGTGCCAAACGTTTAACAAGGTCTTTGTAAATTAGGCTACATTTCGAATCAACCATCTTGTAAAGTGAAATTATATAGACTCAACAAATTCTGCTATGTATCTCCAATAGTTGTCCTGAACTATTGTGTCATTATGGTGCCCATTTGGGAATTCATAAAATATTTTGTTTTTAGCCTTACTCAATTTGTACAACTGAGCCATATGCGGCACGGGAACGATCTCATCTTTGGAACCACTCATGAAGACCAGCGGGATATCTGGAGGCACCGCCTTCATCAATGATTCTGAATCCCATATTTGATGGCATAACGAAGAACAATATGCCAAGTATGGAAACACATATGGTATGACTTTCCGGATACTTAGGAAGGTGTTTTCCAACATGAGTCCTTTCACTCTCCCTGGATAAGCCGATGCAATGTAAAGCAGTACTGCTCCCCCCAAGGATCTTCCATGAAGCAATAGCTTAGTCTTTCCCAAGATTTCGTCCTTATGTATATAATCCATAACAGCATCGGCATCCAATTTTAAACCCTTTTCCGACGGTGAGCCAGTGGATTTGCCATACCCTCTGTAAGAATACAACACGACATTACAATTCATGTTATAATAAAACAATTGTGCAATTGGCAAAGCATGTCCCATATTTCCAGCATTTGGACATAATATCAATACCGTCTTATCACTGGATTGACTTCTGATAACATACAGTTTTATTGTCTCGTGATCAACAGTCATAATGTCCACGTCCTCGTATGAATCCATCCCATATTTATCGGGCGTATCCACTGTACCATGGCCGTCTCCGGCGAATGCAGGATACACAAGTTTTGATTGAAATGTATATAAACCAGTTAAGGCCAACACACCAACAGATCCAACGACGAAAATCAGTTTCTTAGCCGTGCTCAATAATAAGTGATAAGAATCAAGGGCCCCCAGTGTTGTAAAAGTACTGGTTGATGAATCCATGACCTTTGATACTACTTTCGATATTCGATTAAATGAGATACATTTTTTCTTTCGGCTCTGATAGTTTTTTCTTCTCCACAGATCAACTACCAGCACATCTGAATTCTAGGTTGATTATTATTCTAAAACAATTTTGCGAAGATAGAAAGTCATTGTCTAGCATCATTTGAGAAAGTATACCAGAAGCAGAAGAACTCACAGTTGAAACGATAGACCGTGAGTTCATCATTAAATAGTTTGTTCCAAAATTCAAGCAGACATGCCAAGGGAGTCATACGAAAGGACTTCAAACTCTCGAATATCCTATTAACCAAAGAATCGGGAGAGCCCGATATGAGGCTCAAAAGAAAGTAGACTCTCCCGGAGAGGCTCCAGGTATATTTCGTGTTTGATAGTTCCTTCTATGTTAAATGGCATTATGCTCCCTGGAAATTCCCGCTTTCGCTTTTCGCCTAATTAAAAAAGACACAAACCCACTAAGCATCATAGGATTTAATGGGGTCTTACCGATTTATCATGAGCCCAGTAGTTCTCTTTCAATTGTTCCTATCATTCGTTCTCTTGGGCGTCACAGCTTGTAAGAGTGACTAATTGATAACTGACTCCCGTCCAAAAAAAATGGCGCCAAACGAAAGCATTCAATTTACACAATTACCATCAAGGAGCACGCTTTGACATAGGAGTGTTGATATCGATTTTCAAGACTCCTTCAAATTTAAATACATCAATTGATGTCGACACGCATAATAAATGCCTCAAGTCCGTATAAATGACGTTTAATTCAACATCTGCAAGGGGTGATATACAAACATATACATATTTACAAGCATAGGCAACCTAGTACCATGTTCTCTTTTCTTTCTCTCTTCTTTCCAATCTCTTCTTATACCTCATACCTCTAGCTTCGATAATAAGTTCATCAGCATTCTCCAAACCTTCTTCGATTCTTTTCTTACGCATGTCCATGGTTCTTTCCCATTTGTGACCCTTTGGATTCGTGACACCTCTTAATGGAACAGCAGCGTCATATTTCTCTTGGAAGAATTTTTTGTCGTTGTTCAATGCTGGTAATAAATCTGATACACCGAACTTGTAAGCTAACTTATACAAATCTGATTGTTTTCTCATGGAATAAATAGGGTTATGAATTTTGTTCGTTATTGGATGTTTGTTATATTGAAATGGGTTGGCATCTTCTGCTAATGTGGATGTAGGTACTGGTGAATATTGTTTAAATGGAGCTGGAGGATATTTCGTGAAAAATTTTTGTAACTTCTCAGGAAGCTTCTTGAAAGCTTGTTGCGATGTCATAGACATGGCTCAGTATGAATGTATGTATAGCCCAAAAAAAAACTTAACAAGTACTACTTGTTTGTGAGTGGAGGCCTATTACCAATTAGTAGTACTGAACTGATCTGAATGCCTTGTTCAACTTACCAACTATTTTTTTTGAGTTCTCCTTTCAAGAGGAAGAAGAAGAAAAAAAAAATGGTTGAATAGAGTAGTGTACTATATGTAACACACCTGTTTCGGGTAATTTGCAATTGGCGCGGTGACTAAGACAATCAAAACTGAAAATATCGAAGGAACATTGTTAAAAAAATTTTCTTTCCAGTGATTCATCTTATCTATAAAAGGCAGCTGGAATTCCCTTTGTTCAATTCGTTTCGTTCAGTTGAGGTTATCATCATTCTGCTTTAAAATCATGATGTTGAGATCTAGACGTAGCTGTTTAGGCAGAGCATCAATCCTGAGAAGATCATTTTCTACAACTTTAAAGACCTTGAATCATGTCACTGAGTCTCATCCAAAATCAACAGAATATATCAATGAAAGATCCAATTTTACAGTGACTACATATTCCAGACCTAACATCGTATTTGAAAAGGCCAAAGGTGCTTATATGTGGGACGTTGAAGGTAACAAATTCATCGATTTCACTGCTGGTATTGCAGTTACTGCATTGGGCCACGCCAATGAAGAAATTGCAAAGATTATGTACGAGCAAGCATCCACCCTAGGCCACTCTTCAAACTTGTATCACAATTTATGGACCGGAGAGTTGTCAAAGAAATTAGTAGAAGCAACAAAGAGAACTGGAGGTATGTACAATGCTTCAAGAGTCTTTTTGGGAAATTCAGGTACTGAAGCCAACGAGGCCGCTTTGAAATTTGCCAGAAAGAGTGGCACTTCGATAAGCGCTGATAAGATTGAGTTTATTACTTTTGAAACTTCATTTCATGGTAGAACAATGGGTGCTTTATCCGTCACACCAAATCCCAAATACCAAAAACCATTTGCTCCATTGATCCCTGGCGTTCATGTCGCCAAGCCAAACGATATTCTGTCAGTGGAAGCTTTAATCTCTGACAAGGCATGCGGTGTTATCATTGAGCCTGTACAAGGCGAGGGAGGTGTCAGGCCAGTTGATACTCAATTTTTGATCGAATTGAAAAAATTATGTGTCAAACACAATGCGTTGTTGATATATGACGAAATCCAATGTGGTTTAGGAAGGTCTGGTAATCTTTGGTCACATGCAAAGCTTCCTCAAGAGGCACATCCAGATATCTTGACAATGGCTAAAGCCTTAGGTAATGGTTACCCAGTAAGTGCTACGATGATTACTGAAGAGGTTGAGAGCAAATTGAAAGTTGGAGACCATGGTACCACATATGGAGGCAATCCTTTAGCTTCGAGAATTGGATGTTATGTATTGGACCAAATAAGTGACAAAGATTTTCTATCAAAGGTACAACAGAAATCTGAGATTTTTAAGGTTAAATTATGTGAGTTGAAAGAGAAATATCCAACAAAGATCAAAGAAGTCAGAGGTGAGGGTTTATTGCTAGGTTTGGAATTCACAGAAGATCCAAGTCTTATTGTAGCTAAAGCTTTAGAACATAACTTGTTGATTATTACCGCTGGTGGTAACACCATAAGATTTGTTCCAGCTTTAAATATTGAAGATAACGTTATTTATGAAGGTTTGAAAGTGTTGGAACAAAGTATAGATGAAGTGTTGGGATAGATAGATTTAATAGACAATCATAAAATAAAGCAAAATTAAAGATTTTTTATTGATATATATAAAGTACAATACGTAAAAGTGGTTTTGTTTGTGATCGAAATGAGGACAATAGTGGCTTTTGTCGATGTTGGGTATAAATAGAAATAGAACCTGCTATGTTTAAAATTTTCGATGATAATAATCAGCTTGAACTAGTGCTTGTGAGTGTTATAGTTGGATAACTTCTAACAACACCCACAGTTCCCGTTAAAGTGCCTAATCCAATAGAGCCACTTGATGGGGAAGATACTTCTGTATAAAAACTGCTAAACTTTTGCTTGTAATTACTCAGTGTTACAGCAACACCTCCATCTGCCAATGTTTCAGTGATCCACACAGTGGTGGCTGATGTTGAAGATGAAGAAGATGTTGTCGTTGTATCATCAGCGTCTGTTGTCCCCGTTGTCAACGTGGTGGTGTCATCATTCAGAGCTTGGACTGAATTTAAGCCCAGTATTAATGATAATATCAGTATGTAGTGGAATCTCATCTTTGAGTTGTCAAAAATTTGTTTGTTTGTTTGTTATTTGTTGATGATCCCAAGGGGTTAACGCTGAGAGATAAATAGAAATGAAAAGGGGTAAATCTCACTATGATGGTTGAACTGACGCTTTCTCTGTGTGGAGACCGAGAGTTATGTTGATTCAAATAAGGGTATTGTAGGTTGAAAGAGGTTGGCTTTTTTCCTTTCCCTGGTCAATTCTAAGGAACAGAAAACAGAAGAACGGAAAGTAAAATAAACAACAAATTTTTTTTACTGTGCCAACATTTGCAGTAAGAATTGCACGACTCAAATACCACATTCAGCTAACTAGGTAAATAAGTGCACGTCTACTGTTGTAGAAGAGTGTATACTTGTCGATCATACGAAATTTAAAGATGATGAATATTAGGAAGTTATTTTGGAAATTGAAAGTGATGAAAGAAAGGGGCGATGGGAACGGGTACGGTGAAGTACTTATATACTCTCAGAAAACTTGACGATTAGTAAACATTTAAGCAAACAGAGACCAAAACACACACATATATAAATCTGCCTCAAGATGCAGGAGGAGTGTCTTCTACTGGATCAGGTAGACAGAATTGTAAACACATAAGCACCGACAAGAGTGATACCAGAGGCGTATTTGTAGTTGTCACAGAAATGTGCCATGTATGATCTATGTATGTTACAGAGGCATCTTCTCGGTTGGTTTGTTTATGTATTGTGTTTTTGCTTTGCAAGAGATATTTTTGAAATTTCACACTGTGTTGTTGTTGTTGTTATGTAATTCTAAGCCAACTGTTTTAATTAACCCAAGCGCAAAAAAGCCTTGCATATTATTAAATCCCACAGCGAGCGAGAGAGTGGGCAGTGCGTGCGCTGGAAGAAGAAGAGTAGCGGTAGTTATAGTGATCATCCTCATCCGATGCACATCTCTTCACTTACCGAACAATCAATAAACCTCAACGCGATTATTGGCTCACTTGACTGTAAATTAAGTGCTATCGCTTTGTTTGTTGACAAAGGTGACATTTATTTCCTTTGTAATTAAGGTTTTGTGGAGAGTTTTAGACTCATTTTTATTGTCTTTCTTTCTTTTATTTTGCTCATAGGCCCAAAAGCAAAAAAAGCTAAGCTGCGTTTGTTGCCCGTTTTGCCCTTTCAATTCGACTCGAGTCAATTCAAAATAAAGATTTCACCACCTTACAGTGCGTTGCCTGAACAACAATCAACTTTAGTCTCGTCTAAGCACGACAAGACATTTACAATTCCATGTATGTTTGTAGAATAGCAGAAATGGAAGCTGTTGAAATGTAGTCATCTTACAGAGCTTATAGTGTTACGTGCTTGGCAACTGTTGGATTGCGGCTTGTCTTATACCTTTTGTTTATCTTCTTATAGTCTATGTCGTCATAATAACAACTTTTCTTAGATTTTGTGACTTTTCTTTTTGTTTCCAATCTTGGATTAAGTGAAAGTTTTTGTCATGATAAATAATGTGATTTTGTCATTTCCTTAATTTTATCTGAAACCTTCAGCATAGTTACCTGAAAGAAGTATGAAGTCCGAGAAGGCGTGTTGTGTGCATGAGCCATCAATAGACTCTATAATTCAAAGAAATACAATCCAAACAGATTTACAATTGTGTTGCTCTATGTCCTCAAAGTTCTGTTCTCTTAAACATTAAAGATCGCGGTGTGTTTACCATATCAGGAATGGCTTAGTGGCGATGGAGGATCAATTTCACAAGCTAAATCATTTGGGATTGTCGGTCAGAAGTGTAATTTGTCGAGTGTTCTACAAAAAGGCACGGATTCACAATTAAACGAATATGCACAAAAGGTCAAATCTTGGTATTTGGGCCTGAAGCCGACATCACGAGTGAAAAAAAAAAAAAAAAATATCACAACAATGTACAAATTTGCATGAGTGTATTTTTAGACGTCTTTTGAAACAGCTTTTTAAATTCAATCACTTGTTTGTTTTTATTTGTATTGGATTCTCAACTATAAATCATCAACAAAACACAATTGATAGCCTTCAGCTAATAACAGTGCAAATTTCCACGTACTTTCCTTTCAGTGATACCGCCTTTACCCCTTTTGGAAACAGAATCATTTCTTCTTGCAATAAAGCTATTCGTCACCGAAATTATCACACTGATCGGAATAAACTCAATTCCAAAGAATCATCAACCACTGAATTCGATTTAATCATAACACACCCTTAATCACATTCAAAATGAAGCTCACCAATTTTTTACTTCTCTTATCGTCAATTGTCTATATGGTCTTAGCCGCCGACACCACATCACTCACCACGGGAGATGATGACGCCTCTACAACATCTACGTCAACATCAACATCGGCATCACTGACATTGGTTTGGGTAACTACTACAACAGCGGGTAACGTTGCCACTATAGAGGTCTCATACAGTCAGAAATTCTCTTCGTTTTACACAACGGTGGCCTCCCCATCAAGTGGGTCCATTGGCTTAGGTTCATTGACAGGAACCGTTGGGACTGTGAGAACTTATAAGACTTTGACTGTCTCCTCTTCCTCTGCCACTGCCACCTCTTGATCCGTCACAACTTGCATTCTACAATTCATTATCCTCATCTTTATAGATCACAATCAGTTGTTATTTGAGCATACTTAACAATATCCATTCATCTCACATGCTAGCCAAGCACATAAAACCCAAGGCTGACCATACAACCCCTTTGCATATTACATTATTATATCTGAAACGAATTGACTTCGTTATTCGATCCAACCCACGCTGTTACCATCGATCTGATCAAAGTGGAGGAAAGAAAAAGAAAATTACAGCATAATCATCCTACATCTTAAGCGATGACAAATACGTACAATACTTGCTTTATCTATTGCGAGAATAACATATATAGAAACATATAATCATAATTTGCATGAGCTGTTTTATACAACGAGACAGGTTATCTCTTATTGTATCGTTATCGCCATAGTAAATTATTAGCAGGTATGAAATATACCTGTGCTGCCACTATTAAGCTGTGCTTTGATTTACCCGCAAAACACTTTCCATCAATGAATTGGAAAAAAATTTTTTTTTTTTAGTTTAACGAAAAATCTGTTTGTGGTGTACAAAAACAGAAGGTGCTATCAATTTAACGCCATTACTTAAAAGCTAGTTTCAAAGTAATCTGATCATCAGTGAGTTCATGTTTATTTGTGCTATTTGCATGCCGTGTTACACTCAAACATCATCCTAACAAATTCTTTTGCGTCATCCAGAGCCATCCCAGAACACAATGAGCACCGAAGAAATTACTCAAAAGACCAACGATTTAACTTTAGAGCAATCGGCATTGACATCAACACCAGAAGAATTGGTAATCAAACATCCATTGAACACCAAATGGACTTTATGGTATACTAAACCACCAGTTGATAAATCTGAAAGTTGGTCCGATTTGTTAAGACCAGTTATAACATTCGACACCGTTGAAGAATTTTGGGGTATTTACAATGCCATCCCAGAAGCTTCAGATTTACCAATCAAATCAGATTATCATTTATTCAGAGAAGGTATCAAACCAGAATGGGAAGATGTGGTTAACTCCAAAGGTGGTAAATGGTCATATCAATTTAAAAACAAGCAAGATATCAATGACTTATGGACAAGAGCTTTATTAAGTGTTATTGGTGAAACCATCGAAGAAGACGATTCCAATGAAGTCAATGGTGTTGTATTGAATATCAGAAAGGGTTTTTTCAGAATTGGTTTATGGACTAAATCATGTAACGAACAAACTTTACTTCCAATTGGTGAAAAATTGAAAAAAGTCTTGAGATTAACAGAAGAACACCAATTAGAGTTCCTCAGTCACGAATCATCAAACATCAGAGGAGCAAAACCACAATTAATTGTATAAAAGCATAATGAACTCAAAGAAACAGTGATATATATATTTTTTTTTGCAAAAATTCATGTCAATTAAGTTTTGATTGTTATCATCGTATATAACTTCTCTATCTACCCTTCTATGATCTGTGGGACTTGCTAACGAAATCTATAGGTCATTGCCTGTGGAAGTCGCACTTTTCCTTGAAAGATGCCCTTATCAAACTCGAGTAACGTCGATACTACGTACCATTATTATAACTTTCATTTTAAAAAACACAGCAAAAGAAACTAAAGGTGCTCTTCTATCAAAATGCTCTTCCTCTTCCTCTTCCACCTCTGCTTCCACCTCGCCCGCCTCTAGCACCTAGTCCACCTCTATTTGATCCACTTATCGTGGTGACTTTCTTAACAGATTTCCTTGGTTTCACCAATGAATCTGTCAACATACTGTCCAAATTTAATGCATCAGGTAGTATTATCAACCTAACATTATTACCTCTGATGTTTAAGAAATCCAAGGAGACTGGGTTCCTGTTCTTAATGGTCATTATCACCGATTTCAAATTGATGTTCATCGATGGCGATACAGATATCACTGAACCTTTTATTAAGGTACCATTTTTTAATTCAATTTGAACTGTTTCTGATGTCAATTTCATCAAAAATCTCACTAATTTCATCTTGCAAATTCGTGACTTTTCAATATTTATATGAGCTAGTAGCCTTCTTCGATGCTCCTTGTTTGTTATTTCAAGCTCTTTATTTTTCTAGGTGTAATTTTTTTTTACTAAATTTGATGCTGTCATTTTTTTGATTTCATAGAGATTCCTCGGTTAAATAATGTCACAAAGTATGCATCCAATTTGTTATTGCTAAAGAAGTGGAATATGAGTCAATTGTCCATCGAGCACACTTATAAGTTCTGGTTACCAATCAATTGCTTTGGTCTATCAAGAATAAAACTCAAGAAAGTCGTTTTTGGAAATTTAAAACCTTATTTGAGATTATGTGAAAAAAATGTATTTCAACATATATTTTTTATACCCTCCATAATTTGATAAAAGCCAAAAGTTCAACTTTATGGAATAGAGGAGGTGCTACAACGTTCAAAAAAAGGTTATAGAATCCACCACTAGACTAATACCTTTTGTGTATGGTGCTACATTTGTCCCATACTGTTTTGTGATTTCGAATTTGTGCGGCGTGCTTTTGATCTTTTAACACAAAGGGAAAAAAAAACACAAAGTCCAATTTAGACGCTGCTATTTAAGTTTCAGATCTTTTTTGTTTTCATATTATACCACTTTTAGTATCCCTCCATCAGATATTAGTCTGACTTTGCTATAATCAGCTTTGAGTTACCGAAGTATAAGTCGCTAGGAAATTGAATCTCCAAAGATGTCTGATTCTAGTGATTCTCCTAATCAGTTGAAAAGCTCACTTGATAAAATGATCGATCAAGAATTATCATACATAGAACTAGAAATAGACAAGGAAAAGAGAGAAGCTACATTAGCAAATGATAAAGCGGCAGAGGTTGCTCTTAAAGAAACGGAAGCAAAAGATAGGACCACAGAGGAAGCTCTCAAAGCCAAATTCACAACAAGAAAGACTCTAGTTCTCGACCAAGATTTGATTCCACAATTTCCTCCACAAACTTACATGGGATATCATCATGTTACGTGGTACGTTTCAAATGCCAGACAATCCGCTTTCTATTTCATTACAGCTTTTGGCTTCCAGTTTTATGCATATAGAGGCTTGGAAACAGGCTCAAGAGAATTTTGTTCATATGTTTTGAAAAATGGTGATACAGTGTTCGAGTTTTGCAGCGCTTTGAGAAATAATGCCGCCTCAACGAAAGAAGAAGATGAAACTATTCATTCAAAAGAAATCAATGACTTTATTGAGAAACATGGTGATGGTGTCAGAGATGTTGCATTTTTGGTAGCTTCCGTTACTGAAGTTTTTGAGGCAGCGGTTAAAAGTGGGGCCAAAATTATTGAGTATCCTATACATTGCAGAGCAGAGGCAAGAGATGGAACATTGGCTTATGCTGCCTATGCAAAAATCCAAATTTTTGGTGATACAGTTCACACCTTGGTTGAGAAAAGTGGAAATTATCCATACTTCCTTCCAGGGTACGAATCACTAGAAGATCACCCCGAACATGATATCTTAGAAGACACTACATTTGTTGATTTTCTACCACCTGTCAACTTTATGAGAATTGATCATTGTGTCCAAAACCAAGGCTGGGAAAAAATGGTACAATCCTGTGAACAATATGCCAAAGCTCTCGGATTTCATCAGTTTTGGTCTGTCGATGAAGAGGACGTGTCAACTGAGTATTCAGCGTTACACTCAATTGTCATGGCCTCACCAGATGACTTAATCAAAATGCCAATCAATGAGCCAGCGTTTGGACGTTGCAAATCACAAATAGAGGAGTTTATTGAATTCTATGACGGCCCAGGTGTACAGCATATTGCCATTTTGACAGACAACATCGTTGATACAGTCTCTTCAATGAAAGATAGAGGTGCTGAGTTTATCAAGGTACCAAAAACGTATTACGAAATTTTAGAGGATAGATTGCGTAAAGCAAATTTTCTGCTTGAAGAAGACTTTCTGCAGTTGAAAAATTTAGGCATTTTAGTTGACTTCGATGAAAATGGATATTTGCTACAGCTTTTTACAAAGCCATTAGTTGTCAGACCAACTGTCTTTGTCGAAATTATTCAAAGAAGAAACCATAATGGCTTCGGTGCTGGAAACTTTAAGGCTTTGTTTGAGACTTTGGAATCCCTTCAAAAGGCAAGAGGTAACTTGACTCCATCTACAGGCCCACCTCCCATTGATCATTAAGGACTTTGATCTTGAGCTGAGTTTGATCAATCTTGGTTTGATATATTCAAGATTTGAGCATTTGTGATGGTTTATTACAATATCGTTCTTATGGCTGCTTATAGTTTTTTTGTACTTCTGCTTAAAGCGAGCGAGTTCTTCTCGAAAGATGACTAAGCTGTAGTTTGATGTAAATGTAAAAGAATACTGACTGATTTCCCCTATTTTTTTTTTTTTTTTTTCATTTTGACCACAAAGAAAAAAAAAAATTGTAGAAAATTTCAGTCTCATCTCCGAAGAATCATTTTAAGGTCAGAATCACGAGCCATCTTACAACATGTCTGTAGCTAAAGAGCAGGCAACACCTGACACAGTAGAACCCAAACAGCAAAAGAAAGCTTTGAAAGATCTGAGAAGAAAAGTCTATGCCGACTTATTAGTTCAAGGAACGAACGACTCATCGATCGTCTCAAAGAGATCAGTCGAGATGTTGTATTCATCGATACATGAAGACGAAGACCAGGTGCCGCAATTCTTTCAGCATTTTGTTAAAAAACCACAAAGAAGATCTCCGGCGATAAATAGAGGGTACTGGATAAGAATGAATGCCATCAAAAACTGTATTGATAAGATTGTGGAGAAGGATGCTTGTAAGACAAATGTGATAATCAATTTAGGGTGTGGTTATGATCCTTTACCATTTCAGATTATTGATGACAAATTGAAGTTCTTGAAAACCAAAAAGCCTGGGATGGATTTTCTTTGCATTGATATTGACTACCCGGAGTTGATATCTTTAAAAGTCCAAATGATTAAAAACTCGCCAGAGTTGCTTGAGATCATTGGAGATATAGAAGAAGGCCATAACATTGAAGGTGTGCAGTTGAGAACGAAGAGTTACGCAGCAGTTGGCTGTAACATGCGTGATTTAGAGTTATTTCAAAGGCAGTTGACCCAATTAGGTTTACATGAGATGGATACCAGCTCCATATTTGTAGCCGAAGTATCGTTGGCCTACATGTTACCAAAGCACGCAGACGAAATCATCAAAGAGTCGTCCACTTTTTCGAAGTCGCACTTTTTGATTTTGGAACAGCTTTTGCCCACCGACGAAAACAGACATCCGTTCGGAAGAACCATGTTGCATCATTTTACTCGTTTGAATACTCCACTTAAATGTGTCCCTACTTATAGAACAATTCCACACCAAATACAGCGATTCAAAGATTGTGGATTCCCTGAAGCTGAGGCCAAAGATTTATTGGGGTGCTGGGATGAGTTGATTCTGGATAGTGAAAAGAATAGGGTCAGATCAGTGGAAGCGTTTGATGAGTTTGAAGAGTTCATTTTCTATACCCAGCATTACATTGTTCTTCATGCCACAAATGCCCAAAAATGTTGTTTCAAAACGGAAGTTAAACAAAGCAGATCTCTTGAATTAAACCGAGATGATTCTGTTAGCCTTCAATACAACAAAGTCAGTGCTCCTTCTACTTTGGAAAGAAAGTTCCTGGCTGCCGCATTGACCGAGGACAACGACGTTATTATGATTGGTGGTTCTTCCCAAAATCGTCTTAACACTTCCATTTTGATTTCAACTCATGGCTCAAAGCCAATGAATATTACAAAACATGACCTTCCTCAAAGAATGTGTCATACATTAACTTCTATGGGAGATTGCAGCCACATAGTGATAGGCGGACGAAATGCACCACACAAACCTTTAAGCGATTGTTGGAAGCTTTCTTATACAGGAGATGTATACAAATGGACTAAACTTCTGGAAATGCCACTGCTGAGATCAAGGCATGCTGCTGTGAAATTGAGCAACTCAGAAATCTTATGTTTTGGGGGATTAGCTCCCCTTTCAAAAGAGCATCCATTTACAATTTACAACACAGTCAAAAATAGTTGGGAGCAAGTTCTGACCGAAGGAGATCAACTCATGAACATGAAATCTGCAGCGGTGACATTTGACACTGAAACTTCCACAGGTTACATTGTCGGTGGGTCAGGAGATGATCACAAGTTAAACAATCTGTTGTTCAAGTTCACATACAGAGATGGCTCGCTTGATGTTCAAAAGTTGTTAACGCATGACTTGTTACAAAGATACGGATCAAAGGTTGTAATGCTAGACCAGAATAAGCTTTTAATCGTTGGTGGTGTTTCAACAAATTTTGCTCTTGACCAATCCACCACGATGGTTACAGTAGATTTGAGCTCACTAGAATTCGCATCAGTATACTTGAGCGATGAGCTTTGGTATGACGGTTCGATGTTTGTAGGGTTCGAGTTGTTGAAAGCAACAGATGGTTCGATCATGTGTATTGGAGGAGGTGCTGTTTGCTTTGGCTTTGGATCATTCTGGAATGACAAGATTTTGATGATCAACGGCAAACAGAATGAATGGATTCCAATTTTGGAGACTACTGTTTAAAATAAGGTTTTTCAATACCGAATCGTTCTTATAGATTAATAGTATACAAGAAAAAAAGAACACTCAAAATATGACACCGGACCGTACTTATTGGTCATGATAAATAATTTGCAATCAAATGCATGATAATATGACAAAACAATTCAAGATTGTTATAGATAAATGTGTTTGTTGACATTTCCTATAAATTTCATTCGATGAAAATTTTATAGGGAACTAAGATTTCTAATCTTTGGATTATTTGGTTTCTGGAGTATCAGCATCCAAAACACAACCATGGGAAGCATCAGACACTAATTTAGAATATTTGGAAAGGGTACCTCTTGTGTATTTTGGAGGTGGTCTGACCCAGTCTTTCTTTCTTTCCAGTAATTCTCCAGCGTCAACGATCAAATCAATCAGATTGTTTTCAACGTCAATGACAATTTCATCACCGTTTTTGACTAAACCAATTGGTCCACCTTCAGCGGCTTCTGGGACAATGTGACCTATAAGGAAACCATGGGATCCACCGGAGAATCTACCGTCGGTTAACAAAGCGACATCTTTACCCAAACCGTAACCCATGATAGCAGCAGATGGTTTCAACATCTCTGGCATACCTGGACCACCCTTTGGACCTTCATATCTGATAATTACAACTGTCTTTTCACCCTTCTTGATTTCACCTTTCTCCAAAGCGACAAAGAAATCATCTTCTTGTTCGAAGACCTTAGCCTTACCTTTGAAGTAAAGACCTTCTTTACCGGTGATCTTACCTAAAGCACCACCTGGAGCCAATGAACCTTTTAAAATTTGTAAATGACCAGTTTTCTTGATTGGGTTTGAGACTGGGTAAAACAAATCATCATTCAATGGTAAGTCCTTTGCTGTTTTGACGTTTTCGGCCAATGTCTTACCAGTTACGGTGATAGTAGAACCGTCCAACAAACCTTGACTCAATAAGTATTTCATGATGGACTGAGTTCCACCGTAAGCAGCCAAATCAGCCATAACGTATTTACCAGATGGTTTCAAGTTGGCCAACAATGGAGTCTGATCACTTAATCTCTGGAAATCATCAATGCTTATTTTGACACCAGCACTATGTGCGATGGCGATCATATGCAAGACAGCGTTTGTGGAACCACCAGTGGCGATAACATAAGTGATGGCGTTTTCAAATGATGTTTTGGTCATGATATCTCTTGGAACGATACCGGTTTCCAACAAGTGTTTCATGGCAAAACCAATGTTGTCACATTCAGCCAATTTTTCCTGGGAAATAGCTGGATGAGAAGATGAGTTAGGCATGGTAATACCAAGAACTTCTGCAACAGATGCCATAGTATTAGCAGTGTACATACCACCACATGAACCAGCACCAGGACAAGCATGCTTCTTTATATCTTCGAATTCAGTCTCATTGATTTGTTTATCCAAGTATTGACCATAAGATTGGAAAGCGGAGACGACATCCAATTGAGGAGGTAATGAGCCACATGTAGATTTACCTGGCATGATGGTACCACCATAAACCATAATGGAAGGCCTGTTGTGTCTAGCGAAAGCCATCAAAACACCTGGCATATTCTTATCACACGAAGGAATCCCAATATTAGCATCGTAATGTTGAGCCATCATTATTGTTTCAAAAGAATCAGCAATAATTTCTCTTGATTGTAAAGAATATCTCATACCCTTGGTACCCATAGATATACCATCTGAAACACCAATAGTGTTGAATTGCATAGCTTTCAAATTAGCCTTCTCAACAGAAGCACTACATCTATTGTTAAAATCCATCAAATGCATATTACATGGATTACCTGACCACCAGACGGACCCGACACCAACCTGTGGTTTGACAAAATCTTCATCTTTGAAACCAGTTGCATACAACATGGCTTGCGAGGCTGGTTGTGATGGAGCTTCAGTGATGATATGCGAGTACTTGTTGTACTTCTTCTTATTTTCCAATAGGGTAGCAGTCGATGAGATGGATCTGACATTTTTCAATGCAGTTGGAGCCTTATTGGCTTTGAACAAAAGACTCATGCTATCTTTGTATGCTATGTATGTAAATGATACTCTTTCAGAGAAGTAACAAGATAAAGACACAAAGGTTCGGCAAGTTTAGTATGTACAAATCAAAAAAGTGTTGAAAGCTCCTCTTTAGCAGTAGCACTGCTCTTTATCAGATGACTGATTTTCCCATGAAAAATTTCGGTACTCGCACGCAAAATTTTTTGTTATTTTTTTCGTTTCTTGCAAAACAAACAGGGCCGGAATTGGCGCCTTTAACAAGATCCCAATACGTCACGTGTATTAGATAGGATTCCGGTCGAATCAGCGCGCACCAAATTGTAATAACAAGGGTAGTGTCGCTTAGTATCAAACTGCTACAATAGGATATCCCAAATAGCCCTTGTAAAGGATCTCATTTGGATTTTTTCTGGTGAAGAAGAAGAGAAGGAAACGATGTGCTAGTTTGATACAGTTACAACGATAGATAGACTTCAAGAATTAATATTTTGCCCAATCTATATGTCACAATTTCAAGATAAGAAGTTCAGATCCAAGCGAGCACAGGCCGAGTTTGAGAAGACGTGGATGGGATGGTACCAACGTGCCATGAAGCGTAACTCATTTGTATACTTGGGAATACCTATGATTGGATCAGTCGTGCTAGGATCATTCTTATTATCAAACTTCACAGCCATACGCTATGAACAAAGGGATGCTAAAGTACAAGAGTTGGATGAGACTGAACTGCTTGAGTTGGCTACGAATAAGAGAAGAAAAGTTGATTTAAAAGAAGAATATTATAAATTACAAGGTATGAATGATCAAATGGAAAATTGGGAACAAAAGCGTGTGCCAAGATTGAATGGCGAGATTGATGGTACTTTCAGGTGAGTAAGGGTCTATTACATTGGTTGGTAGTCTTGATTATATATATATGGCTCTGATGATAGATCTCATCAAGCTTTAATTTTATGCCCTTTATGATCTTTATCTATGGTGTTGATAAACCATTTGTATTTGGATGTCGGTGTGAAAAATGTCGTAAACTGATATTTCCACTTCTCTTGATTAGTCTGCTTTGCTTTAGGTCCCAAGTTGCCATGTCTTTTGACTCATGAATAACGTTGAAGACCTTTACTTACGAGAAGCTCACTTCATTCTCCCCAGTTTGAACAACAGCAGGTTCCGGACAGGAACCAGCAGCCAAAGTGTCAGTTCTTGATAGATCACTTTCAATCACTCCCATCAAGATCTTGGGGATGAGATAAAAAAAATCACACCAGGTCAAAAAGAAAAAAAAAATTTTCAGCAGATAGAGATATCTTTGTAGATAAAGAGACAGGTGCACCCCGATAAATAGAAAAGATGGTATCATTCTCATGTGAAGTCTGCAATGACACAGTGATCAAGAAGAAGTTAGACCAACATACCAGACAGTGTTATGGAGCTTACTTCACCTGTATTGACTGTTCCACCACGTTCTCCGGTACTGATTACAGAAATCACACTCAATGTATTTCTGAGGCTGAAAAATATGAAAAAGCATTGTACAAGGGCAAGAAACAACAGCAGCAGCAGCCACCTACCAAAAAACAAGTAGTAGAGAGAACCGTTGTTGAGAAAGTTGTCGTCAAAGAGGCAGCAGTGGAAGTTAAGAAGGAAAAGAAAAAGTCGTCTAAGAAGCAGGACCTGAAATTGTCAAAATATTATAAGGAAAACGATTCCTTGTATAGAGTGATCAAGAAAATCTCTAAAGACAACAAAAAGTCAACAAAGGATATACTCAAAGATGTTAAGATTGTTCAAAAAGGTGATGATTTTGTATTAGAATTATAGAGCAGAGTTTGATGGTAATAAAAAGGTAATAATAATTTTGAGATTGGAGTAACGCATTATTTTGGTAACCCTGTTTTCAAGTTGATCAATGATTCCTCAGTCAGTTGCGGACCATCACCTATTTCTGTCAAGATGACTCTTGAGATCCCTTGGTACAAATCATCATAAACGCATAATACAGGATCTTCGTATTTGACCAACGAAGAAATATTTAATGAGTCCCAACCAACTTCAACTTTATTCAAAACTTGATGGATCAACCCCAAGACCTTTTCCTCATTCTCTTGTAAGTAATAAATGACAGCGTTTGGTCCAGCATCAAACGTGTAAGCAGCAATCAATTTACCTTCTTTTTGGTTCAAGTAATTGACCAATTTGATGACTCTTTTGGAAGTGTCATTCAAGTAGAAAATAGGTGGGTAAGAGTCCAAACATACAGCATGGAATGAATTTGAGTCTTTGATTGTCAATTCGGCAAATTTCTCGAAATCCTTGGCAATGATTGCATCTTTCATCTCGATAAATCTCTTTGGCACAACTTCTTTAACCCTATGTTCGAATAAATCTGAAGTATGGACAGTCTGTTGCATACCACTTGTCGATGGAACATCCTTCTTAACATCACTGACGACTAAGATACATGCTTTCATCGAGTCCCAATGTGACCTTGGAGCTACTTCAACAGCTTTGGAGTCTTCTCCATTTTTCAAGTCTCCCATTTCCCATGCAACGTATCCTCCAAATAAGGATCTACATGCGGAACCTGATCCCATTCTGGCAATTTTGGACAATTCGGAAGCATCTTGAGGTAACTGGTATAATTGGGCAATTGAAGATATCAATGCTGCAAAACCAGCTGCTGAGGAGGCTAATCCAGCTGCTGTTGGAAAGTTGTTTTCACTGATGATTCTCAATTTCCATTCACTGAATTTAGGTAATGAAGAGTCCTTTGATTCTAATTCCTTTCTATATTGTCTCAATCTGGCAAGGCACATGACACTTCTCTCAGAGTCAATCGGATGCAGTTCACCATTCAAGTATAACTCATCTTTGGTGTAACTTTCAGATGTAGATGCAGTGGTCAATGTCCTTAAATCTTTTTGTGATAATGTCACACTGATCGAAGAATTTGTTGGCAAGTTCAATGTTTTATCTCTTTTACCCCAGTACTTCAAGGTGGCAATGTTGACAGGAGCAGTGGATGAGGCAGCGTAGATGGCCATGACTGACTAAGTGGTGGTTGATACTTGACTACTTAGCTCCCTTTCACAAAATTTCAAGAAAGCTTTTCAAAAACTTGAGAAAAAATTCACCCACAACAAAGTTGGCTCGGTGAGAAAAAAAAACACAAACATATCCATCGTATACAAAACTTTACCTGCAAAGCGTAAGGATAGCATACAACAGTCCTATAAGATGTACAACTGTGATGTGGACTTTTTTAGCACTTCGCATAACCCTTCAGCATTCCTTCATTTTGATTTCCCTTGCCAAATAATTAAACTGCTGACAAAATGGCCATTATATAAGAAGAATAAAAAAACGACAAGACTCACGTTAACATACAATATCAAATCAATTCAAAAATTACAAAAATACAAACTGTTAATAATAAAACATCTGTGTTTCTTCAAACATTATTCTTTCAAAAGGAATGCGAGAAGTAAGGGCAACACAGTAACAAAAACTCGCCTTAAGTAATGATAATGATCGTGACGGTAAATTCGGTAATTGTGGTGGTGGTGGTGGTGGTAATAGTAATAATGATGATTGGCAATGAATAATAGATACAAGTCTCAATTAATAGAAAACACAAACAATTTTTTAAAAAGCATTTTGAGTACAGCATTTGTTTCACATTTCATTTTTTTCTGATTAAACTCTGGTCCATTTCCAAATTCTTGCTTTACAATCACCACTACCGGTAGCGAAATAACCCCCATTTCCTGTACTGATCATTGCACTGACACTGACACTGATAACTGAATTTCTGTGACCTTGTAACATCAATAATGGGGTACCATTGGCCTTATCCCAAATGATGACACCTCTATCTTTAGAACCTGACAAGATAAATTGGTTATCAGGAGTTGCACAAACACTCAAGACGAAATCTTTGTGACCGACATATGTGACTTCACAAGTTGATGATTGTTTGGTTGTATCGTTATTTGTCAACTTGTTCAACGACCATAATTTGACAGTTCTATCCAAAGAACCGGAGGTAATCTCCTTACCGTCATGGGCGAAAGTAACAGAGTAAACGGAATCTTTGTGACCATTGCCATTTTCATTTTCTGGATCTAATCTTTCAACTAAGAACCCAGTTGAGGCATCCCAAACTCTAACAGTTCTATCCAATGAACCAGCAGCAACTAATTTACCATCTGGAGAGACGGCAACAGTGGTAACACCATCTTCGATTGATAATGTCAAAGCACATTGAGAGGAGACGAGGTCCCATATACGAACAGTTCTGTCACCTGATCCTGAAACTAATTTAGATCCATCCGGGAAGAAATCTAATGAATAGATATCTTGCTCGTGACCTTTCAATACTTTGACGATGGTTCTTGTGGCCAAATCCCAAATTCTGATCAATTTATCCTCAGCTCCTGTAGCCAAGAATTTACCATCTGGTGAGAAACAAACAGATCTGATGTATAAATCTCCGGAATCAGTTTGGTAATTTGTTGTTGTTGTACCATCACTGTTTGTTGTAGTTTGTGAGGCAGAGTCATCCGATAATCTGGCAACTAATTCACCGGTTTCAACTCCAAACACTTGAGTGACTTTATTACAACCAGTGGCCAAGAATTTACCATCCTTACTGAATCTAACACAACAAACAACTGACGAATGATCCAATGAATGGACGAGATCAATGTCAATCTTCTTTCTTACTTGTGGGTTGAACAAGACATAGTAATCATTTGCTTGCCTCTTGTATTGAGGTGAAACGGTTGATGAATCCAAGTCTTGTAAAAACAGTGGAATTTCCTTGTTGTGTTGAGAAACCAATTGCTGAGAAGGAGCTGGTTGTGGGACAGCGGCAACAGCTGAAGGAGTTGCAGCACCTGATTGTTGTTGTTGTTGTTGTTGAGGAATCACAGTGGCATTGGCTTCGACTTTTGGAGTGTTTCCATTGGCATAAGTTGGAACCAGGTTGGTGGAACCATTTGGAGAACCTTGCGTTGGAGGAGGTGGCAACTGTTGTTGCGGCTGCTGCGGTTGTATTAATTGCGGAGGAGGAAGTTGTTGTGGAGTTTGTGGATAGAACTTTTTGCCATTGTTTTGTGGTGGAGGCAATTGTTGTTGTTGTTGTTGTTGAGGTGGTAACTGCTGAGATCTACTTGGAGGTCTATCAACTAATTGTTGTTGTTGCTGTTGTACTTGCAGTTGTTGGCTGTGCTGTTGCTGAGCTATTATTCTGTCTCTGTTTTCAATTTCTTGTTTCAATCTCAAGATTTCTTCTTCATAGGCCTCTTTGATTTTTCTATGAGCCATTTCTAACTCATATACAGTGTTTCTGATATTGGCCAATTCTTGATTTTGCTGGTTAAATTTTAAATCAACTTCATCCTGATGAGTCTTATAAATTGAAGTTTCACTGGATAAGTTTTCGAATTCTTTTCTTACACCTTCCAACAAGTCGTTCAACCTCATTTGGGTAGCGGCATGAGGATTAACCGAGGAGTTGTTGTTCAAAGCTCTTTGTTGGTATGCCATTATGATTGATAGCACTTATTGATTCGACCTGGAGATGATTATTAAGTGATGATAAATCGATCGGTAGATGACGAACAAAGGGTTGTTGAATAATGAATATAGGATTGGAATAAGGGTTGTTATGTTTTTTAATTTTTTCCGTTGTTTCTTTCAAAAGTTGTGTAATTTTTTCTTCAACTCAACTCAACTCAATTCATTCCTCTTCTTCTTCAACTTCTTCCTTCTCCTTATTATTTTTTTTTTTTGGCTTTGTCGTTTTCTCAAAGAAAACCCGACGAGCGCAGAAGAGAATTTTTGTGCATGTTTAAATACAGCTAATACGATAAACATAGTCGTGTATCAATAACCAAAAAAGAGGAGGAGGAGGAGGAGGAGGAGCGAGCGCAGGAGAAGCTTATAGTGTATATCGTGAAGTGCAGAGGGTGGACAAAAATAGAATAATAGAATAGTACTAGATAAGATAAGATGTAGCATACGATTTATCATCTTGATGTATGTATATTTTTATATATATACGTACCCAGTGTATCTTTACACTTGAGACTAATTCAAATTCGTTATGCAAGAAGCCTTTTTTCAATTTGCATCCTACTGACTGAGATATATTTTCGTTTCAACTGAACGCTTTCTCAGACACACAAACACGAATATATACCTATCGGTTGGTGTATTATTTTCTGCATTCTTTTCCCAACTACAAGATGAGGAATTCTGTCACATGATTGGCTGTTTTTCTGACTAGCGTTGCGTGGTTTTCAATACTTTTTTTTGGTAAATGGATTGGGCGTGCATACACAACTGGTTTTGCCGTCAAATCTCTGAGAAGAATAAGAAGGTTACCCGGCAGAAATCGCCTTGCACCTATTGTCTATTGACACGATACATCTCACTTTCCCCAACGTAATGGCAGATCTTCTCTTTGCCCTTTTCGTACGACTTTTCACATCAAGCTTCATCTAGGGGTCAGAAAAAGAACAAAGGCAGACAAGAGGAGGTAGGGACAGTAGATAAGCACATAGCATTATAGCCACCTTCACTTACAATGTCAGACTTAGACGATGACTTTATGCAAATGTCAGAGGATGAAGACGACTTCTCGTTTGAGTACGAAGAAGATGATGAACTGATGGATGAAGATGTGATTGACAATAACGAGTTCAACCATGGAGACGATCCAGAAACACATAGACGAACAAGTACAGCCAACATAGAATCCTTGTACTATACGGCAAAGGCTACAAAGGAAGAAGACATCTTGAAATCAATTGGCCAATTCAATCATATCGTCTCATTGTCTCCTGTGGTCCAAGATCAAGCCCAAATAGAATACATTTTCAGATCGATAAAACAAGTGATGAAATTATACTACTACTCGAACCAATTCGACACATTGATGTCCAAAATTCCATTGCTATTTGATGTGCTACCGCAATTGCAGAATCAGAATTATTGCGAAGAGTCTATCAACAAATTATTTGCTCATTATGACAAACCAAAATCAGACACTAAATTTTTGACCCAGTTCCTTGAACAAATTATCAGAGGAGTGCTACAATGCTACGGGCGCGAAGGTTTACCAGACAAAAGGCTTATACCTCAGGACAGATTGTGGTTGAAATTGAATTTGAAAAAAGCAAATCTCTTGATTAGAGGCAATTTTAAGGATGAAGCTTTGGCATTGTTAAAATCCCTTCAAGAGATATGTGAACACGCTACAGAGAGTATTAAAGGCTCGTATATGTTAGAAATAATCGCTTTACAAATTCAGTTACATCCACCGGAAAGCTTCGCATTACTTAAAGAGTTGTACGGGAAATCATTTCAAATTAATTCTGCCGTACCTCATCCAAAAATAATGGGGATTATTAAAGAATGTGGAGGTGAGATTTTTATGAAACAGTCAAATTACAACAAGGCTTCGAATGAATTTTATGAAAGCTTCAAGAATTATGACGAACTGGGTGATGACAAGAGAATACTGATGTTAAAAAGGTTGATGATTTCGAACATGTTGAGTGAAAGTGAGATAAACCCGTTTCATTCAAAGGAATTTCAAAGTTTTGTCAAATTGGAAGAAATCCAGATTTTTCTGCAATTGTACGAGTCTTTCATCAATGTTGATATTCAAGTTTTCAATCAGTTGATTGAAAAAAGTACTAATCAAGAAGGGTTGATATTCGATGATCCGTTTTTGACAACTTATATCGAAGACTTGAAGTCAATTATTCAAATTAAAACAATTATAGCGGTAACGAAGTTCTACAGTAAATTGGACCTATCTTACTTAGGTGAAATTTTGCACTGCACCGTTGAAGTGGTACAAATCCATTTATTGAAATTGATATCTTCGGGGAAATTGGTAAATTTGAAAATTGATTTTGTCGATAACGTGGTTGAGGTAATCGAAACAGATCAAGATTTAAAGGTACTCGGTAATATAGAGGTGGATGATATCATTAAAAAATTGAAGAGCGTTTCAAACACAGAGACTACAGATAGAGACGGGGACCATCTCATGGAGGAGCAACAACAAGAGCAAGCACAACAGCAGTCTCCGTCTCAAGCATCTCAGCGCTCACTAGTACAGCAACAACAAAATCCACCAAAGGTGTTGGAAAATGCTATTATGCAAGAAAGACGTGATTACTTAAAACTTTCTCCATCCATGGTGCAATGTTTGAATCTGCTACTAGGAAGTATCAGTCCATTTACAACCAAAACAGAGGATCAACATAAACCTTTCACCATCTATAACGTCAAGCTACAATCACTTTTACAACATTGGCTAACAACAATGAAGAGATCACTACCTGTAAAGACAGCAGATAAGCTATCACAAATTGAACAGGTCAAATTGGAACAATTTCAACAACTGCAGCAACTGGACGATATTAAGAATAATAACACAGAAATAGAGCAGGAAACGTTGATGGGAGAGTTGAGTCTGAATAGAAGTTCTGTGAATGGTCCAGTGACAGATGATTATGATTCTGTAACTGAACCATCATTGTCCAAAAATGATGGTTTGAGGTATTTGATAAAATCTATAAATGCTTATCAGGAAAAGTTGATGGGTTACTATGAAGAGAAGCTGAATTTTGCCAAAAATTTGATAAAAAGATACGAGGAATGAATTAACAAAGCTAAGAGGATATTTTTGTAATAAGACAGAATAGTATACTATTATTGCATCTGAAACCAATTATCCTTGTAGAGAATCCCTCGACAGAACAAAGAAAGCACATATATATATGTGTGTGTGTGTATGTAATAAGTGATTCTGTAATGAGACTTCTCAGTAATTGTAGGCACTACAGACACAATCAAAAGACGTAAAAAAAAAATCGATAGCAATCTCTTCAGTCAAATTCTGTTCATAAATTCACTAGTGTTACCTCTTATCAATTGTATCAAAAAACAGGATAACACAATTGAAGGCTTTTATCTGTGATAAAGAAATAGTCTACTAGTGCAATTGAGCCATGTCTGAACAATTACCGACTCAGAACTTGTACGTTATCCCAAATTTATCTTCCTCCTTTGTTCATGTCCAAATTACTAACTAAGGACCGAGCAGCAATGAAACTGAAACTCCTGCGATTCATGTTGGATCTGAACCCATACAAGATGCTCAGCAGATCCAATCTCCTATATCCCCTCAGCAGTTTCAACCAGAACAGCAGCAAGCTCCACAACAACAGCAACAACCTTCAAAGCTCAATGCCTCGTTGTTGCGATTGAAGTTACTTGACTCGTTGAGAAACAACGATGAACATAAGCTAGTTTCATATTTCCAAGAACTGCTGCAACCAATAAATGCTCAAGATCCACAAATTGCGGATGTCATAAGATCAATATTGCACTACGCTGTGCAAGTGGCACCTTTGTCGCTGGTGCAGTTCATCATACAAAAAAGTTTGATTGATGATATCAACATTCAAGACAAAGATGGCAACACACCGTTACATTTGGCAGTCAGTTCGGGTCGTTACGAGTGTGTTAATTATTTGATGAATCTCGAAGGTATTAACGACTGTCTCGTCAATGGCAGTGGTAGACAAGCAATTGAATACACCGATGACTTGGCTATCATCCAATTAATGTCAGATTTGAGAACCAAGTTTGTGGAAGTTAGGTCCAATGAAATGAGAAAGGCATTTGAAAGCCGTGATTTCGAGACCTTGGCCACGTTACTCTCCAGTCAAAGAGTTGTGGAATTGTTGGACATCAATGGAACAGACCCTGTCACCGGTGACGGTGTCTTGCATGAATTTGTCAGAAAGGACGATATTGCCATGTGTAAATTTATCTTAGAGCACAATGGTGACCCTTTCAAGAGAAATATACAAGGAAAATTGCCAATTGACTTGGCTTCCTCTTCTCAAATGAAGAAGTTGTTGAAGGAAAGCTCCAAAGAACAATCTATTATTGACCCAATGGGTAACGGCTCTAGTCTAAGCGACCAGCCTCCAACTTACAAAGGTTTCTTGAAGAAATGGACAAATTTTGCCGGTGGTTACAAGTTGAGATGGTTTGTCTTGGACGTGGACGGACGTTTATCATACTACAAGTCCCCAAGTGATATCAACAAAAATTGTAGAGGTGCAATCAATTTGTCAAATGCCAGATTGAAAATGGACAGTTCTGAAAAATCAAAGTTTGAAATTGAGATTCCAAGCACATCAGGCACGTCAATCAAATGGCATTTGAAGTCAAACCATTACATAGAGCTGAATAGATGGGTTTGGTTTTTGCAAAACGCTATAAGATACACAAAGGACAAACAGAAACTGCAATACGTTCAACAACAACAATTACTGCCTCAACAACAACTGAAACTGACTCTGAGAAACAGGGAGAGCTTTGATAGCAACAGAAGTAACAGCACGTTCAATTTGAATCAGCCAGTCAGCTCCCATCAAAGGAATCTGTCCGCAGGCTCAACACTTTCAATGTCCTCCTTCTCAGAATCCGAGTCAGATCTGGACATTGTCAAGAAGAAGTCAAAGGTGAAGAAGTTGAAAAACAAATTGACCCCTGGTGGAGGAAACACTTCTTCTAGCAAAAAGCAATTAGAAGAGATTGACGAAAACAACAAATTGAGAGTTAACAAACGTCTCAACCAATCAACAGCCTCAAGCATGGTTTCGAATTCGAGAGCAAATTCCATTAAGTCTTCCTCACCATCGTCACGGTCTGGCCCATTCGGCATAACCAGTGGTATGGATCCCTTGGATGATGAGTCAGAAATTGAAGATGAAGAAGACGGACAGACAGTCGACCAAAATACAGGCGATGTCATTGAAAGAAAATCAGGACCACATGGGTCCAAGATCATTGTTTTGCAAAACAATTTGAAGATAGAAGTTGCTAGTCTCAAAGAGTTTCTTAACAATACACACACAACTCCTGCCGAGGACATACAACTTGTGTGCACCAACACATTGGGTCAGATCGAGAAGCAGCTCGAAGAATTGAAATACATTTTGAACCTGAGAGATGAAAAAATATCAAAAAGAATCACAAGACAAAAAGAGGTCTCCACTCTTTGGGAGAATTCTATAAAAAGCTTAGAATTAGAGATGAAAGAAAGAGAACTGAAAATTGTTGAACTAGAAGATAAGCAGATTAATTTGAAGAAGATTTTGAAACAAAAGTTCAGTGTTGGCGACAATGCAGGAACACCAACTTTGGAAACTAATGAGCCTATTCTCAGTAAGCAAAGTGTCACCACAACAGATAGCAAAGATGCCGAGCTTGCTAAGTTTTTGGAAGAAGGTGACGATGATTCCGACGAAGAATTTTTCGATGCCCCCGGCGAGGAGTATGGCGCCAGCGGTCCTTCCACGACGAACCATATTAGCTCAGCTACTAAAGGTGTTGCTGCATCCGCTGCGGCAGGAGTTGCTGGTGTAGCAGGTACTGCAGGTGTTGCTGCCACAGCTGTTTCTCACAAAGCCGAACACAATCACAGTCAGAGTGAAGATCAACCCAACGATGCTCAAAGTGAAAAAACTCTTGCTGACTCCGAGAATAAAGAAGCAAAGCAAGCTCCTGCTGCTTCTTCCACAAACGAAACTCAACTCCTGAATCCTTTACAACAAAGCAAACATGAGATGATTGAAGACGTTGAACAGTCATACAATGGCTACGAGGATCCTATCAGAAAGGAATTACCAATGAAGGAAGATAACAGACCAAAGATTTCATTATGGGGTATTTTGAAATCGATGGTTGGTAAAGATATGACGAAGATGACCTTGCCTGTTTCTTTCAACGAACCAACTTCATTATTGCAGCGTGTAGCAGAAGATATGGAATACACAGAATTGTTGGAGAAAGCTGCTCACGAGGAAGATTCCACTTTAAGAATGGTTTATGTTGCTGCATTTGCTGCTTCTGAATACGCTTCGACCATTAACAGAGTGGCCAAGCCTTTTAATCCATTGTTAGGTGAAACTTATGAATACGCAAGACCTGACAAGAAATACAGATTTTTGGTCGAGCAAGTGTCACATCATCCCCCAATTGGCGCTGCTATGGCCGAGAGTGAGTACTGGGATTATTATGGTGAGAGTTTTGTAAAGTCCAAGTTCTACGGAAGGTCTTTTGATATTAAACCATTGGGATCCTGGTTCTTGAATTTAAGACCTGACAACGGCTCCGTGAACGCCAAGTCAGGTAAGACCAACAAAGAGGAATTGTATACATGGAAAAAGGTTACAAGTTCTGTTATAGGTATCATTGTGGGTAATCCAACCGTGGACAACTATGGTGATATGGAAATAACTAACCATAACACTGGGGACACCTTATTGTTGCTGTTCAAGCCAAGGGGTTGGAGAGACAGTTCTGCTTACGAGCTCAAAGGGACTGTGATGAATAACAAGAAACAACCTAAATGGCAAGTACAAGGACATTGGGACAGTAAGATATATGCCAAGCGTGTTGATGGTAAGTCGAGCTCTAGCTCTGACAAATTTTTAGTCTGGCAAGCAAACGCTAGACCTAAGATTCCATTTAATTTGACGGAATTTGCAACTTCGTTAAATGCTCCTCAAAAGAGCTTGGTCGGTTGGCTTCCTCAGACAGATACCAGATTTAGACCAGATCAAAGGGCAATGGAAGAAGGTAGGTACGATGATGCTGCTGAGGATAAGAACAGGGTTGAATTTAAGCAAAGAGCTGCAAAGAAAACAAGAGAAGAGAAGGGCGTAGAGTACAGACCTCTGTGGTTCACTAAACAAAAGCATCCTGTTACAGGTGAAGATTTCTGGCATTTCGAAGGCAAATATTGGGATCAACGTCTGAAGAAAGAGTTCAAAGAACTTCCTGATATTTTTTAACACCTTGTTGTGCATTTAATATTTCTCTTTGCTTATCTAAATTTCACAAATTTGCGTTTTATTTCATTCTTTTGTGTAGACTATAAATCTATGTATGTGTTTTCCAATTAACTATATTACCCTAGATTCCGGTCATCATTTGTAGTAGTATCCTTTGTCCGTTTGATCCGTCCTTTTTCTGGCACCCATCACAGGCCTCCTAACATTTGCTTTTATTGTTGGCAAGGCATCAGCAGAGTCGTGATTTATCAGTCTCAAGGGCCTTCTCTCCTTCGTCTCATAAGCAATTTCCCTGGGTCCCTTTAATCTCAAAGCTGGTGATTCATCATGAGAGGGAAATGAAGCGCTGTGATTGCTAGCACCACTGTTTGACCTTTTGATATTGTAGGACGATAGTATTTTGGATAGTCTAGCTTCGACTTCTTTATCGACGACATACTCAAATTCATTTTGATATGACCTCCTGATCTCTGCAGTCCGCTGTTCTAATACCTTCTTGTGATAGTTCAACTCCTCGTTCAATTGATTGTTCATATCCGCCTCAATTGATGCAAATTCTTTCTCTCTTCCCCTCAACTCTTTTTCGAATCCAGTTAATGTCTTTTCTTTGTATTTCAATTCGAGGTCTTTTCTGAAAAGTTTGATCGAAGCATTTTGCAAAAGGTGATAGGTGGATATTCTTCTTGATGGGTCCACTATTATACACGAATTAATTGCCAGTCTTAGTTTACTTGAATAGTGATCTGGAATTTGGGGAAATACACCTTCTTTAATTTTAGATTGTAACTGAATATGTGAACTTGCCAAGAATGGCGGACGTAATGCACAAAGCTCGTACATAACACACCCGAGTGACCAAATATCACAAACAGGATCATAGGGCTTGTCCAGTAAAACTTCGGGTGACATATAATATGGCGTGCCGACATAAGTTTTGGCAAAATCATTCTCGTGCAGCAACATCTTGGCCAACCCGAAATCCCCCAACTTTACAAAGTCGTCTTTCATCAAGAATATATTATCAGGCTTGATATCTCTGTGTATGACAACGTTCCCCCTATCGACATTGTTTGGAGGCAGACTTGCGGTATTACCAAACAAATTCGACATATTTACTGGAGGACAATCAGCCTGATAATGACACCGATACAACGCGAGCAAGATTTGAGTGAAAATTGACCATACAATTTCTTCAGGTACATACTCACCTTTTGTTTTGCATTTTCTTATTATCCCTCCTAAATCGCCACCTTCACAATACTCCATATACAAATGAAGTATATGTTGCTCCTGGTCATGGTCATGGTGTATGTATTGAACTATATTTGGGTGTTTCAACGTGCTCAATATTCTAAATTCCGCAATCAATTGCTTTCTCTCTTTCATGTTCATAGACTCATATGAAATTTCCTTTCTGACGTACAACTTTGAATCTGCTTTTCTTCTCACTTTCCTGACATTTCCAAAGGAACCTCGCCCAATTAACTCAAGCAGGTCAAACTGGTCAGATATCGGAGACATGATCTGTTTGTTGAGGCTAACTGAAGACGAGTCTGTGCTTTCTTTCACCTCAAATCCTCTTCCCTTGATATTTTTTTTCTGATGTCTCTTTTTTTTTTATGCAATGAATATTTACCTCTGTCCTAATGGGGAAACTACTTAGCAGTTGCAATAATAACAATCTGATCAGTGAACTCAGTAACTCTGGATTGAACAAAAAAACAGAGAAGATCACAGACTACACCCTGCATGATTTCGAAGTGCCTCGCTGGAAGGCACCGTCACTGCTATTCAGAAATAGCTCATCTATGACAAAAAAAAGGTTCATCTTTAATGTTCTGTGCTCTAATTACAGATGAATTATATAGTGGGTTTCTAACATGGAGTAATAAATGAGAATTCCTGTCCCTCACCATTCCTTGAAGCCAACACATTGGTGTCACCATACCAATATTTAGTAACCAGCAGCTCCTGGTGCGTCTTCCTTCTTACTCAACGTTAATAACAATTGCTTAAATCTATCGGTATCTCTCTTTTCTTCCTTCAATTTCAACAAGTCAACCACTCTTGACCAAACAGTCCCACTCGAAACAAAGCTGTCCCTTTTGTCTATGAATTCGGCTTCTTCTTTTCTTGTCTTTTCAATTCCTACTTCTTTCTTATTGTTGTAGTTTTCATAAAAATCGTCAATTGATTGTTGTGCTTCTTTCTTCAATTCTTCAGCCTTGGAAGTCGCAATTTCATCTCTTTTTGAAATCTCAAGGTCTCTTCTTTCTCTCCAGGCTTTCAATGCTTCAGAATCATCTGGGTTCAAGTTCAATGATTTGAAAGAAGATTGGAACTGTTGCTGCTGATAATTACTTTGACCTTCTTCGAATTCGTCGTCATCGTCATCTTTTTCGGCTGCCAGTTGGCTACCACCATTGACATCCGGGAATTCGTCCTCGAATTTCTTGAGGTCTTCGTCTTCCTCATCTTGTGCCTCTTTCATCAAGTCGGCATCATTCTCTGTGGCGAATTCATCTCCTAAGAGTTCCTTTTCTCTGGATAAGAAATCCGAGGAGCCCTCGTCTGTGTTTACTGTTTCTTCAAGTTCTGGAAATTTGTCTGACATGCTCCTCTACTCAATTGATCGTGTATGTGTTTATGTGCAACTGTTGCTCCAAGATGGAGACACTTGTTTTTCTTTGTCTTCAATCCAAGAAAAAAAATCCCGTGAAAGTTGCACCGTTAGCTGGCTGTCATTTTAATCATCCCGTGCCAACAATGTTCTCCTGTTCTTCCAAATGCACCACCACTGTCATTGACGACCACGAGAAATGAATGATGATCTAGATTCAATTGAGTTCCAAGACCTTTGATATATAATTTATGGTTGGAGTGAATTGCTAATGAGACTCAAGATTGCCTTGAAAATTATTTAAGGGACGCATTAGTGAGCGTCAGGTGTACAAGACAGGATTTGATTTCACCAGCAGTCACCCTGCAGTAGAAGGGTAAGTTCAGAGCACATCTGTGAGTGAACAAAATTTGATCGGCATGCTTGAATCATGGAGTGAGACATCTGTCTAATTTCACATCTAGACCACTTCAACATGCTGATCGACAAACGCATTGTCACAAATTTCCCGGGGGCTGATGCCCTACACAAGATCAAGCCAATCAGGTACCAGAATTAAGAGGGAACAAAGCAAGAGCACACGTATCTCACTTCAATGCAAACAGAGTCCCCTGGGACTTTGGCTTGTAATGTTCGGGCCAAACTTCCTGCGGTATCCAAAACAGGCATTTCAAGTCTCAGGTTTCCTCCTGTTTTGCCCGCATAAAATGACAGATTTCGTCCTTTTCAATTTGGATCTATAAAATCAGACCGATCGCTCGGAGTGCTTCAAAATAAACAAATCCCCACAAATGTTTAAAACTGCATTCAGGCAGAAGCCCAGGAGCTTGTCTCCAAGAGAAGTATTACCGATTAGACTACGACTGAGGTGGAACTCTACTGAGAAGAAAGTGGTTTTCGACCCGGCTGTTAAACGACCAAAAATTCCACTCTTGTTGACGGCTGCCACCCTTTTTCTCGGTGTACTTATTGGTAAGCTGTATACACATTACTCAATTGAAAAGACTTCGCCAGAGGATTTTGTTACACTGTTGTCGTCAACAACAAGCTTGAAAGACTTGGAACCCCCGAAGTATGGAGGAGATAAAGAATTAGAGCTGGTCATTTCAGCATGCGGTAAGTTTTTGAAGGAGGACCAGATATCGAAGGACGAAAAAGAGCTAGTTCTGCACGCGGACACTTACTGGAACAGTCATCATGCTGAGCCTGGTCAAACATCGAAATACATCATTTATCCCACATCTACGGAGGAAGTGAGTGAGATAATGAAATTGTGTCACAAATACAGGATCCCAGTAGTTCCTGTAAGCGGATTGACTTCGTTGGAGGGACACTTTATACCCATAAGAGGAGGAATATGCATGGATTTCTCCAGAATGGACAAGATCTTGAAATTGCACAAAGAGGATCTCGATGTAGTTGTTCAACCTGGTGTTGGATGGGAGACCCTCGATGACTATTTAGACGATTTTGGATTGATTGGAGGTGTTGACCCTGGACCAGGTGCACAATTGGGAGGATGCATAGCGAACAGTTGCAGTGGCACTAAAGCTTTGAAAACAGGAACGATGAAGGAGAATGTTAGAGGTTTGACTGTGGTATTGGCAGATGGCACTATTATCAAAACCAGAATGAGACCAAGTAAATCAGCAGCTGGATATAATTTGAATGGTCTCTTCGTTGGATCGGAAGGAACTCTTGGTTTGGTAACGGAGGCTACTTTGAAGCTCCATGTGAAACCGAAGGAGGAGCAGGTTGCTGTTGTAAGCTTCAACACCATTGAAGATGCGGCAAACGTCTGTTCAGAAGTTGTGGCAAGGGGCCTCGATGTCAACGCTATGGAAATAGTGGACGATAAGATGATGGAGTACATTAACAAGTCGAATCAAACAGAGAGACGTTGGGATGAACTGACCACTCTCTTCTTCAAAATAGGTGGAGATTCCAACGATGATGTACAACTGAAAGTGAAGCGATTGGTAGATATTTGCAACCTAAACCATCACAAAAAATTTGAGTTTGCCAAAACAGCAGAGGATAAAGAAGAACTTTGGAGTGCGAGAAAAGTTGCCCTTTGGTCTACTATTAATTACGGAAGAGAGCAGATTTCAAAAGATATTCAAATTTGGACTACTGATGTTGCTGTGCCAATTTCTAGATTGCACATCATTCTCAAAAGTGTGAAGAAAGAAGTTGAAGAGTCCGGGTTAAATGCAACTCTTGTTGGCCACGCGGGTGATGGTAACTTTCACTCCTTCTTGTTATTCAAACCAGAAGAGCGTCCATTGGCTGAAAAAATTGTGAATAGTATGATCAAGCAGGCACTCGAGTTAGAGGGAACTTGTACTGGTGAGCATGCAGTTGGTTATGGTAAGAGAGAATTTCTTGTTGAAGAACTTGGGGACGATGCGATCTCTTTGATGAGAAAGTTGAAGATGTCTCTTGATCCCTTACGAATTTTGAACCCGGATAAAATATTTAAAACTGATCCTAATGATCACGGACACTAGAATTTCTTGATCCTAAAACTAATGCGATACATACAAATATATTAAAAAAAATTCATTTGAAAAATGACGTTTATAAACTCACGAAACACATTATACATTGGAATGGTCATAAAAAAGCTGAAACTATATTTAAGCAGCAATGATTTCTAACAAGTCGACAACTCTGGTTGAATAACCATATTCATTATCGTACCACGAAATCAATTTGACAAACTTTGGTGACAATAAGATACCTGCCTTAGCGTCGAAAATTGATGATCTTGAGTCAGTAATGAAATCTGATGAAACAACTGCCTCATCGGTGTAACCCAAAATATTTTTCAATGGACCCTCGGAAGCCTTCTTTATGGCGTCACAGATTTGCTCGTATGTAGCCTCTGTCTTTAATTTGACTGTTAAATCGACAACTGAGACATCAACTGTTGGCACTCTTAATGACATACCAGTCAATTTACCATTCAATTCTGGAATGACTTTTCCGACGGCTTTAGCAGCACCGGTTGATGATGGAATAATGTTACCAGATGCAGTTCTACCACCTCTCCAATCTTTGTGTGATGGGCCATCAACAGTCTTTTGTGTAGCTGTGATTGAGTGGACAGTCGTCATTAAACCTTCTTCCAAACCGAATGTATCGTTAATGACTTTAGCCAATGGAGCTAAACCATTGGTGGTACAAGAGGCATTTGAAACAATAGTTTGACCGTTGTATTGGTCGGCGTTAACACCAACAACGAACATTGGAGCATCACTTGATGGAGCTGTGATCAAAACTTTCTTTGCACCAGCGTCAAGATGCTTTTGACAACCTTTTAAGTCCTTGAAAATACCAGTGGCATCAATGACGTAGTCTACACCCAATTCACCCCATGGAATGTTGACTGGGTCTCTTTCTTGGAATGTCTTAATTCTGTGACCATCGACAACGACATCGGTACCATCAACTTTAATGTCACCCTTGAATTTACCGTGCGTGGAGTCATACTTCAACATGTAAGCGGCGTAGTCAGCAGCAATGAATGGATCGTTGACAGCGACAACATTAACACCTGCTCTTGCCAAGGCAATTCTTAAGACAAGACGACCGATTCTTCCGAAACCGTTAATACTAACTGAGATAGCCATTATAATTTATATTATGATTAGATTTGATTGATTTGTGATATATCTGAAATAAATAATATTTCTTGTTAATGATAAGAGTGAAAAAGAATTGATTAAAGAAATGGTGAATTACAATCGTATTTATACAACATAACTGGAGAAGTCCCAGTTGCAACACGAGCTTTCCATTTGAGTACAAATCCGGTCACCCAATAGTGAAGCAACAGGTGGCCTGGCCAAGTGAAATCAAAACAAGGACACGAGTTATTTAGTAGGTATTTCTTCAAAATAAACTTATGATTTTCAGAAATTATATGCGGCATCTAAAGTTATCCCCGAAATTGTCTCAGGCTCACTCAGTCTCGGGTTAATCGGGAAGAAAATGTAACAAAGTAGGTACTTAGCTGCAGAACATAGTAGAGGAAGAGGAAGAACAGAAGGCCAGTAAACCGAGCTTGGTTCTCAATAGCGCCGACAAGCAGTTGCCACTTCCAATTTACGTCAAATAGACAATCCATATGGCTTGCTAAGACGATAAATAACCTTGAGAACCAACACAGGAAAAGGGCAGTACACGGCAAGAAAAAATAACTCACCCCGAGCTTTTCACTCATCAACTGATACTGCAATGCTGATCTTTTCAACAGCATATTTTGTGTTGAGGGTGCGTGAGGAAGAAAGGTGCGTCTCCTGCCTTATTCTTTAGGATCCGGGGAAAGGGTGTAAATCTCAGATGCGCTTCAAAGAGGAGGTGTGCATGCAGTACATTCGGATCACCTCATTGGGATATATGACTATGTTGTGCTTAGGATGTTGAGCTATTGGTTGTAGTTGAATCAGCAGAATTAATGTTGCAGTTACTGCAACGGGCTTTACACTGTAACTCTTTTGCTTGTGAATCTGCTGATTGATCTCGCCCTTCCAACTTAATTTTCTTGTCGGGTGATTTTTCTGCACCGCGGTGGAACAGCCAAAATAAGAGCCAAAAAAAATAATTTCCTGGTGACAGATTCAGAAGTCATAGACAGCCTCCATTTGATGCCTATAGCGGGAGGTCTGTCTTTAAAACACACGACAACTAATCCTGGAAATGTAGGGGCTGTCTTTTGATGGGTGCTGTAGATTTCGGCTTTAGATATCCTTGTTAAATTTTTCACTAGTATACAAAGATGACACGTCCAAATTGTGAACAATTCCTTCCATACACTCAAAGGTCAAGATCCAGCTATGTCAACAGGTGTTTCCATCGGGGAGAGACGGAATTTGAGAAGGAGACTGTCCTATGATGACGAAGCACCTTTTGAAGATGCCGAGTATTCTGATGAGAAAGAGTACAAAATACAAGTGGTGAAAGATACTCCGCAAACAGGGCTCATATACAAACTCGAGTCGATAGTCTCACCAATCGTGATAACTTTTCTAGCACTACATATTAGGTTCAAAGATATTGGTTTGTCCAATCAAGTTGTTTGGGACGAGGCTCACTTCGGGAAATTTGGATCACAGTATTTGAAGCATACCTTTTATCATGATGTACACCCTGTGTTAGGTAAGATGCTAGTTGGGCTAAGTGGATACTTCGCTGGTTACAATGGAAGTTTTCCCTTTGAGTCTTCTTCCACATACCCTGAGGATTTGGATTTTGTGACAATGAGGAAGTTCAATTCGTTGTTTAGTGTATTCACACCTGCAATTGCCTACTTCACCGCTAAAAGTTTGGATTTCAATATCCTGACTTCCCTTCTAATCTCTGTGATGTGTATTTACGAAACCTCATTTGTTGTGTTGTCAAAATTTATTTTGTTGGACTCAATGCTCTTGTTCTTCACAGCTACCACATTTTTCGCTATGACCAAATTCTACAAAGTCAACACACGTGAAAATCAATTTACGTTCAGATGGTTCAAATGGTTGACAGTTTCTGGAATTTCCATCGGGTGTGTATGTAGTGTGAAATGGGTCGGACTTTTTATCATGGCTGTCTATGGAATCTACATTGTTTTAGATTTGCTGATCAAACACTACGACATGAGTATTTCCAAATCACATTACTATACGCACTGGCTAACGAGGGCAGTGGGCTTGATTGTCATTCCATTTCTCATATACTTGTTCTGCTTCTCTATCCATTTTGGCCTTTTGTACAAGTTTGGAGATGGTGTCAAATCGACCTCTACTTTATTCCAGATGAACTTAGAGGACCACGATATAGAACTGGCGAACAGAGACTTGTATTTTGGCTCAAGAGTTTCCATCAGATCGCAAGGCTTATCTCCAACGTTACTACACTCGCACTTCCATAATTATCCAGAGGGCTCCGGACAACAGCAAATCACAACTTATGGATTCAAAGATGAAAACAACAATTGGTTTATCCATTACCCTAGAGAATCTGAAACTCAAATAAATTATGAAACCTATGACAATTTGACTGAGATCCAAAAAGTTAAGAGTGGTGATGTCATCAGATTGAATCATCAATTTACTCAAGTAAACCTTCACTCGCACGCACTTCCTGCATTCATCTCGAGATCTGCGAATGAGGTTGCCGGGTATGGTGACCTTAACCAAGGTGATGATAAGGATGACTGGATCATCGAAATCACCGAGCAGCTATATTCTTCAAATGGCACGTACTCCCATTTGTATGAATCAAATGCGGACTTTGATGAGGTGGTTCACCCGGTCTCTACCTCCTTCAGATTGAAGCATAAGGTATTGGGATGCTACTTGGCCACTTCGGGATTAGCATATCCAAAATGGGGCTTTCAGCAAGGTGAAGTCACATGCAAATACAGTTGGTCAATGAGAGACAAGTCCACATGGTGGAATGTTGAAGATCATTGGAATTCAAACAAGGAAATCACAGATATGGATTTGGAATACCAACCGCCAAAATCCAAATTTTGGAGAGATTTTGTTTTAATCAACTTTGCCATGGCTCTGTCCAATAACGCATTAGTACCTGACGCTGATAAGCATGACGATTTGGCATCAAGTGCATGGGAATGGCCACTAGCACATGTCGGCTTAAGGATGTGCGGTTGGGGCAACAACACTGTGAGATATTTCATGATGTCCTTACCTTTCACTACTTGGACTTCAACTCTGTCGTTGGTAATCTTCGTATGCTTGGTACTTGTAAAGTTATTGCAATATCAAAGGCAAAACTTGAATTGGTCTGAAGGTCAAACTTGGTATTTCGTAATGGGCGGTGTTTTTCCATTCATCGCATGGGTCATGCACTATTTACCATTTGTTGTGATGTCGAGAGTCACATATGTACATCACTATGTTCCGGCATTATATTTTGCCATTTTTGTGGAGGGCTTTTTAATTGACTATTTGAGCAAGAGCTTGACAAAGGGCAAAGCTTTCAAATTGCTTAGAGCAATTATCTATGTTGCCATGTTTGTCGGGGTACTCGGATGTTTTTGGTACTTCAGTCCCGTCTGTCTTGGAATGGTTGGCAGAAAGAAAAATTACGAATATCTTCAGTGGCTTAGGTCTTGGAGAATTGTTTGACGTCGTCGTGATTTTATGTAAACTGCAAAAGCTTCTATATCAAAATTTGACTATCTATAAGTGATGAATTTAACGCTAAACTGGCAATGAGGCTTTTGAATATGAGAAAATTCTCACCGAGCAGTCATCACTGGCGCCCGCCAATAGTATCTTGTCAGCAGTAGCATCTGTACTGAAGGAAAGCCTGTTTATCCTGCTGGATGGAAGGTCTCTTTGATTGACCGCGGCCAACAATGTGAATTCTCCTTCTGCATTGACTGAGTAAAGTAGAATCTCACCAGTTTCCAAACCGGCGGCTAATATCACTTTACCACTGATAACAACATTTAAGCAGTCAACTGCCGTAATTGGTCCTGATAGCTTGATTGACGATTTCATCTCAACCTCATTGTTGCTTATCTTCCAAAGCTTGATGAACTTATCCCTGGAAACTGTTATGAAACACTCACCTTGCAAGAATTGTAAAGGAACGAATGCAGCGTCCCATATAATTCTTGTGTGTGCCTTTTCCATTAACTTGAGCAAACTGAATTCCCTACCCTCTCTTTTCCACAACGAATACTGCCTATCACGAGAAACACCGAGGAGATACCTGTCATTTCCCGAAAAAGCCAATCTTGTGACAGTCAACGTGTGACCCTTCAACGGATTTTCCAACTGTTGCCAGTTTGAGGCTTGAAAAATTCTGATAACAGCGTGCTGAGGAGAATTAGATCTACAGGCTGTCGCTATCAATGATTTGTCATTCGAAGTGGCAACTGTTGTTATCTCATACCCATGGCCATACATCTTTTCGATCTCAGGGAATAACGTATGACGTTGCAAAACGTCCTCCAACGGTGGCTGCTCCAATGATGATAAAATGTCATTTGTGTTGTTCACAGGTTCTTCTTCTTCGTCCTCGTTCTCCCCTTCTTCTTGTGTTTGCTGATGTTGTTCCTCATTTTCGGCCTTATTGGACAAACCTAGTACAGGCAACGATGCACTTTCCGGCATCTCTTCGCTTTCTAGTTTAATCGAACACAACCTTCCCAACATTGTTGAGACCGATTTAGGCAAGTCAAATGATCTCAAAATTTTCTCGTCTCCTCCACTGATATAACGGGTGCTTGATAAGGTTGACAAACATATCATGTCATAACCATGGATTTGAGGCCTTGCAAACTCGTGCCATGATTGCAAGCTTTTGCCGTTTTTCTCTCTTTTCCAATTAGAGTACAACCTGGTAGTTTGATCCAAGGATGTGGACAACAAATATTCACCGTTATCAGACCACGACAAATCCGTTATAGGCTTCAATGAACCGGTCACGGTCAACAATTGTTCCCATTGGTTTTGAGCAAGAGGAGATTGCCATAATCGAAGAGAGCCAGTCTTACCATTTGTGAAGATGTATTCGACATCCTGATCAAAAATCCACGCAGCTGACCAAAACCCACCAGATGCACCTGTAGCAGTAGATGCACCTTTGATACTTATTTCACCTAACCTAGTAGTTGAAATCCAAATCCCACTTACGGTATCAGGCTCCCACAACATGATGGAAGTATCTGCCGAAGAAGATAACAACTGAAGCTTAGTTGGGTGCCAGATTAATGATGAAATCCAATCGTCGTGACCCATAATTATCGCGTCAAAACTGATTGAGCACTTCGTTGAACCTGAATTGAACTTATGCTGCTTGTTTGATAACAACATCAACTTAGAAGAATCGTCGTCAGAATTGTCGATAGCGTCGTTTATTCTCAATTTCCACAATCTTATATATCTGTCCTGTGAGCCAGTAGCAATCAACCAATTTGAATCAGACTCTTTTTTAAATGCAATGACTTTTATCCAATCTTCATGCCCTTGGAGGTTAGCGCAAAATTGGAAATTTGTGATGCTGTTATCAGATTGTAACACAAATGAATACATGTGCAAAGATGTATTTGTACCACCGACAGCTAGCACGAAATTATTTTCTTCGACTTCTTCAAAGGCTAAGGCTAATGGGAAGAATCCTGTTTTGACAAGGAACTCATGCTGCTTGGTGAATTTGCCATTCTGCAGCCCCCAGATGATGATGGCTCCGTCGGCATCACCCGTTACAAAGATCTTTTCATTCAAGACCGCGATGGTAGTTATTGAACACTTGTGTTCATCTTCTAACACTTGGTACAATTCTCCGTTTTGCCAGAGACACAGACTTGAATCCTCTGATGTTGTTATCAAGAAATCTGATCTCGGTAGCCATTTAACACATGTGACCTCTTTTTGATGATGTTTCAATGTTTTCAAAACTCCCTTCCCACCGTTGTTGAAGGGCTTGTATATGGCAACAGCATTACTGGCACCATAAGCAAGCTCTTGTGTATCATAGTTGTAATCCAAGATCTCGAGCTGTCTGTTACAACCCACAAATACAGATTCCACTGTAGCCATCTTGCTTCTACTCTCTGTGCTTTTCTCTTCTTGGTTCTCACCGCTTAAAAAATTTTGATATTTTTTCTCATCTCCAAATTTTTTTAAATTTTCTCAATCCATACCTTTGGGGCTATCAAATTCGATGCCGCTCCTTCTTGAAACCGCTTCAAGTGGACTCAAGAACAGAGTGGAATATATCGGGCTATTTTCAGTCTAAAGAAATAAGGAAAAATGGATATTGTAACATTGCTATTTATGTCACAGTAGCTCGACGATATAGAAGCTTGTTTACACTTGGAAAATCAAAGGGGCGAGGGGATTTGGGGATTTCAGATGTGTATTGGCTATTAGCCGTAAAAGATGTCAACCCAGTGCTCTCACATTCATGGCATTCCTCTGTACCTACAAAAGTGTACCGTTCAGGTTTTTTACCCGTTGGTGTGTGAAGTGTGGAGAAGGGTATACTTTTAAAATATGACTCTCTCTGTTGACTCTTCGGTACGAAGTCAACTTTTTCGCTAAAAAAAGCCGCCTTAGCTACAATGATTGTCAGTAATCCCCCATAATCCACTGGCCGTTTTCAGTGTTGTGCCGCTGTGCCTAGTAGCCTGTTACATGGGAGTGAAAGCGATAGGCATTCCAGAGACACAAGAACAATCAATTGAAGGGTATAAAAACAGTGCTATGGCCCGCGCGAAGAACAACCAAAAAAAATATTCGCACCAAAAGATATCTTGAAATATGACCAAATCATCACCAATGACACATAGAATAGAAACTGGACCTTTTGTCGAGACACCATTGATTAAGTCATTTCCTATATCTTCCAATGTGCCATTCGAGGTTTACCTTAAGAGTGAGTTTGCTCAACCTTCTGGATCTTTCAAATCAAGAGGTTTAGGGAATTTGACCAAAACCAAGATAGCCGAAGCGAACAGTCAAGGAAAAAAAGTAGCTTTATTTTCCTCATCGGGGGGAAATGCTGGGCTTGCCACTAGTACGGCAGCGGCCTACTACAATGTTCCATGTACTGTTGTCTTGCCAGAAATATCCAAACCTAAGATGAAATTGAAGATTGAAGCTACAGGAGCCAATGTTGTTGTTCACGGCAAGCATTGGGGTGAGGCTGATGAATACCTAAGAACACAGCTTATTGGCAAATTAGAGCCTTCTGAAGTTCTCCCAGTTTATTGCCACCCATTCGATGACAAAATTGTCTGGGAAGGTCATTCCACTATGGTTGACGAGATACTGCACCAACTTGGCCCAAAGGTTAAAAATTTGGAGGCGGATTGTACACTGGAATTGTTCAAGGCTTGTTGAGAAATGGTTTGGATGTACCAATAATCGCTGTCGAGACCAAGGGAGCACCAAGTTTGCACAATGCAATCAAGCTGGGCTCTGTCGTGAGATTGGACTCTGTTAGTACAGTTGCAACCTCATTGGCTTCTCCTTATGCCGCACAACAAGCTTTGGACTATGCTACCTCATTTCCAACACACTCAGTTCTAATTGAAGATGAGCAGGCACTCAACAGTATTGTAAAATTTGTCAACGATCACAACGTTATTGTTGAGCCAGCATGTGGTGCAGCTTTGACTCCAGTTTACGAACCAGAGATTTTGTACAATTATTTTGGTGAATTAAAATCAGATGATATCATTGTCGTTATAGCCTGCGGGGGCAGTAGCTATGGTCTCGAAGAAATTATTGAGCTTACACAAAATAAATAGATTACTATGAACACGCGTTTTTTGAATATATGATAATTTAGTCTATACAAATCACTGTGTTAAACTTTTGACAGAATCCAACCCAGTGCAGCTCTTGTAAATTCTTTCCTTCCTTCCACTGTAGTTGAAGAAAGCGTTTCTATTTAACAGATTTTGAACAATTTGAGCGTTCAATTTCAATTTCTCATCAGCAACTTCGATCTTTAAATCCTTGAATCTACCAAAGACGGTCTGATCGATTTGGTCACTCAACAATTTCAAGTCAAAGTCAATATCCAGGATTTTTTGGCCAACCACTTTTGTTGAACTGATCAGTGGTTTGTCGTAATATGGATATGCTGTTAATGGTTGTTGAGGGAGTGTAGGGTATCCATGGTATAGCAAATCTGCTTTCTCCTTATACAAATCAGGAACTTGGTAGTGCCTTTGCAAGGTCTGTAATACAGCTCTGGTTAATCTGGATTCTTCGCTGAATGCCAAGTTGGACGAAAATCTCACTAAATCTGAAAGACTTGGCTTCTTTGGAGTGTAAAAATTGGCTTCTTCTTTAACAGGGATAGATTTTTGAGCTGTCTTGTTAAACGTCTTTGTCCTTCTTTTATTTCTTGCTAACAGCGGTCTTCTAACTGCAGTAGTAGACTTGAATATTGAGGTTGAGACAGTACTGTCGTATATATCCGACTCTCCTTTCGAGTTGAACTTTTTCTGGACTTTGGCACGACGCTGCTGTGTGTAGTCAGCTTTTGAAAATTGTGATTCCCCTTCAACTTTCAGAAACTTTGATTTACCGAAGCTTCTTTTGTTATTACTATTATTATTGTTTCCACTTGCGTTTTCATTATTTCTGTTGTTATTTCTGTTGGGACCGTTATTGCTGTTCCTGTTATTGTAGCTTCTGTTGTTATTCCCACTTTGGTTAGCTTTGTTACCAATTGGTTTGCCTTTTGTAAAAGAAGCACCCTTTGATCCCTTCTTCACAAAATTGAGTTTATTTGTTTCTGGTTCAGTTTTGATCGACTTGACTCTATCTAACAAGTTCTGCAAAAATGCTTCGGAGTTCTCCTTCAGGGGAGTCAGACTTTGTGAGCCCGAAGTAGCATATTTTCTTATTATTTGACGACTGAAGCTAGATCTGAGCATCTTTCACTTCGGTTACTTTCGAAAGAAGTTGATTAGTCGATTTACAATTTCGAAGATGAAAAATCATAAATAAGAAAAAAAAAAAAATCTAAAAAAGCTATTATTTACCCGATATTGATATTATGGCAGACAACATTGGTTGTGGCATATCGAAGCTACTACACAACATGGCAGTGATTTCGATGGCCTCAGAATTGGAGGGCTTCTGAGTATTGCTGCACTAGATCACTTAAATGATCTAACCTATCTTCATTCAATACATTGTAGCATAACTTTCCATTCGGAAACCTGTATGTCTTTATTAGCTCCTTTATTTTGTTGATCTTTATGTGGAATAGTTGAATCTCACTATATTCGGGAACATCTTTGGTGCAGAGCAAGTCATTTTCATCATCGAGATGCTCAATTTCAATCAAAAACCCTTTAAAAGACCCATGAAGAGAACAATTTGCTGTCCGTATACGAAAAACATCTTTTCTATCATTCACCTTTGAAGATAGCGAGTCGGGCAAGCTGCTCAATATCAGTTCATCTATGTTTAAGTTGTTTGTTGTGAGTTCGTATCCAAATCCACTATCGCCTTTTATAGTTTGTTTGAGGGACCACAAACTTTGTAGCTTACTCGATATTAAAAAGTTAAAAGGATCCAATTCGGTCGAGGAACATGATCCATTCTCGAAGTGATCTAAATCTTTGTCTTCGTCTTCATTTAAACTATGTGAGGTGACAATGGCTTTTGTGTTATTTATCATTGTGATGGTTTTGCCAGGTAAGTATGATGCTTGAAGTGTTACAAGATATTTGTTGGGTATTTGTGCAATGGTGTAATTCCCAGGCTTTGAGTACTTGTTATTGAGATAAATTCTCAAGTCGAATGACCATTTCCCCAACGATTTGGGCAACTCGTTCGCTAAGGAATCGTGAAATGATGTTATTGAACTGGGTAATGCTTTCTCCACCAATAGTATGCTGTTGACATCCAAGTTAGTAAGTGTTTGGGTGATTCGCACAATATAAGAGTACTTTATTACTTACGCTGTGACCATTTTCAATTTTTCTTATGTGTGTCCTGCTAGATGTTAATCTTGAAGTATACCTGAGGATTCTCAAAAACTCTTCACATATGAATAACCAAAACAAACGAAAATTCAAAATCCAAAAAAAAAAAAAAAACACACACACACACACACACACAGAGAACAGTAGAGTGAAATTGAGTGTCACCTTCCAAAGTCAGTAAACATCAATACCCCTTTTCATTGGAACTACAGAAGCTGCTCGATACAGCTCTATGCTAATTAAATAAAATCGAATATAAATAGAACAATCTGTATACACTCACCAGAGTTGTAACTCCTCAAACAAATCAACTCTACCCTCAACTCCAATCAACGAACTGCTAGTGATCGCTCTCAACGAACCACAAAAGCTGTCAGGTCCACAGGTAACAATTGCTGTCGAACCTTTACCGCTCTCAACTAAAGTAGATGTGACAAGCTCTTTCAAGTCTGGCTTTTCATAGTGGAATTGGACGAACTTATGTAGGTGTTGATAAATGCTGTTTTCTAAATCCTCAAAGTCAGAATCTGCTTTTTTTGTCAGCTCTTCAATAATCTCTTCCTTCTTATGATCAATGGAAGACGTGACATCCAAAGAAATCTTCTCAGTTTCCAACCTACCCGATTCTCTGGTTAGGTAGACATGAACATCAACATTACTCTCTTTCAACAACTCTAACTGATCCTTCATCCAAGCCATAGTCTCGAAGGTTTGAGTAACCCAGACCAACTTTGTGTTGACTCTACTTCCAGTTTTGGCCAACTTAATTGCATGACTTAAAGGCCCAGTGATTCCATTACCACCCGCCATCAACAAAGCATTGTCATATCTACCACAAGGTGAAGCTTCTCCATATGGCCCCTCTAATGTAACCCTCATTTCGGCAACTTGTCCATTTTTGTCAGCAAGGAATCTGGCGATCCTACTTGTCAGGCCCCTCTTAATCTTGACGTATAATACAAATTCGTTTTCATTTTGGAAGGAGTCCATCACAGTAAATGGATGTGATTGCCAGAACATTGTCGGTCTCAAGAAGTAAACAAAAACATATTGTCCAGGTGAAGCTTTGTGAGTGATAAATGACGAATTGGTTGGAACAACAATCTTGATTGTATCAGGGCCTACCAAGGAGAATTTCGCCTTTGGGATCCCAAAAGATGTCATTCTAACAAATCTGACAAATCGATCAAAGCACCAAATCGCAGCTGATGCATATAACCACTCCATCCACCCTAAACCAATACAATGTTCCCAGCAACTCCAGATAAAGAGAGCTGCAAGGACGATATGAATGAATAGGAAGATCTCATACTTATTATTTCTCAAAAAATGGAGGGACTGGAAAACCATGATACCACAAAAGATGGTGGCAACAACACCCATCTGCCAGTAAACATCTAAGTAACTGCTTGATAAAGTGCCAATGATGATAGCATATCTAGTGTAAGCAACACTGTGAATCAAAGCATCGATGAACATTATTCTCCCGGTCCACTTGTGGAATTGAATAAAACTCGAGTAATTAAATCCTGTTAACCATTGAAAAATATTGTTTCTTCCACCAAATAATACAATCAATGGGATATGGGCAAACGCTATGATCCCAGTTCTATCAGCTAAATATCTAGTCAATTGAGCCTCGTGACTGGAAAAAACGACATTTTCAGGATCATAAAACCATCTTACCGATAAACAAACAACATGAACGATAAGATATCCGACAATTATAAGAGCTTCCAATCGTGTTGCCACAAAACTTGTAAACACTTTCATACCTCCAATGCTTCTTGTACTGGTATTGTTCCAAATAGTTGGGAGAGTTACATACTTCCTAAAATAGTTCAAGGCAGGATTGTTGAATTTCTGTATCAATCTCGTCTTGATCATCACATTAACAATTGCAGAAATAAGTAGTACAAAACCCCAGTATGCCAAAATAATACCGCCATAGACATTAGACATGTCAATATTGTCATAATAATCCCAATTTGCTTGATAAACAGTCTTTATGCTGCTCATGTCTGCACTGATAGGCGTATAAAGAGTTGCCGAGACGTTCGTTATACTGGTGTAGTTGACCATATACGCAGTGGCATTGTCAAACGCAGCTTGCAAGTATGTGTCGTTAACCACGATTCCGCCGTATGAAGGACAATATTTTATCATTTGATCAAACAGTTCACTCAAAGTGGTGTTTGCGTCCCTGCTCAAATATTCTTCTGAGAAATCGAAAACGCAATGCAAAACACTGCCAGTCTTCGGCTGGTAGCTACATGTGGAACCGTAGTACAAGAGACTTCCAGATCCAAACAGGTAAGCATCCATTGCTGAGGTACAAGCTGAAAATGCCATTGCACCCGGAATTTTCTCTTTGGGCTGAGCTTGCACGTCGCAAACAAGCAAAAGAATCGCCGTGACCAATGCGAAAAATGAGGTATTCATGGTATGAATTGTGATGAAATCAGATCATGAAAGAATTGTGGGACGTTTCAGTCTTTTTATAATCCGTAATTGGGCCCCTTAGCTTAGTGTTCGTGATTGAAAAAATTTTCTCCAAAACTATAGAATGCTTTTGGAAAATGGAGGAAGGGGGTTACTTTTTGCAGTTGCATATTATCAGTCTCGCCTCTAGAACCCTCGAAGAGGTTTTTCTCAGTTTTATCAAACATAAGAGGGAAATTAAAAAAATTATGATTGGTCTGAGGGACCCTGAGTTTTTCAAAGAAAAGAGACTTCTGATCAAATCGATAAGATGTTATTGATCAAAAAGCTCAAGAAGAATTTTTCACCTGCCCCTCTTTAATTTCTCGAACCTGTCCTGCAGAAAATGTTGAACGCTTAAATTTAACTTACACCTTAAACAACTGTAGATTGATAGACCATGGACTAATGCTCTCAAGAAGCTGGGTATTGTTGAGCTCGTGAGAGTGATTTCATCTCAAGTGGATAAAAGCTAGCTTGACACTACGTTACCTTATGATTACTTTTCTCGAGGATTATAGAATCCGAGCAAGATTTAGTGACTTTTGAATATTTTAAGAGCGGGGGCATGTATGCAACGAAAACTGTTTGCATTTCACTTGATACTAACAATAAAGAATCAGTTTTTATAGAAATAGGTCTTGAATAGTGTATCTGCTGTTCCGGCAGTACTTTTTTTTCTATTTGTTGTTGTTTCGTTTTGTGCCCAAGATGTGAAAATTTGTGACTGGTTCGTCAATTTCAACTCCCACAGAAAAGCAAGAGGGCAAAAATCAAATCCGGACCCTTTCCTGTCGTGTTGTGCTATGAGATGGGAGCCTTTTGAAAGTGTTAAGGTGAAAGAGTCTCCTAGGCTTTCTTGAGGTAAAGTTCGAAGTGAGAAACTGTTGTTCCGATAAGAAAGAGCCATATCCAATAAGTATTACTGTAAATATCTGTCATTCAATACGCTCTTCATGGCAAGGTTAAAGGATTGAGTTTGGCTGCTGATGCTCCTCCAATTCGAAATGTGACTAGACTCAAAGCTGCGTGCCGGGCGAGATAAATGAGAAACGGCGAAGCTCTCTCTTTCCTAGGGGAACAAGTCAACAAATATAGCAAAAGTCGCATGAGCTGTGCACTCTTTGAAAATCTCATCAACCGCGATTCATGCTCAATGAAGGTTTTTTTGGCTTGAAAAGCTTCGTTCCAATAAAATCTTCTGAGAAAGCGTCAAAATATGGGTGAAACATTTTTGACTAACTAACCAATATAAGCCTTGAAGTCTTGCCCTCTCCTGCCCCTCTTTTATTTATACTTTGCATGAGCCACAAAATCGAAAAATAAAAGAAACGAAATAAACAAAAGGGAAAAAATGCACACGGTACATTCAAAAGTGCTACTTCTACTGAGGCAAATAATAAAAATGGTGTGTTATGCAATTATACGAATTTGAGAATGCTATATATTGAGCTCCCGAAGCGGTTTAACTTTTGAACCTCTACGACCAAGCCCATGACGGTTCCCGCTCACGTTTTTGTTTTGTTTCACTTTCATCATTGATGTAGGAGTATTCTCTATCATTGGCATGTCAGGAACTGGTACTGGCAAGGGTGTCAGAGTTTCTGGTTCACTCAGAGGTAACGGAGTTTCACATAAACGAGTTTCTTTCTTTGGCAGTAATTTTGTTTTTCTAAACCGAAGCAAATCTTCCCTTTCTTGAGGACAAGGCAAGGCCTGTGGGTATTTGTAGCTCTTCGTCTCTGGAACTTGCTTGCTCATTTCCTTGAAGTGAATTGATCTAACTGATTCCCTCAAAAGCTCATACTTTTCCTGCACTGATGTCTTATAACTTTCCAATGCTCGTGCTTGATCGTTTGTATATGTGTCAATTATCGAAGGCTTCATCTCATTTAAAGTAGTATTTAAGTCGTCAAGTGTTTTGGAAGTGCCTAAAAGTGACATTTTTGTACTTTCATGTACTGAAGATATAGCACGCCCAAATTGTTCTAAATGAGCGTCACTTGATTCACGTAATGTTTGCTTGAATGTCTCCGTTTGGCTAAAATTGATACGTGCTTGCTCCAGCACGTCGTCTATGAGTTGGTTTTGATCAGCAAGATACTGGATTGCATTATCACTGGCTACAACGATTGCTTCTTGACAGTCTTCATGTCCCTGTTTAAGAACCGATGGAAGAGTGCGTTTCTCTTCTGTCACTGTTTTCAAAAAATCGGTTTTCGACTTCACAAGCTTATTTACTTGACCAAGATGAGTCTCAGAGTAGGCATGAATATCTTTGTCTAGTAGTGTCAATGAATCTTGGGTTTTCTCATATGTATTCGAGACCCTAACGCGCCTTTGAGACGTTGATTGTCTTATAATTTCGGCGATTTTTTCTATTAGTTCATCTTGTTCTCTTTCTTGGATCTGGAGCTCGTTATTGAAGTGAAGCTCATTTTCATCTGTTGTAATTTTGAACTGTTGGCCCCATCCTTCAATGAACTTTTTGGCTCCATCACTCAACTTGAGTATCTCTTTGATTTGGCCCTCCAACTGTTCCTCGATTATATCGAAAGTCTTCGTAAGTCTTTCACCAAAAAACTGGTTGAACTCTTGCATTGCGAATGCAATATCCGAAATCTTGACGCTATGCATCCCGAGATTTTCCAGAAGCGTGCTTTTCAACTGAGGTAGCTGATCCTTATAAACGCTAGTTTCTTTTTTCACTATGTCTTTGAAAGATGCAGATAGAAATGAATTCATAGCCGACACGGACTCGGTAAAGTCACTTTTAATTTGCTCATGATTATTGCCCAATATTGTCCTTGATTGATCAACTTGTTCCACTTTGTTCAGCAAAACTCCTTGATTCAGCTTTATCACTTCTTCAAACTGGCTAGATAGTTGCTTTATGAGACCAACGTGTTGTGACTCTAATAACAGCAAAGACTGTACCAGGCTGTGATCTACAATTTCTGAAATCTCCAATTTCTTGTGATTTAGCAACTCTTCATTTTCCTTAAACAGTTGGATACTCAGTGTTATCATAGCTTCCAAGCTCAGCCTTGTCAGGTTAATATCTCCTACCACACACACTAACGAATTGTATATTTCCAGCGATTGCTTTTCGATCCGCTCGTGTTCTTCTCTAATAATCAACTCTTCTTGGTATTTGTTTTCGAATTCAGCAGCTTGGAGCTCCATTTTAGACAAGCGATTTTCAGTGTCTTCAAGATCGCTTTGAAGTCCCCAAACTTTCAGTTTTACTTCTTTACACTCTTGCAGCTGCTGCTCGTACGTTTCTTTGTACCTCTTGTTTTGATCTTCGAGTAGATCTACCCTCAATTTTTGCTCTTCTACCAAAATCTTTCTGCTTTCACTTTCATCTAAAAGCTTCTGGTGATTTTCTGTGGTCATATAAACACCCCCAGCTTGTTGTCTAGTGGCTGCTAAATCTTTTCTTAAAGTTTCAATTTCCTGTATATATTCCCCTATGAGCATTTGTTTACTCATGCTTCGATTGACCAGGGGCTTGTTCTTTATGTTCTTAGCCCGGTTTGCGTACTCCAAGGTGCTTATTGTCTCCTCCAATGATACTTTGGCCGGAGATATTGTGGCAATAATGCAAGTTTTTGTTTGTCCGCCCAATGAATCTTGCAACAATCTGGTCAATTTCGATTCACGATAGGGAATGTGTGAAGATTTGTCAACCAAACAATTTATCACCCTCCCCAAAGTCAAAAGTGACTGGTTTATCATTCCAGCTTCTCTAGCTCTTTTGTTTTCTGCGCCTGACCTATTAATGTTCTCTGATCCAGCGAGGTCTACCAAGTTTAACTTTCCAACTTTGACGTACTCCTCACCGCTGATTGGATCCTTCCTCTTTATATGAACAGTTATTGTGAAAACAGTGTGTGATCTAGATGAAAGATCGTTACAATGTGTAGCAGCCACCTGCCTCTTGTAAGAACCATCTCCTAGAAGTTTTAGGCCTTCTGCAGCGTTTTGAATAAACATCTCCTCCATTCCTTGGACGACAATGGATTTTTTATCGTGATCATCGTATATTCTCACTCTCTTCTCACAATCCTCTGGCACCAACAAATCTTTAAGCTCTTCATTGTATAATTCAATGAAAGATATTCTCACTGTGTGTTCATTATTTCCAGCCTGTAAGTCTTTGAATAATTGCACCAATGTTCTTGGGATCAAACCAGCATGTATCCCGAGTGCACCATTGACCGATGTCAGAATATCTCCTGACATCGTATATGTCTTCCCCGTTCCCGTTTGTCCATAAGCAAAGATGGTACAATTGTATCCTTGAAGCATCTCATTCAAAGAATTTTTAGCCACGTCCTCGAACAATGTCTCTTGGTCACTTTCAGCACCGAACACATTATCAAATGTGTAAGTTTTGTTTATAGAGCTGTTATGGCTTGGTTTCAAAACCACTTCCTTTCCATTGCGACCCAAAGTAGACACTACCACGCCACTATTTTCCGTTATTTCTCTGTCATTTCTAGACCTGCATCTGACGAAGACGTTGATGCTACGTTCCGCTGCTGTGGTCAAAGTTGATTTTGGAGACAGCGCTTTGACGCTGTTTGACGTATTGGGCTTCTTCAGTAAGGGAGAATCGTTTCGAAGAGCAGAGAGACTCCTAGATGATGACAGTCTCTTGTTGTTTGCCTGTTTGGAGATCGGGGTGTGTCTTCCAGGTTCCATCTCCGAACAATGTGTTTCGGTTTTTGTGTTTGTAGATTCCAATCAAGCTCTCTTACTCTTCTTTAGAGCCTCTCTGAAATGTAAACAAAAAAACAAATTAAAAGGAGATCAACCGCGTAGACTACTTGATTCGGAGATTACTATATTTGTCCATTTCTGTGCTTGAGCTTGCACGTGACTTGGCATCATAATTGTGAATTATTTTTCAGTGGAGTTTTGCAGTTGCAATAGCGAAATCAGTTCTTATTTATAACGACCCGACACAAATTGAAACTACCCATATTTGATACTTCAATTCAGACAAATATTCATAATGTTTACTAAATCAATTGCCAGATTACCATCTGTACAATACAGATCAGCCTTGATCAGAGGTTTAAACACATTCAGCAAAGCTGAACAACCAAGAATCAGAATCAACTCGATCGCCCCAAATTTCACCGCACCAACTACTCATGGTGAAATTACTTTTCATGACTATATCAAGGACTCATGGGGTGTCTTGTTCTCTCACCCAGCTGATTTCACTCCAGTTTGTACCACCGAATTGGGTGCTTTCTCTGCTTTGAAACCAGAATTTGACAAGAGAAACGTCAAATTGATTGGTTTATCAACAGAAGGTGTAGAAAGTCACAATGCTTGGATCAAAGATATTGAAGAAACTTCCACCGGTGGGAAGACTTTTGAATACCCAATCATTGCTGATTCATCTAAGGAAGTTGCCTTTTTGTACGATATGGTTGACGAGGAAGGTTTTAAGAACTTGAGCGGTGGTATTGTTCAAACAATCAGATCCGTTTACGTTGTTGATCCATCAAAGAAAGTCAGAATCATCATCACTTACCCACCATCAGTCGGTAGAAACTCTGCTGAAATCTTAAGAGTCATTGATGCTTTACAAATCGGTGATGGCAAAGGTGTTGTTACCCCAATTGACTGGATTCCAGGTAAGGATGTCATTATCCCTCCATCAGTCTCTGACGAAGCTGCTAAGGAAAAGTTCGGTGAATTCACCAAACTCAAGCCTTACTTACGTTTCACCAAGGTTGATTAAATGTATATGAAACTCTAATATTTTGAGACCTATCTCGTATATACGGTAAGCTCGATAAGCTTGATTTGCATAGTCATACAAGAAGTAAACACTCTCTAGCAAAGCACCTGAGCAATTGAAAGGCCCGCCATTCTGCGTGTGATTCTGCGTTAGTTCCGATGTTTAGTTCGTAGCACTCAAGATCGAAGCCAAACACCCCTTCTGCAACTCGTAGAAAGCCCTCACTAGCAGGATTCAAATTGAAAACACACCCTGTTTATGAAATCATTTCATAAACATTGCAGTACTGCAGGGTATGTAATCGGTGGGGTGCTTCACCTGACTGATGTGAATGACATATCCAAGAAAGAATTTGTGATGTAGATCCAGTGTTTGTCAATGCTTCAATACAACACTTGAGCTAAACAATTCCCCGAAATGACCGCGTTATTTGTCCAAAAATGTCATTTAAATACCTCAAACATGTTTATACAATTTTTTGCCCTGACACTCCCAAAGAAGAATCAAAGTTGGACAACAGGTTATTCTGTTTAATCTTGACCGGTAAGCTTTGCAATAGACATCAATCAAGGACCAGGAACGTTGCTCGTCACTGTTTAAAGAGATCTAGAGTGTCTTTTAACAGAAGTCATAAGGTCTGTAATCTACTCTCCGGCATAAACACACAACACAGTAGCCAGCCTGCAGCTCGGGTGTAGACCTTAGTCCATAAACCATCCTTCCCCAGTTTCAGTTCAACCCAATTGTTCTTCCATTCTGTGGCTAACACATCATCCTGTTAACGGAGACTCCAATCAAAAAATACTGAAAGATTTTTTTTTTTTTACGTTTGAATTTTTTGCACTAAGAAAATCCTTAAAAAACGTTAATATACAGTGATATAGCCTAAAGTCCTATCTATTCAGTGTCAAATCACATACCCCAAACTTACCATAACCAAGGTCTGAGCTTGTTTTAGTGAACACTTATAACCCCATTTACGCTTCAGCTGCTCACACTTGAGAGTAACGCCTACATAAGATCAACTCAGAAACTTCTTCCTATCACGTATCTGGTTTCATGCTATTCATTCACTATTTATAAGGTAAACATTGAATGTCACCATATCATACCTTACTATTTGTAACTGTCATTATTGGATAAAAGTATTTATTGTTCAAAACTAGACCAAAGGATCTGCCCAGATCAAAACGAAATATACCAAAGTCACCAAAATGGAAAAGGATCCACTGCATACGGATTTTTCGTCAACATCCAATTATGTGGGTCAAGTTCCAAGTCTGCCACCACAGAACATATCACAGGAAGTTATACTCCCCGCAGATAGTGGGCAGGCAGGGATGATGTCGTTTCCGGAAGCAAACGATCTCACCAACAATCGCCCATCCTCACACTTGCAACGTAATCAGCCGCTCATATCATTGGCAAAACGTAAGGCTTCTGAACCAAAGATGCCACGTAAAAAACATATGAAGTCTGCTGCGAGCAAGGAATCAACACTTTCATCCAAACAATCGTCCGGTCATAGACCTGTAACTTCGTGTACCCATTGTCGTCAGCATAAAATTAAGTGTAACGCATCAGAGAAATTCCCAAATCCTTGTTCAAGGTGTGATAAGATGAGTTTATCATGTGAAATCGACCCTCAGTTCAGGCCAAAGAAAGGATCTCAAATACAATGTTTGAAAAACGACGTCGACGAATTGCGATCCAAGATTGAATTCTTAACACGAAATGAGCATTTATTGGTGCAAGCATTACAGAAACAAGGTGGTGCAGTACCTCCGAATGTTCACATCAGTGGCACTTCACCAAGTGTGGAGAGTACACCCATGGTGAAATCACGAACTGATTCTCCTCCGTTGGTGGCAAAGACCTTTTTGAAGAAAGAGCCGCATTTGTTGCAAGACTCGAAAACGTTGCACGCACTTTCGAATACACCGACCCCAGAATTGTTGAACGATTCTCTGATGGGTGGTGCTGATTTGCCTCCGATTTTTGAACATCATTCTATGAGAAGAATAAATTCTGACACTTCTAGTCTCTTCAAGGGAAATTACGAGCCTCTGTTCAGTCCCAGAAACTACACAAACAGCCCCTCGGCCAATGTCGGTAGCAGTAATTTGAGGCAGCCACACCAACACCAGCAACAACAACAGCAGATACCTTCAAACAGAACATCCCCTTCGTATAGAAGCTCTCCAACCCCGGGTCACATTTCCGAGTTCGTCTTAGGGGGTGTCAAACTTCCAATAGATAAAGCTATGGAGTTGCATAGAAGATTTGTCAATGACTATTTACCTTTCTTGCCCATTTTATCTTCAGACAATCCTATAGAATTGTACCAGCAATCACAGTTGTTATTCTGGGTGGTGATGTTGACTGCTTGTCTATCAGATCCGGAACCTACATTGTACATGTCTTTGGCATCTCTCATAAAGCAGTTGGCTATTGAAACATGTTGGATCAGGACACCGAGATCTACTCACATCATTCAAGCGTTGCTAATATTGGGAACTTGGCCATTGCCAAATCAAAAGATATTGGATGATTGTTCTTACAGATTCATCGGATTAGCAAGGAATTTGTCATTTCAGTTAGGTTTACATAGAGGTAAATTTATCAGCGAATTTTCCAGAACCCAGGTTGCCTTACCAAATGCTGAAAAATGGAGAACCAGAACTTGGTTAGCTGTATTTCTTGGAGAACAATTTTGGTCATCCACGCTTGGTTTACCTCCATCTATGAAAACGGATTATCTTCTTGAAAGCGCAAGGGTTGATAACACTTTGCCCAAGAACTTTCGTTGCTTAATAAGCCTTGCCATTTTTCAGTCCAAGTTAGTTAACATGATGGGAACTTCAGTGACAAGTCCAGATGGTCTAATGGATCTGAAGAACAGGTCGGCTGCCTTATCCATATTGGAAAGAGAATTAGAAAGGTTGAGCTTCAAATTGCAAATTGATGATCTATCTGTGGAAATTTATTATCACTATGTAAAATTGATGGTTTGCTGTTTTGCCTTTTTACCAGATACACCAGTTGAGGATCAGATATTGTACGTCTTAAACGCATATACTATAGCCACACGTATCGTCACAATAATCTCAAAGTTAATAGAAAGAAGGCAGTTGATAGAATATCCAATTTATGTCAGACAAAGTGTTTCCGTTGCTGTGTTGTTATTATTTAGATTGCATTTGTCACCATATTTACTCCCCAAGTATATTGATTCCGCTAGACAAAGTATTGTCACCGTGCATCGTTTATTCAGAAACATGTTGTCATCGTGGAAGGATGTTGAGAATGATATCTCAAGAACTGCTACCGTATTGGAGAAGTTGAACTTTGTCATAATCACACATCCTGAGCTATTCACCAAAAACGAAGGTATCATCGTTAGAATGAGGTCACATTTGACTGGATCATTATTCTACGACTTAGTCTGGTGCATTCATGAGGCTAGAAGAAGGGTATTACTGAGCGAAAAGAGTGGTAAAAGTACAACAATAACTTCAAAGGAAGGTAGACCCTTGCCATTGCCATTTTATAATCAAATCACTAAAGATGATTTCAATGCGATCACCACTACGACTCCAAATGGTACTACAGTCACAACTTTGGTCCCCACCGATAGTGCTATGAACACCGCAACGGCAAATGCTACCCTGAATGGATTAAGTGGGCCAACAGAGATAAACGGTATTCCAATGTCAATGTTAGATGCTACTGGTAGCATGAAGAGAACTGATAGTGAAGAAGCTACTGTAGAAGGAATTCAACAGCATCAACAACCACAACAACTACAACAGCAACCGGAGGCATTGCAACAGCTGCAAATGCTGCGATTACAGGAACAACCCCTGCAACCTCAACATCAACAACAGCAACAGCAACAAAAACAACAACAACACATGCAGCTGCAACAGCAGTTACTGCAACAGACACTGCTGCAGCTCCCACTGCAGTATCCGGTTACTCTGTCGGAGATCGATCTTAGTGAGAATAATAATGCTAATTTCATACCGAAGAATGAGATGTTGCCAGATAGTTTGCAGCAATTGTTGAGCAATTCTGCAACGACGGGTAGCGGTGATGTCGCTGTAGCATTGTCACAGAACGGTAAGACGAAGAAGAGTGATCAACAATTCATTGATAGTATATTCCAACAACAGAGCGCTAATTGGATGGAAGGAGGAGATGACTTCCTTGGGTGGTTTGATACAAATATGGCACCTGAGTTTTAGTTTCACTGTAATAATGAGAGGCAACGAAGGTTTAATATGGAATTTAAGGTGTAACTTGACTATTATGAAGCTTGTATTATTTATTTGTTTTCGTAGACCCGGTTAATGCGAATCTCCTCCGAAGAAGTATTTTATTCCACCTGTATGAGTTTAGACCTTGTCCGCTTTACAAGGTAGTGGTGATATTGTACATAGTTAGTAATCCTACCAAGTTCTCGTTCCTCTGTGTCCAAAAGCGTGCGCATTTGGGCCAATCAGCGCTCTGCGTTTAGTAATTTTGTTGTAAGAGATGTGCACGACTATATGTCTCAGTGAAAATAGAAAGTGGTGCGCATGATGAAAACACAGTTAGGGAACTTGTTTGTCACGATAAGGTCATTCCAGGCTCACTTCCCTTTTCAGAAATGGTGGATGTCGTAACTTGGGTTTTGCAAAATGTATAAATTTGATACGAATTCCCCACTTTACCAATTGAGTTGAGATCAAAGTGGCATAAGGTTTACATATTGAAGATGTCTACTATCAATTTGCAGTTCATCAATTCATTCAGGAACTCTTCGAAAGCCGTTTTCAAAGTTGTCGGAGCTTTAGGTGCTGCGTCCGGTTTAGGTTATGCTTACCAATCTTACAATAACGGTAACAAAAACAACAACAGGTTTACACCACCCGGTAAAAAAATCATTGGTACCAACCTTGTAGCTGCTAACTTATTTACAGCACTGGAAATAATTGGCAAGCATGAAGAATACCAGAAAGTTTACAATGATATTGCACGTAAGATTCTGGACAAAGATGAATACGACGATGGCTCGTATGGACCTATCTTAGTAAGAATGGCATGGCATCAATCTGGTACATATCGTAAAGAACTGAAATTTGACAGTGGTTGTCCATATTCGGGTAATGCAGGTGGTTCATATGGTGGCACAATGAGATTTGAATATGAATCTGATGAACCGGGAAATAATGGGTTATCGATACTGAGAGAATTTTTGCAAGAGTTTAAACAGAAATATCCATGGTTGAGTTATGGTGATTTGTACACTTTGGGTGGTGTGCTGGGTATACAAGAATTAGGAGGGCCAAAAGTCGCATGGAAGAGTGGGCGTGAAGACTTGACACCGGAATCACAGGCTCCACATGGCAGATTGCCAGATGCTAGTCAAGGCGCTGCGCATATCAGGGACGTTTTCGGTTTGGATCTGATGGGCTTTAACGATCAAGAAATTGTTGCCTTGATCGGGGCTCATTGTCTTGGAAGATGTCATCCAAATTTCTTAGGGTATGATGGGCCATGGACATTTTCGCCAACTATTTTCACAAATGATTTTTTCAAATTGTTGGTGGATGAAAAGTGGCATATCAGAAAATGGGACGGTCCTAAGCAATGGCAAGATGATTCTACAAATTCATTGATGATGTTGCCTCTGGATTACGCATTAGTGGAGGATGACAAATTCAAAAATTGGGTCGTCAAGTATGCAAAGGATTCGGATTTGTTCTTCAAAGATTTTGCCAAACTGTTTCAAAAGTTGTTGGAATTGGGTATTGCATTCCCTGAAAATGCCAAGGTCTATACATTTAAGACTTTAGAAGAACAAGAATAATTGTCTTACCTATTTCAAAGAAATTGGACTTATTTATTTGATCACTAAAATTTACTTTAACAATATTTATGTACAGCTCGCTATGTTGATAGATTCAATCATAAAAACTCTTGCGACTTCTTTCTATAAGCATTACAATCTCTTAACCAGTTTCTGTACTCTGTCAAAGATCCAATATTTTCTCCATAATAATCAGGAACTGGATTTTGGAAAGAGTTTCTAGATGGGTCAGCTCTGTTTTTGATGATGTGCTTCAAAAACAATTTTTGCTTCTCATAGTATTCGGGCAATATGGCTCTATTCTTGATATTAAAAACACCACCACCGACTAATGGACCAAACAGGTATCCCAACAGTGTGCTCAGAAGCATACCACCAACCATTACGGCAAATGGGTCTATACCAAAAATCATTTGAGTTGGATCAATCTCAATCTGTGATATGTAACCCCATGATGATGTGGATCCCATCAATGCAGTGAAGATAGAGGCTCCCAAGTTGATTCTTCTTTCTTGTTTTCTAAGTTTCAAAAATTGTTCCCATGTCAATGATGGTTCTGTTGTAGTTGTAGTTGTGGTTGATGTTGAGGAGTTTAAAAGCTTGGCGGATGTTTGAAGTAATCTTCTCTGGGATTGTAAGAGTTTCTTTGTAGAATTTATGCCTATTGATTGAATCATCATTCTGTGCTCTCTGGGCTCTGAATATATACAATGACGAAGTGAGATGACTTGCGTGTCGAAATGATTGAACGAATATTATAGCTGTCTTCTGTCTATTTTGTTAATCTTTCTGAGATTTCAAACTTTTGAGGAGCGAAAAAATTACATGTTTTTTTTTTCTTCTGGCAGACGAGCACGACTTCTGGAAGACAGACGAGGTTGTGGAATGTGTTCATTTACATTCGGAAGCAAGATAAGACTCATTACAATTTGTTCATCAAAAAATTGGAATATTATGTCGATTGTTAATTTATGTATAAATATTTATTTCAACAGCAAATGCAAGCAAAAAGCAAGAAGTAAAAAACAAATCTAGTAAGGGGAATGCAAGTATGCAAATGTAAATAACGAATTATAAGTGGGTGTTGCTGTAATGCAAGGAAGTGTTCAATCTTCATCATCTTCGATCAATTCTGGTAATTGTTCCATTGATTGGTTTCCGTAGATGATTTGATAAGTGGCTTCGAATAATGGGAACTCGGCAAGGCAACCTTTGTTCTCCAATAATTCGTGAACTTCTTTGGCGGTAATGACACCTTGGGCACTTTGACCGTTCAATAATTCTTGTTCGGTTTCTTGAGCAGTTTTACCAGTTCTGGCCATGTGAGCAGCAACTCTGACATTTCTACCACCTGAACATGTGGTGATCAAATCGGCAACACCAGCACTTTCAGCGTAAAATGTGCTTGGGTTTGATTCTGGGAAGAATTTTTCGGCAAATTTGACAATTTCACTCAAACCGACTCTCATGACAGCACTCTTGGCGTTGTCACCCCATCCCATACCTTCGACGAAACCAGCGGCCAAGGCAACAATGTTCTTCAAAGCACCAGCTAATGAGACACCGGCAATATCTTCGACGACTCTAACGTGGAAGTATGGTCTGTGGAAAGCATGCTTCAAAGTTTTTTGATCAATATCGTTACCAACACCTTTGAAATCTTTTGGTAATTTGTAACCGATTGTGGTTTCTGACCATTTACCTTTGGCAACTTCTGGAGCCAAGTTGGCACCAGATAATGATCCACAATATACGCCAAGGACATCGGTGATATATGTACTCAACAATTTACAACCTGTTGGAGTAACGTCCAAACCTTTTAAACAGGAGATGGCTCTTGCATTTGGTTTCAAGTTGCCTTTCAATTGATCACAAACCTTTGGTAAAAATTGATGTGGAATGTTGAAGACCAATAAATCGGCATCTTTGGCAGTCTCAACAATTGATGGCTCAGCAATCAAGTTATGAGGTAAATGAATACCTGGTAAGTATTTGACATTCTCATGCTTTTCATTTATGATATCAGTGATGTTTTTACCTTCGATTTGTTCTTGGTATACCCACATCTTAACTTCTGGGTAGAATTCGTCATTTCTTTGATGTGTATTTTCAGCAATGACTTTAGCAACAGTTGTACCCCAGTTACCTGAACCGATGATAGCAATTCTTGTTCTTTTGTTGTAGGTTTCAGGAGACGATGATGGGGAAAAGTAGTTAGATACTTGTTGTAATCTGTTGTTGGCGGATTGTTGTGATGACATCTTGTAAAATTTGTATGTTTTCAATGAGTGTAGTGATGTAAAGTTCTTGTGTAATGAATACTGTCTTATTGAACTGAAGAACATAAAAAGGGAATTCTAAATCAGAGGAACGGTGATGGTTTAAATACCTTTTTGCTGTTTTTTCTTTTTCACTTTCTTTCAATTAGTTTTTTTTTTTTATTTTTTTTCTTTTCGGATTTCAATTGTGCCCTATTAGGTTACTTGCCCCTTTCCGACTCTTAGTCTTTCTGTTGCTTTTTTTTGGTTATTCACAGCCTGAGAGGAGGGGCGCGTTGTGACGTTGTGCCTCTCTCGGAAAAACTGGGTTGTTCCTTTTTACTCCTATTGTTTCTCTGGATTATTTAAACAAATCATAGCTACGTAATTGTACTTGGATCCTCTATTGTTCGATAGATAGCGTTCAACTCCTTTAATCAATTTGAAAACTAGTGTGTCACTGTGCAGTTGAATTCAACACTACGACCCGCAACTCGTTAAGAAAAAGCATTTTGCGGGCGAGGCGAGATCGACACTATTGGAGACTGTGGAATAAATGGAAGAGAGGAAAAAAAAAGATTCAAGGAGCAACGGGGAAAATTTTGGTTGGATGGTTCCAAAACCCCGGGGTTTTTCCAAAAACGTTAGTCATTTGAGTCACTGCTGGATCCTTTTTTTACGAGAGGTTTAGATACCTTCTTCGACTTTGTCTGGATTACTTTAATAATAAATACCTCGTAGCATTGTTTTATCGAATATCGCTTGCTGAACGTCTCTAGAGAAAAACAAAACCAACTGTTTTTTAGCTAATCAACACTCACATCAAAAGACAATAGTGGAAAATCAAGGTGGTCTTGAAAGAAAAAAAAACGTCAAAAAACTTTTGTTATGTCGTATGATGTAATCTTAAATTTGCGGAGTTCCATTAATCCATTTGATTGTATTGGTTTTGCTTCAGCGTCGGTTTATATGCTGGTGGAAAGTGGGACACTCACAGATGGGGCATCTCATCTCGTGTGCTACCCACTACCACCGCCACTATCACCACCAAATACAGGCACTCTCCGGTGTCATCAGGAGACGTGAAAACTTTTGATGTAAAGGAGTTTACAATCTAATCTGGTAAACAGAACTTCAGTGGGGACAGATACGTTTGTCCGAGAGCTGTATCAAATATTATTTCATACTTTCCAAATGATAATTGATCTCTGGCTGATCAAATACGCTAGCCGATTCAGAAGTCAAAAAAAAAAAAGGTTAAAGCAAAATAGTCAGATCAAATAAAATATGACGTCGGTTTTTTTTGCACTCTGTTTGTTTATTGTTTACATACAATCTTGGCTATTTGGAATGTTAGTTAATCAATTTCTTCGAGAGTTAAACGCGACCAAGTTAAGCTATGGAAGTGTATTGTTGATTCCTTCATCCTTTCCACTCTGTATACGACATGCAAATCACATCTGCTGTGTTTTTCGTATAGACCAGATTGGGCATAGGTATAAACCCACAATTTTTGACCAGTAGTTGCCGTATACAGCAACTCCTAAGAGCCTGATTTCCCCGCTGTTCCCGTGTGTTACTCCCTGCTACCGGACAAACAAAATAATTTAGAAGTAGGCTGCTTGCCACTAGTTCAATAAAAGGAATTTCAACACCAAGTAGTCAACAATAAAGGACGATGTTAATGCCCTTTAAAACTGCATCACTATATCTTTGTTCACTTGTTAGTATTGAGCTGAATATTGTTATTGACTGTCAACTTCCTAAGCGATCTAAACAAATACGTCATAAATCCTCAAGGTTTTGATCTTTTTGGAAGCAGATTCTCTCTTTGGAGAACTAAAACTAAGAATTAACAAGTGCAGATCTTCCTCGGTGATGGATTATATCAGCTTACATTGTGAACAGTGCTTCAAATATATTTCATATTTTCAACTGTTGAGTCTTTGCCAAGGGGTGATATAATAATAGATCCTATGAATGTGTTTATTCTACATTACAAGAAATTGCACTTTTTCTTCTTAGTATGGCCCGAAATCAGAGGATATCTTGACTGTTATTTGGTGCAATTTTCAACCTCGCTCTCTTGTATGTAGTATATTTGCAAATGTATCAAAAAAACTATTTTCATACCAAAGGGGGCATTAGCCACATATTGGGAAAAAAGAAAAAAGGTTTATCCGAAACTGACGTATGGTACTTGCTTGCACGTCTATTCTATACCGATGGTAGTCCATGGTGAACAAACATCCCAAAGCAGTCAAGACTGAATGTGATTCTTGCTTCGAAGTTGCAGAAACAAACAAACAAAAAAATAAACACATAAAGAGTGAAAAAAACGTTGACTAGCAAAATGAATAATCGGTGAAAACGTATCGAAGCCGAACCACACCAAATTTGAATCTCGCAAATTACAGCTACGTCCATCCCATTTGATTAGATGTTCATGCTGACAAATTCAGTAGGAAGTGTTCTCACTATAGACACATGGAATAATTCAGTTACTTACGAACTTTCATTTCGATCTTAAAACCGTTGAATGCGCCTCACATTTTATCTGAACAGATTTTCTATTTCAAATGCTGAAGAATATTCTAAGAATATTGTGTGTAATACAGTTAACTGCTATTCAGTTTTGGCTTCACAAGGGTACTACCGTTGCTTGTTAGGTAATGTGTACCAGCTGAGTGATTACTAAGCTCTTAGCTCAATTTCGCCCCCAGTGTAACATTAGTGCTTTATATTGCTCTAATTACTTGGTGTAAAAAAAATCGCACCTTACTAATTAATAATACCTTGTAGTGAAATTTTCTTCTTCTACCAAGCAGAAAAAAAAAAACTTACACTACCCAGTATCGGGGGTTCGGTACAAACTATAATCCACTATATAAAAAGAAGCCCAATTCCCGCCATACAGTGATTGCTACAGTACTATAATTCAATTATAAAAATAACAATTCAATTATAACCACTACACAAATCATATAAATAACAATGTCACAAGAAACAGTTTTCATCTCAGGTGCCTCAGGTTTCATTGCCTTACATACAATTGATGTCCTTCTTTCCAAGAATTTCAAAGTCATCGGTACAGTCAGATCATCTGACAAAGGTGACAACTTAGTTAAAAACTTCCAACTGAAATATCCAAAAGGTCAATTATCATATGAAATTGTCAAAGATGTCGGTGCACCAGGTGCCTTTGATGATGCATTGAGCAAACACAAAGAAATCAAATACGTCTTGCACACTGCTTCACCTTTTTCATTCGGTATTAGTGGCGACAAAACTATGGATGAAGTTTACATTAAGCCAGCTGTCGGCGGTACTACGAACATGTTAAAAGCAATTAAGCTGCATGCTCCACAAGTCACAAACGTTGTTGTCACTTCATCATTTGCCTCAATTATGGACTTGGCCCAAGATCCAAAAACTTTTGTCCACACGGAAAAGACATGGAACCCAATCACTATTGAACAAGCCAGAGAAAATGAATTCAACGGTTACATTCTGTCTAAGAAATTTGCTGAAGAAGCTGCTTGGAAATTTGTCAATGAAGAGAAACCACTGTTCAAATTGACAACTGTTTGTCCACCATATGTCTTGGGTCCACAAGAATTTGAAGATGCTTTAGTTAAAGACAACTTGAACACTTCAGCTGAAATTATCAACGGTTTATTAAAATCTACTCCAAAGGACACTGAATTTTCTACTTCAGGTTTGGCTGTCGATGTTAGAGACGTTGCTTTGTTACACGTTTTACCATTACAAAAACCAGAATTGGGAGGCCACAGATTATTCCCAACGAATGGTGCTTTCACCGGTGATTCACTTTTACAAATCATCAACTCTAAATTCTCACAATTGAAGGGTAAGATTGCTCCAGGTGATGCTGAAAAAGTTAAAGCCGCTCAAGCTCAAGCTCCACAATTCGATGTCAGTGAAACTGAAAAATTAACCGGTGTTACTTTCATCCCATTGGAAAAAACTATCCAAGACTCTGTCCAACAAATTTTGGATTACAAGTCAAAGAATTAGGATTTCCAAATGTCATTTCGTGTATGTTAAAAATAATTAACTTTTTTCGATAATTGTTGACCCTGTATGATATTGTAAACTCATATTATATTTATTCCAACTGTAAGACATAGAGTGGGTAATCTCAAAAAATCTATTCCGACATCGCAAGAGTTGCAAGCTCTCTGAACCACACTACAAAAAGTCGCCACCTACTTGTATCTGAGCTGCCTTCTTCAAAACCGCATTCGTAAGTTGCTCTTACCACGCAAGAGGTATATTCGCTTAACACGAATGACGAAGAAGTAATATGAAACGATGATAACGATACGGTTTAAAAAGCTTAAATTTTAGTCCATATACATAACATTTATATAAAATTGCCTATCTACGTTCCATCCCCAATGTAATATTCCTATTCAATCCTTGGTTGCTGTTCGTGAAAACCAAGAATCAAATTCCAACAATAAACTATGACAGCTGTTGTTGTTGTTGTTGTTGTTGTTGTTGTTTGTTCGCTAATTCGTTCTTCGCTTTGGCAATCTTCATATCAATCTTTTCTTTGAATTGATTGATCTCATTACCTAACTCCTTCACACCAGCAGCTTCAGCTTCATCAACTTTACCTTTTTGTAATTCAGAGACGATCAAGTTGACGTTATTGTTGATTCCATCCTGATATTTAGCGATCCTGTCAAAAACATCACTCATATCTCCTTTCATCTGACTGTCCATCTTGTTAATTGAATCTTGCAAAACAGTGATATTCGAGTCGATTTTGTCCATTCTCGACGATAACATCTCCAAGGCGCGTGAAGTAGAAGTCGTAACAGGTGGCGACGTCATCAGTGCTTGTTTTGGGATCAAGTCCAATTTCGTACTTTGGAAATAATCCTCATTGTCCAGCTTTTTTATCTTTGGTTCGTTAGGTTCATCGGTTTGCATATGTTCGTCACTTTCCACGCTTTCAGAATTACTGCTGTTCAAACTGCTTCCTGAACTACTTGAATCATCAACGTTCGTGACAACACCGGGCCTATTAGCCATCTCTTCCAGGATCTTGATATTTGTTGATGGGTCTTGGTTCAGTCGCGTTTTAGTAGACTTATTCTTCAAGAACTCCTTCATTGGGGCGGAGCTTACTGTTTTCGTCTTCAAAGGTGGTGTGAATGAACTCTCATCCAGCTTAGGATAGTCGCTGTTGGCACTATTACCGCCGTTATTGATACCATCAGCTGGATCTCCTAAAGACACATCTGAAGATATTGACGAATAAGATCTGTTGCCCAGTCTAGTGATTGGATCTTGACCCCGTATATCGTCACACCTCGCTTCAGATTTACGATGACGTAAGGCAGATCTTTCTGTTGCGGCGTCACTGACGATTGATCCATTAAAACCACTGGAGTTTGACAGACTTCTTGGTTTCTTTTCCTCATCGATCAGTGTGAATGGCGTTATTTTATTGATTTGAGATGTTGTGTTATTTATGATATTAGCAGACTGCACCGAAGCTTTATCACCCGATTTGTTCGATGATGCTGGAGACGAAGAGATCACTGAGACCGTTGTTTGATCTTCATCCAATCTCTTCTTCTCTGCCAATGATACAGATCTGTCTAGTTCTTCGACGGCACTGCGATCTTTGTTAAATTCTTCATTGACAACCAACTTGAAGCCATCTTCCAATCTTAAAACTTGCAACGTCTTCAAATACAACTCTTCCAGTTCTGTGAAGCTTAAACCTTGACTCAACCTCCTCGGCAGTGCTGTAGGATCTATACCTAATTGTTCAGCAAATTTGCACAGCTTACTGTATAAAACATAAAATCTTTCACGGCATTGACGATGTGTACGAGAAATCTTGGAATTTATGGAGAAGGCCTTGATACGCTCCAGTACCAATTCCCAAAATTTCTTCAACAGCTTACTGCGTAAATCGTAAATGGTTCTATGATTAGAAAGTACAATCTTCAACAATAACCGGTCTTCATAATCGGTCCAGTTATAACGTAAAGTCTTTGGTCTAGTAGAATCATCGTCATCTCCTGTTGGACTGGTGCTCTGTCCCGTGAGTGATGGTGCTGATGCATGTGCAACAGGATATTGTGATGTATTGTTCGTCATGGTATAAGTATTCATATCAGAGTTTGCCGTTTGACGCGAAGATACAACTGAAATTGAAGAAGATGTGTTGACTGTTTGGTTTTGATTTTGGGCACTCACATTTGAACTTATGTTTGAATCCGAGCCTTGATATGAATTTAAAGGCGGATGTTGCTGTTGTGATGGTACCTGTTGTGGCAGAGGTGATGATTGTTGTGATGTAAAGACTTGATTTGGATTTGGCAAAAACGTGAATGAGTGATTTGATTGTATATTTGAAGAAATGACAGGAAATGAGGTCGAATGATGATATTGTGGTCTTTGTTGTTGTTGTTGTTGCAGCAGCAGCAGCAGCGGCAGTCTTTGCTGTGAATGCGGTTGCTGAGGTACTTTATTCATTGATGATAAATGTGTATCTATTGAAGATACTGAATTTTTGGGGTTTGAAGAAGGAAGAGAATTGCTTGTATCAAAAAGAGAGGATTTTCCTGATAAGGATGAGTTTGTGACGGAATTTATACGGTCTCCCTTAGTTGCGTTGATCGATGGGGATAATGGATGTTCGTAATGATGGACTTGTTGATCTTGTCCTTGTGATCCTTGTTGTTTCATTACACCGTTTTGAATCTATTTGCTTACGTTTGTGGTACTTTTGATAATTATACTAGATACAAACTTCTTGAAGTGAGTAAATGAGATAAGTAATTTCCATACAGTGTGGGGATTGATTCAAGTAATACTGTATTTGATCTCTTGTATCAGTTCAGGATGTACCTGACGTGGGTTGGTTTATTGGTCTCGAATATTTGACCAATGCAAAAATAGGAATGAGAGCAAATTGGTTTATATTTCAAGAAAAACTTTGAAACTTAAAATAAAAAAAAAAAAATTGATTGTCTTTGAGAGAAACAGACTTTTATGTTTTATGGAAAAGCAGGCAGAGAGATTTGTTTTATTGCGTTTGTACTACGTACTACGTATACTGGAGAATAAATAGTAGGTAATGTGAGTTGTTGTTAAATAGATTTGCAGTTTACATAAGAATAGTCATATTACTGCTTACATTTACAAAGAGGAAACGGAATAAATGCGCACTTTTTCTTCTTGTTTTGCTTTTGTGTTGTTGTAAAATTAACTTCAGTTTGCTTTGTTGTTGTTGTTGTTGTGTTTTTTGTTTGTGAGCGAGGTCGTGTTAATTACGTAGTACATATTTAATATGCATCTTCTGCACTAGAATACATATCCTTATTGCTCTACAATTGATATATATTGGACACATTACCGATGTAGTGATTGATATACACGCATTCGCTCATCATCTCTATAAACTATATCTCAGTTTGAGTTTATAGGTGTAGGTTTCAAGATCTGCATATATCTGGGCCACTAGAGACATCGTGAGATGCTTACTTTTGTTGAAGGTAAGCATCGCACTAATAAGAGAACTATTTTTCGTTGCAATTGGCACATCTGCTAGAGTGGAAAATATGTAGACAATATGTGGAAAATATGTAATTTACATGCAGTCTACAGTGTCTGCGCAAGTAAGGGAGGGAGAGAGCAGAAAGTGAAGAAAAGTAGGGCTAAACTGAACTTGTTGCTTGCTTTGTCTTAGATTTCTTTCAGTTTGAACACTTTTTTTATTGTATCAGTGATTAGCCGAAAGATATGGCTTTGGGATAGAGAATATATCTCTTTGGTTGTGATGTAATCCAAAATAGTGAAACAATTAAACGAGACAAGTACAAAGGCAAGATTATCATACAGGGACCACAAATACCTGAAGTAGCAAGTAGTGCCACATTTTTCGTTTCGTCAAAGATTTTCAGGTAGACGTACGACTCCGTGGTTGAAAACAACACTGTTCGCATGAGAAATTTCGTTATATGTATATGTGAAATCCAGCTCTTGAGATTGAGAAATTGGTGGATATATTACCTTTGAGGCGTTGGATGACTAAAATTTCCTTTCTGCTACTAGGATCATTATTTGAATCTTGTTAATATACTCAATATTTAAATGGAGGCAAATCGCTATAAAGAGGCGATTCACATAATTGAAGCAATAGAGACACACTGAGTCATTTGATGATCAAATTTAAATGTTGCCACAGACTTCTTTATCACGCCAAAAACTTATAGAATGCATTCATCTTGTAATGCCAAAATCTTATGATCAAGAGAACCATTTGGGTTCAAAGGGATAAATTACCCGAAAGGGTAACCCAAAGAAATTGGTCGTGTATTGACAGAAGAACAAATTTGTAACAATTTTCTCTTCTCTTCGATTCGTTACTTCGTTGGCTCTTTCACTCTTTCGCTCTCTGCTGTCTCTTTTGGTGAAATCAAAAAATTTTCTTTTCCTTTCTCCATTTTTCTATATATAAATTCACTGGTTGTTGTAACAAGGAGTATTATCACAACAACAAGATTAACAACAACAGCAAAAATGTCTGACGAAAGAACTTTTATCATGATCAAGCCAGATGGTGTCCAAAGAGGATTAATCGCTCCAATTTTGGGTAGATTTGAAAACAGAGGTTTCAAATTGGTTGGTATTAAATTATACAACCCAAATGAAGCTTTGTTAAGAAACCATTATGAAGATTTACAAGAGAAACCATTTTTCCCATCATTGCTTAAATATATGTTAAGTGGTCCAGTCTTAGCCACCGTTTGGGAAGGTAAAGATGTTGTCAAACAGGGCAGAGTCATTTTAGGTGCCACTAACCCATTACAAAGTGCTCCAGGTACTATCAGAGGTGATTACGCAATTGACATGGGTAGAAACTGTTGTCACGGTTCAGACTCAGTCGAAAGTGCCAAGAAGGAAATTGACTTGTGGTTCAAGAAGGAAGAATTGGTTGATTACAAACCAGCTTTATTCGGATGGATCTATGAATAAGTTTGTTAGTCCTATGCCTTGAGCTGAGCGCATTAGATCAATCCATCCATTAACATCCATATATATTATAGCATAATATTCCTGTATCTATCTATTTATTTACTGATGTGTAAATGATATGCCTTGTCTTGTATTGGCAGTGTAATTTATACCTCTTTGTGTATGGTGAGAATGGGGCTGTTTGTCATTTTCTTGAAACGAACACACTACGATTTCGAAAGAAGGAAAAAATTTTCCCTGTTTGTGTTTTAGTGTTTTGTGAGCGAAGAGAGACGAGAGACGAGTTGGGTACAGTGGGAGATTTTGCTTGTACTATAACTTTTTTTCTTGGGTGGAAGATCGAAACACAGATTACAAAGGACATTTCATTAAGGAGAAGGAGATAGCTAAGTACTGATAGATACATACAACACCATCCCATCCCCAATAATACAGACACCCACCATCATTATGTCATCTCCATTAACAACGACACAATTTTTTTGTATGTTAACTATCTGCAACTTTGTTAAACAAAATTCAGACAATGTATCAAATTACTAACAATTTATCAAGGTCGTCAACCGAAGTCACTTGAGTTGATTTCAGGTGCCACAGAATTTGAATCACTGCCAAACTTCACAAAGCCAGAGGTGGACTGTAAAAATTCACAATATTCATCCAACGGAAAAGTGTTAGCATATTCACAACCAAAGAAAATCATCCTTGTGAATCCAGCTTCAGGTTTCAAAATCGCCACTATTACCATTGATGATGTATTTGATATGCATTTCAGTCCCATGGGTAAATATCTTTGTGTTTGGTGCAAACCAATCTTGTTAAACAAAGAATCAGGGATTTGGAATAACAACATCTCTATTTTTGAAGTGTTGAATTTCGAATCATCACTGGATGTTGAAGATGAATCTAACATTAAATTGATAGGATCATATAGTAACAAGAATCAAGCTGGGTGGAAACCACAGTTCACCGCAGATGAATCTTTGATGACAAAATTCCACAACCATCATGAAATTCAGTTTTACAAGTTGAGCGATCTGGAGATCAATTTCCAAAAGGATAAGCCTTCAATAGTTTTGAACACCAAAGATACTGGTAAGATTTCAAATTTTTCAATTTCTCCAGGAAAGAATCCATCAATTGCCATTTTCATCCCAGAACACAGTGGCAAACCACTGTACATCAAGATTTATAATATTCCAAATTTCAACCAACCGGTCTCACAGAAGCAATTTTTCAAGCTGGAAAAATGTCAATTCAAATGGAATTCTTTGGGTACTTCAGTTTTGGCCTTAGTCAGTACCGATGTCGATTCTTCAAATAAATCCTACTATGGTGAGACCACTTTATATTTATTAGGCATTGTCGGCTCATTTGATCAAAGAATCACATTGGATAAAGAAGGTCCAATCCATGATATTTCATGGTCTCCATCCTCTAGAGAGTTTGGCGTCATCTATGGTTACATGCCCCTGGCTACAACTTTCTTCGACTCGCGTGGTAACTCCATCTACTCATTACCACCACTGCCAAGAAACACAATACTGTTCTCACCACATGCCAAATTCGTGCTCGTTGCCGGATTTGGTAACTTGCAAGGTACCGTTGATATTTATGATAGACAGAACAAATTTGCCAAGATTACCAGTTTTGAACTGAGTAATACCTCGGTATGTTCATGGTCTCCAGATGGTAGATATTTACTCACTGCGACTACATCTCCAAGATTGAGAGTGGATAACTGTGTCAAGATCTGGCATGCAACTGGTGCTTTGTTGTTTGTCAAAGAGTTCCAAGAATTGCTCGGTGTTAATTGGCGTCCTCAAGAGTTGAACCAATTCCCACCATTGAAAACTTTGGAACTGGCACCACAGCCACACCAAAGTGCTGTTGACTACTTGGCCAAGAAGAAGAAGAAGAATCTGGGGGGTAATGACAGTACCGAAGTCAAGAAAACTGGAGGCGCTTATAGACCACCACACGCAAGGTCTAGTAAATCTTCTGCATCATCTTCGTCATCAAGTTTGTATCAAAGAGAATTACAACAACAACAACTCTCACGTCCATCTACTTCTGCCAATACTGTCGGATCAACAAGACCAGTTCCGGGTGCTGCTGCACCAGTTGCCGTAGAGAGTAAGAGTGCTGCTAAGAACAGAAAGAAGAGGGCTAATAAGAAAGAATCGAAAGATTCCTCACCAGCTCCAAGTGAAGTCAAACCTGAAGAGCATGCTATTCCTGTTGTTCCTGCTGCTGCTGTTGTTCCTGTGCCAGAGTCACAAGAACCAGAATCATTGGTACACGGTGGAGTTCAATCTTTAGAAGATAAGAAAATCAGATCATTGTTGAAGAAATTGAGGGCAATTGAGCAATTAAAAGACAAGAAACTGAACGGTGATACTTTAGAAGAGACTCAAGTTTTGAAGATACAAACTGAAGATAAAGTTAAAAGCGAGTTGTTAGCTTTAGGTTATAAATGTTGATTTTTTTTTCTAATAAAGATAGATTCCATGTTTTATATTCTAATATTCTTGAAAATTGTAATGTCCTGATTCATTTGCATGTTCCGTAGCATCCTTCTCACCAACGAGAGACTTGCCACAATCACCACATTTCAACTTGAATTTCGCCGTATTTGTATAACATCCCATGATGTTCAACATGTTCACCAATTGATGATAACTCTCCAACACTTCAAAACTCAATAAATCCCCTTTGAAAAATCTCGATACTGCCCCACTATCATCCGTGAAATCTTTGTTCTTTTGATAGATGATTGAATCGTAGTGTACACCACTGTACAGCAATATTACAAATCCATTTGCCCCTGGACCACCTTCAAACTTATAATCATGCTTCGATTCGACATCCACAGATATAATCTCCACTTGTAAAAACTTGGCCAAGATCATCAACTCCACCTCGCCTCCCCATGCCTGAGGGTTCATGATCCACTCACAATACAGCTCCACCGGTTTCCCCAAGATCAGCTCTGAATATATCCCCTCTCGATTCTCTTGCACCTCGTTAGCCACGATGGTACGCACATCATGGACGGTGAATGTGGATTGTAAATTACATGAGTATATAATAGCATGGAATAAGCAACTGTTGTCGTCGGGGATCTTGTGTGTTATTAAATACCCGGTCTCAGTTTCAATATACGCAAGTTTATCTGGGTTGTTTATCTCCTCGATTGCCGGTGCAGGTGCAGGCACAGGTGTTGCTGGCGTAGATGACTGAAGAGTAATCAGGTTTGCATACTCTATGATTAAACTTTCACCATTCTTTATCCCCAATTCTTGTAATTTTGTCAATTCGTTATCGTTGATTTGTAAAGAACGTGGAGGGAACCCAAATTTGATTGTGAGTTCGTTGCCGTCGATGTTTGACTTGTCATTGATGATAGAGCAGAGTTCAATCAAAGTCAGCTCGTTGTCTATCTCTACTGTGTCTTGCTTATCGCTGAACTTCAATCGTAATCTCATCGCCTTCGTTTTTGATCTGTTGTGTGTATCTGTGCTCTCTATGGGTTTTTGATGAGATCACAGACAGATGGCAAAACTCCAAAAAAAAAAGTTAAAAATAAGACACCAAAAAAAACATAGTGAGAGATAACTTAACAACCACATTGGTGATAACGATAACGATGATGACGTCGTCGACAAGACCATATTCGGTTAAGGAGTTATCGGCACAAGCACATGACTACAATTATTCGAACCACACACCATTGAAGTTGTGGTGTCGGTCCTTGAACTTGTTGTTGGCCAATTCAAACAGCTATCTCAAACAAAATTACTACGATGAGTCTTATAAGATGTTGATCCGATTTTCGGAAATCATGTTGAACAGGTTAACTCACCATCCAGAATTGAAAGTTTTTAAACATTCCAAGACAGCTAGTGAACGCCAGGTGTATGCCGAGTACCAGTTATTGTATGCTAAACTACCGAGTGTCTTTGATCAAATTGATAATTTGAAGATCATAATAGATAAGTCCTATGACGAGTTCATGATAAGGCAGAAACAAATGGAATTGTCCAGGAGATTACAAGAGGAAAAATACTTGAAACAGAAGAAGCTATATCAGCATAGGCCAGCTGTCTCTTCAGAAACAACGACAACAAGTAATGACTATGACGACGATCAATTCTTTCAAATTTTGAAAAATCCAAAAAGTTCAAAGGATGGTAACAATACATCAATGGATATAGATGACATACCCATTTATCCAGCTTTACCAATAACCAACAAAGCTTCACGAGATAATACAGGGAAGTTCCAATACGAATTTCCTCAGCAAGCATCCCCACCATCTTTACCGCCAAAGAATCTCTCGAGACCCTCGCAAGGAGACGTGGTAGATAACAGAGCACCAGAATTACCAGCAAAATTGGAAGCATCAAATACCGAAGATATAATAGAGCACAAGACTGTGAATTTTACCGAAGGTGGATCTCCATTACGTACGATATTTGTATCGACACATCTCAAGAAGGATTTTTTAGATATAGCACTGCGTAATACGGGAAAGAAATTGGAAACCTGTGGTATACTTGCTGGCAAATTATCAAGAAATGCGTTTTTCATAACTCATTTGCTCATCCCCGAGCAAATATCGACACTGAATACTTGTGAAACGCTAGATGAAGAGAATTTATTCTTCACAGTGGATAGATTAAACTTATTCATCTTGGGTTGGATCCATACACATCCTACACAATCTTGTTTTCTATCTTCTGTTGACTTGCATACTCAGAACTCGTACCAGATCATGTTGAATGAAGCCATACTGATTGTTTTGTCACCAGATCCACGTTTTGAAAAACAAGACTTTGGTTGTTTCCGATTGACCGACCCACCTGGTTTACCCACGATTTCGAAATGTAATCGCACGGGATTTCACCCACATGAAGAACCAAATTTATACGTCACTTGTAACAGAGTGAATAATGATCATAAGATGGGCCATGTCGTATTGAAAGAGCACCTACCATTCGAGGTTATCGATATGAGGAAGAGCAGTAGTGGTAAGAAAAATAAATAATATATTTAATCAAGTCATCAACCTTACATACAGTAGAACCAATGCGAATGTACCCGTACAAACACCGATAAGCCACTGCATAACCTGGGTCTTAACACTTTCAATTTGTGATTTCATGTTCGAGATCTCTTGATCAATTTTAGTATCAGTTTCTTTTATTTTCAAATCATGGATCGAACTCTCCTCTCTGATTCTTCCCTTTTCCAAATTTAAATCCAACCTAACCGATGACAACGATTTGTTGATTTCTTCTTTCAACTTGATCCGCACTTTCTCCAAATCGTTTTTCAAAAATTCATGCTCATTTCTAATCTTGTTGAAATCGGACTTATCAATGCTTTGTAGTTCACCACGCAATTTGGCAAAGTCGACTTTTTGCTGGTAAGACAATTTGCTCAACTCCTCACGGGTAATCAAATTAGAACCGAATATATCATAAGATTGGTTTAACGATAAGAGTATTATGTCCAATGCTGTCTCACTTTGTTGCTTCGAAAACCCATTCTGAGAAAGCTCGTCAATGAACTTCTGTGTGTCGAAATTTGAAGACAGTGACCGCACAAATGACAAAGTGGCTGGTCTCGTCAGTATCAATGGTCTTATTCCTATCTTTGTGAGCAACATGTTGTATACAACAGGGTCTTACTTACTGATTGTGTGTACTGTTTTTTTTTTGGCCTCAATTATTTTGCTTTTGTTTTTGACGTTTTTTACTCACAACACGACAATAATGAAGAACCAAAATGGGGTTATCAACTTTGTGTCGTGCCTTTCATTTATATAATGTTGAGGCTGCCAGTTCACAGAGCAGTTAACATGGGCGTGGTATCATTTTCTACACCATTCAATCAGTAAACATGGTTTTTGCAGATTAGCGTTCAAGCCTTTTCCTCTTGAACCGACTGATCATCGTGGGTAATTCCCCTCTCAGATTCAGCCAATGAAACTATATACTCCCTCTTCCTATTTTGATATCTGTCAAACTGTAAAATAATCAATAAATACAAGAATAAAAACACACCACAAATCAAAGTAGCTCTGTTACCCTTTTCAAACCTTGGTCCATAATCGGTATTGAACAATCCAATATTGAAAGGAATAGACAATAATCCACCAATCAGATTCAAACTTCCAATGGTTATAGCTCTCACTTGATCATCTTCTTTCGTCAATTCATTACACCAGCCAACGATCAAGGGAGACAAACCACTTGACATACCTTGCAAAATATATCCAACGATCAAGGCACCATTTGGAACGTTCCAAGCGTATACTATTGCGAGTCCTGCAATCCAAACCAAAACCATTGCCAATCCAATATCCCATCTCTTTTTTCTCATATCAATGAGGAACCCAGATACTACACATACAACGATACCAAGTCCACTGATGGCAGTTGGGATATTATTTCTGTCATAGACGTTGTAACCTAAATCCAACAACGAAATGCTCATGAAAGAGCTCGATGTACTTGTGAAGCACCAAATAATCCAGGCACCGGTGAATAAGTACCAATTATAGGAAGTGAACACCCTCTTGAAGATGGTTAGATCAAATCTATCAATTCTATGCTTTCCGTTGACTTTGACCCTATTTCTGCAGAACTGAATTTCCTCCTCGCTTAAGTAAAACCTTGATGTGGCATTATTTGGAACATCGGGAAAAATGAAGAACCCATAAATGGCAATTGGGAAAGTGACGCAAGAGTCGATAATAAATAACCAACGCCATCCGGCTAATCCTGCTCTACCATCCATATGAGCAACCAACCCAGATTGAATCAATCCTGACAATACGACTCCCAGTATACCACTTGCGGTGTAAATGGAGACTCTCTTTGCTAACTCATCGCTAGTATACCATGAAGCCAAAATATAGTGAATTGCAGGCCATGCAGCACCCTCGCAGAAACCTTGAACTGCCCTCAAACCTGCAACTGTCTTGAAATCTTTAGCTCTGTAGATCAACAAACACATTATACCCCAAATAATTTCTAATACTGGTAAAAATAAATGTGGTTTTACTTTGCTGATTGCAAGATTGGTGAATGGACCAGCTATACAATAAAGAGCGGAAAACAATTGGGTCAACCAGTTGTAATCGGTGCCTTCAAGGTTCAAATCTTCTTTCATACCACTGACGTATGCGGAACTGATGTTGGTAGCATCGAGATAACGGACAAAATATGATAGACAAACATAGCTCATTATAGCTAAATCAAGCTTGAACACAAGTTTCTTTTCAAACTTTGATTGCCCTGGAGGATACCAAAAGTAAAATTTCGGTTTTTCAGTCTTTGGTGGGTTTTCCTTTGAAAAGAAAAGTTCAACAGATTTTTTGAAAGGAACTTGGACTAGTGCTGTATTCTTGGACGTGTCAAATTCATGGGCAGATCCAACACTACTGGAGGTATCCTTCAAATTTACGGCCACAACTTGAATTCTTTGATCTTCTTTTTGGTCTACCTCTGACATAATGTTGATTACCATCTGATTTCTGATCATGAACTGAACTATTGATATCGCCTCTCATTTATACTTATTCCAATCTTATCATGCTTTCGTGTATTGCTTATCGGCCAATTACGTCTCTATTATTTGTGTTATTCTTTAATCTTTGAGCCATGATTGTGCAAAATGCACCACCACAACAACAGTAGATAAATAACTGAAACTTCAAAGAATAATAAAATAAGAAGAAACTGCGGCGTTGATGGTAAAAAAAAATTATACACACCGAATACCCCAGATCTGGATCGCCACAATAGCATCGGCAAAGCCAAACGTTGAAAAATACTGGAAGCATGAATCCGGATTTTCAAATAAGAGAGTTAACCCATCAATCTGAAGTCTTGGTTCTTGCAGGTCACCGAGATTGAATAAGGCTTTAACAGTGGCTTCATCTTCTTTTGGGCTATATTCCGATACCCACATAATGCAGAAATGACTGCATCCAAAAATTTTCAAAGCTTCTCAAGCATCGGAAGTCATCATCATTTTAACTGCAAAGCACAGAAATAATTTGCTTTCTCATATTCAAATATTATCTTGATATTGGAAGTGATCTTTACAATGTCAACATTTTCAGGTCTCCCTAATATACCTAGTTCGTCCCATAGTATATGAGCCCGATAGTCGTATAAAGCTATTAAAATTGAAATAGAACTATGATGAGCTAGCTTTATTACTCGTAAACAGTTCACTCACTTGAGGGAGGTAATTTAAAACGTTTGCACTTGAATCCAATAAGCCCAATACTCTTTGGTGATCATCATATTTCACGTCAATCTTGACAAACATAGTAAGAGGGAAAAAACAAATGAAGAGATCGTTTTCATTGAAGGACACCACGACATTTAACGCAATACAAACAATTTTCAAGACTAGGTATAAAGTGATCTTAACAAGTATAATAATTGACTTAAAATACATGGAATATTAGTTCAATTAGTAATCGACTGCTAACTTTAGACTTTAGTTGGTAAAGTTACGAGGATTTATATACGCAAAGTCCAAAAAGCATTGTATTTTCTTCAAATACACCTACAACTAAAGTAAAAACGATTTTAAATAACGATCATATTTTCACCATTAATCACTCCTTCTCGGATCAATTTTCATTATCCCATTACAGGAACACTTTGGTGACGGAGCAGTAATAAAATGGGTAAGTGAGAGCTTTTTTTAACACTACTTCACCCCTTTCGAGATGTCTGAATTCAAGGGGTGAAGACAGCTCGTCTTTGTGATTTGATCCTAGCTTCCTCCACCATGCATGAATTCCCTAACGAACCTGCTGAACCAAAATTCTGTAAAGCGGACGTATCGCTTCCCGAGTGTTGTGTGACATGTTTGTTGGTATAAGAGGAAGATAAGCTCGAAGATGAGCATGGAGAAAAAATCTGTAGATCCGGAAATTTTGCGGGAATGTATGCTTCCCGTATTTCATCAAAAGTGTCAGTTGAAACCGATAAAAACACAAATTGATAAATTTAGGAAGTTGGGTATGAGTATGACTACAGCTAAAGCAGCATTTGTATGGGAAGTGTATCAAATTCTTGCACAGTGAAGTCAAAACAGTAGAATTTATCAAATCTGATATGATGATTGTGCGTAGCATTAAGAAGACAACTGGAGTAAAATGAGACTCAAGAGGACTGGATCACCGTTTATTCTGGCGATAATATTAAACAGAGGTGCCATAAGGAGGGCTAACACTCATAAAGTCGAAGTTATAGTTTTCATGCAGGATATCAGTAACTGGGCAAATATCTACGTATCATATCACAACGATATTCAATTTAATAAGCAAACCATTCCCTCAACATGAAAGTGACATGTTTCTACAATCGATAATGAAAAGAGTGAACTGTTTTTTATAACTCAATATAAAAATATATAAAAATACAAAAATACAATAACAAACCTTTCAAAAAAGCGAAAAAAAAGGGTACCAAATTATTATTCTTTTCTTTTGATATGAAATCTAGTCTAAATTAAACTCTTATTGAAGAATTTAGTTAGAAGCAGCTTCATAGTGGTAGTCTGGGAAAGCTCTCAAGTTTTCTTCTAATTTACCCTTTCTTGACAAGAATTTAACGAAAGCACCATCGTCTTTAACTTCACCGTTGTTTCTCTTGGCAACGTATTCTTCTCTGTCCAAGTTGGTGAAACCCCATTTCTTGGAGATAATGATTTTTTGTTGACCTGGGAACTTGTATCTGGCTCTTCTTAAACCTTCAATACAAACATCTTTGTTTGCATCTTTGGTTCTAACGGAGGCGATAATTTGACCAATGGAGACACGAGCAGCCAAACCATGTGGTTTACCCCAAGCACCTCTCATACCTTGTTGCAATCTATCGGCACCGGCACATGACAACATCTTGTTGATACGTAAGACGTGGAATGGATGAACTCTGATTCTCAAGTGGAATGATTCTCTACCTGAAACCTTGGTGATATATTTGTTAGCACAGATACGGGCAGCTTCTAAAGCTTCTGATGATAATTGTTCCAATTCGTTTGAAACTAAGTGGATACATAATGGGAATTCATCAACAGTAGCCTTCTTTCTACCTAAATCATAAATTCTGATCTTGGCATCTGGGACACCACGGTTGTATCTGGATTTTGGGAACGGTTTGTTCTTACAGTATCTGTAACATCTAGCTGGTCTTCTAGCCATTTTGTCTATTGGAAATCAGTTAGTAAAATATCCTTATTGAAAGTAAGTCTATTGGCAGAAAAAAGTGGGACCCAATTTGACTTTATATGAAAAGAAAGTTGTAGTGTATTGCCACTGTGGACTCTTGATTATTAATTAGAACTTAATACAATTTCTATTTCTCCCTTGATTATTGGCTGTTTCGTGTTACTTTTGACAAATGCATAAACACCTTCTCCCTGTTGTTCTGACCCTACTTCTATCCATGGACTGTGATGTGTGTTTAGATATGAGACATACCTTAATTGTTATTAATGATGTAGATGGATTGTAAGAGACTACTTGGAAAGAATGTTTAAAAATCACTTTTTTTTCTTCTAACTTTCCCAGTAGGCAAAAAAAAAAAATTTGTCAAAGTTTCTTACTAATGATATTCCCTCCACATAGTGTAAACAGAGGAGAGAAAGCAATATGTGAAACTCTCCTAATGATATTTTCGACACGACAAACAATTAACCTTGCGCATTTTGTAGAGGATGAAGAAGATATTTGTGACTGCTTTTTTGTTTTGTTTCTCAGACTTGTGCCGATAAAAACGACCACTCAGATGTCTGTCAAATGAATTTCCCTTTTTTTTCTCTGTGTCAATAAAGACTGACAATTGTAAGTGCAGGATTTATCAATTCTCATCGATAGATAGCCCCTGACTACCCGATACATCTTGGAAGCCCCAGTATACCTGATTCATGCTGATAAGATTAAATCTCTGATTGATTTCGTGCCCCCGAAAAGAAAAGAAAAAAAATTTATAGAGAAGAGCTAGCTAGCTGACTGGAAATAAAATAAAAAAAAAAAAATTTTAGGTATAAAAAAATTTTCCCTATTTAAAGTGTTATAGATCAGATAATCTTTGCATCCACATCGCTTCATAACCACACCAGACACAAGACACAATGGGTAGATATTCAGTTTTGAGATATAAGACCAAAAGAAGAACCAGAGATTTGGATCTCATCTTCAATGATTTATCAACACCAGAGTCAATAGAAGCATTGAAGAACCAACCTTTAGATGAGACAAAACCTGGTTTAGGCCAATATTACTGTATACATTGTGCCAAATATTTTGAAACCCGTCATGCCTTACTGGGCCATATAAAGACCAAGATACACAAGAGACGTGTTAAGGAGTTGAGTGATAGACCATATACACAGGACGAATCAAATGCGGCAACTGGTACCTCACTCGAATTGTTCACCAAGAAAGTAGAAGAATATAAAGTGAAAGACCTACTGAGGAAGCAATTGGAAAAAGACATGTTGGGACAGAAGCAACTTGATGAGTTACTGTTGAAAGATGAATTGAATGAATTGAAATATAAATTCCATGGGAATGATAGACTGGAAGAAGAAGAAGAAAGTAGTGCTGTAGGTGAGGGTGTTGATGGAACTGAAGTGGTGAAGATGGATGGAGAAATTGAGATGCAATCGTGATGGTCTTTATTTCAAAACAGTTTATGTGTATATTAGGAAATCTCGGGTACAATTAAAAAGTCTGGTAATTAATAACTTTTTTGTAAATTAATTTCTATGGGGACGAGTTGGGTTTAAGAAACATGAAATACCTACAACTCAAACAATTCCTTTATGACCGTTACTGTATGCTCTGTTGAAGTGATAGCATGTCCGATGGTTCTGCTATTCTCATAAATCTCATAATCATAACCACCTTTGTATGATTTGTCACCGAGAAAATAAATATTCTTAAAACCCTCCAGCTCAACGTGTTGCAAACAATAAGTTTTGTCCCAGCCTGTTGTTGAAAAGGCTTTGATAAATATGAGATGCCTCCTACAAACTGAGAAGCAGAAATGGGCAACTTTTCAGTGCATGGCAAAATTGGTTGATCACTGTATAGGAAATACATTTCTGATACACGATTTACAACTTTTAAATATCAATTGAAATGTCTATTAAAGCGAGATTATAAAGAAGGAGTATGTCAAAATTTTGAAGCAATGACTTATAATTTGAACAATTCGTTTAAGATTTTGATGGTGTCATCTGGTGAGTTGACGGCATGGCCAATGGTTCTGCTATCTTCGTAGATTTCGTAATCGTTACCACCTTTGTATGATTTGTCACCAAAGAAGTGAATGTTTTTGAAACCTTCCAGTTCAACGTGTTGTAAACAATAGGTCTTATCCCAACCGGTTGGGAAGACGTCGAATGAGATTTGTCCACCGATTGAGTAGGTCAAGGCTAAATCTTTGAAGTTTTCTTTCAAAGCTTCAACCATCTCCTTTCTGATACCGGTTTCCAAATCGAATTTCTCAAAATCGTTTCTCTCTTGAGTAGAGGCATTTCTACCGACTGGAGAAACGTTAATCATACCGTTTCTGAATTCGATAAAAGTACCACGTCTAACTGGGATTTCAATGTTGGCTAAATACTTCAAGATGAAGACGACCAATTCATTATATTTCTTTTCACCAATCCAATCGATGAATGATTGGGAAGCCAATTTCTCACCTTCTTTGTAAGCGGTCAAACCATTCTCACTGAAACAGTAGTCGAAATCTTGCAAGACTGAATCACCTAATTGCTCAACCTGTTTTGACAAATCTGAACCACCGACAAATCCAATGACAACTTTCTTTCTCAAGTTCTGTAAAGTCTTTCTCATCTCATCTGAGACTTCTAATCTGGCTGGGGTCAAAGTACCATCGACATCGAATAAGACTAAGGTGTCTGGTTGTTCTCTATCTGTGAATGACATCGCTGTGAGTGTTGATGTTGTTGTTGTTGTTGTTGTTGTTCTTATTACTATGAATTATAGTCAAAGTCAAAGTATATAAATGGAACTGGAAAATTGTGCTGTTCGAAAAAAAATATGGAATGGAATTGAACAACAACATCAAAAAGACAAAAAAAAACAAAACTGACACGAAACAGAAAAAAAAAAAATTTTGGGATGAAGATAAACAACAATAGAAAGAAAGAAAGGTCAATCAATCAATCACTTAGTCCCTTCATCATTGTGTAATGAGTCATGACAAAAGAGAGAACTTAAAAAGATGTCCAAATATCCAAATATCCGGTAATCCATCAGCTTACATCAGCGTAAGTGTATCCAGTGTATACAGTGTAAAATGGTAACTGAACGCTTGCATTTCACTGTGTGTGGCTTCCATCTCATGTCTCAGAAAAAAAATTAAAGGGATCCTCGATCAAAAAACCGATAGGGGATTAATTAATTACTTCTGTTTAAGTTCAGTCAGTAAAGTAAGTTGAAATTTACATCTTCGAAAGCTCCTTGTAAATAATCCAGATATAACAGGAGAAGGGGTAAAACTTTGTTACCAATACGTGTCTTAAAATCATTGTACATCAGCTTTTCCAATATCCCAATTGGAAAGAGGCACAGTAATCTCTCTAGCTCACCAGTCACCATGTTTGAAATCGATTGTGCAATCCCTGATCCATAGTAAGAATAACTAGATTGAAAACAATTAGAATGTTGTTGCGAAGAGATGAATTCCACGCAGTGAATTAAATTCAAGCGATGTATACATGCCCATTGCTAGCATCACCCAGCACTTATGAACTAAAAAGCTACGTTTTGCTTTTGTAAATTCATACACTGAGCTTTTGCACGGCTGTTTTATACTACATTTTTGTCTAACCATAAATCCGAAACAATCTAGCGATTGATTTCCCGCAACTGTTTTCTACCGAATATGAGCTACTTCGGTAACGAATTTTCTTTTGAAAAGCATCTATGCACTACATCTCAATAAACGAAATCAGGCTTTTAATTTGGCTTCTCTATGTATTAGATAGAGTTTGCCATAATGAAAGAAACAACATTCGAAATTGAGTGAGTATTATAAGGGAATAACACCCAATGCTGAGCAACTTTCCCAACTTGAAGGAGATTTGCCTCCGGCTAGCCCTCTATGATAAAACTACTCAACTGCTGTAAAAATTAACATATCACTGAAACACATAAATGTTATACTAAATTAGGTCTGAAGTGAGTACTATATCATGTGCAGTTATTATTAAAATATTGGTTACTTGTAAATTGGAATTTCCTCGTTTTACAAAGTTTAATGCCGAGTCTACTTTCGAACAGTCCGATCTTTTATAGTTAGGCTAGATCTACAAGGTCGAACCTGTGATAAACACTTGAAGTGTCAAATATCAGTTTGTTCCGCTCTTGTCGTCTTGTCTAGGTTTAGTATATACTTAGGTCCGATCTATAACGTCGATCTTTTCATATATATATCATATAACTGGCTAGCTTGAAACCATTGCTGACTAACAAAGCATAGGACTTAGTTTTTTTCTGAGCAGTTCATTGCTCGTATGGACAACACGATCTTGTACTGTTGCTCCATAGGCTGCTCCTTTAAACAGAATGCTCACACCTGAGCTCACATAAAAGACCTAGGTTCAACATTTTTTTGATGGAGGTCAGCTTAATGTAACGAGAGTAACACTAACTCTAACCGCATTACCCTCGCTTCAGTAAAGATCTGGAAAACACAAAAAAAAGGAGAAAAAAATTTATTTTAGAAGCGACCACTAATATCGGAGGCATACATAATCATATACTAATCCCTATGATTTCACGATCAATTTTTAGACCGTTGAACAGGTCTTTGTTGACCAGACCTTTGCAAAGGCCGATATCATACACCCCTGTGTTATTACAAGAGAGAGAACCGCCAAAAGAGCTCATCAAGAATGAAAAGCAATACGAATTTCAGCCACCTCTCAAGAGAGACTCTGAATTTGTCATGAACAAGAGATTAGAAATGATTGAGAGATTAAAAGCTATTATCATGGGAATCTTAGCATTGGGAGGTATCATTGGAGGATATGAATTATATCAAAACAAGGCAAGGATAAAGTACTACTTGTTCCAGGAGTACGATCTATCGGGTTTTAACGAGTCTCACGATAAGATCACGAATGCGAAACCTAAGAAAGCCAAATTGGTGGAACTTTTTACACCAACAAACCCAAACCCATCATCTGTTCCAGGATTGTACATAGTAGGCAACAATGATAATAAGCAGTTGGTGAACGAGAACATCAAGTTAGTCACCAACTTCAAGAGAAACTCTTGGTTCGACGATAAGATCTTGAAAGATGTCAAGATCGGTGCCAGTTCATCGTGTGCCATTGATTCCAAGGGAAACTTGATCCAATGGGGAAATGGTTTCAGAGAGAACAGTGATCCTGAATATACTGTGAAGGGGCAAAACTTGGTAAGCGTAGAGATCAGCAATGGAGTTATCTATGCTTTGAACAAGAAAGGTGAAGTGATCTACTTACCGGAGTCCAGTTCAGAACAACCTAGTTACAGTCAAAAAAATTGGCTAGGATCAAATACTTATCAGAAGATCAAGGAGACTACTTTTAAACAGATCAAAAGTGGTAAAGAACATTTAATTTTACTTTCTAACGACAAAAAAGTTTATATTATGAGCACTGGTTTGAAACCATTAACCAAGAGTTGGGGTCAGTTTGGGTTACCTATGTATTCACAATTTGATCTGCCCCCAAAACCTAATGAGTTGATCGAGTTGACAAATTTGAATTACTACCGTGATGACAAAAACCACGTGAGGCAAAGAACGTTTTCCATGGTTGCCAGTGGAGACTATCACAATTTGGCCTTGGACGATTTAGGGAATGTATGGTCTTGGGGTGTTAACACATATGGCTCGTTGGGACATGTCATAAATTACAACACAGAGATAATTCCAATTCCTAGAAAAATTGAAATCAGTCCTTCGTATTTCAAAAGAAACGAATTACCACAATGTATTGCCATTAGCGCCGGGGGATATTCCTCGTTTGGTACTTTCAGGTCCTCGAATATCTACAACATGTTTGAGAATTATGTCAGAAAAGACCAAGATCTTTCTAATATGAACTTGACCTCTACAGAAGACACAATCAACCATCTCGGATGGGGAAAATGTTTGAACGGACAATTGGGTATTGGCCACTACGTTCATTGTCAAAATGAACCTATCAAGTTGAAGAATTTGCAAAACTTGAAGAATTTCAATGAGGAAACTCAAAGATTGGAGACATTAAAAGTGAAAGATTGGTCGGTTGGCGGTAAGCATACGATTGTCACTTTGGAAAACAACGATGTATTAACTTTTGGTGACAATGAATTTTGTCAATTAGGAAATGGTAAGAAGGTCAAATCAGCGGCACCTGCAAACATTCCAAAACTCATCGAACCAACACAGGATAAATCTTCCAAAATGGCCACACCACCTGAGGTCAAGGCTCCTAAGAAATCATATCAACAAACCAACAACAGATTGCTTTTGAACGAAGTAGAAAAATTCCAAAATACAAGGGGTAAAACGGTTCCTAAAGTTGAACAAAAAATTTATGCAGGTAATGACTCAAGCGCTATATACTATTCCCCTATATAATTAACCTAGGTATTTCAAAATGATATAAAACATAAACACCACAAACGCACACCCACCGTAAAAAAACACTTTATCTTGCTTCATCTTCTTCTCAATCTTGGACAACGTCAATCCGGACAATTTCAAACTCACCGAGCTGTTCGAGATCTTACTACTCATGTTGGACAAGAACTCATTCTGCCCTACAAGGTTCTCATATGACATCGATGCCATCTCTAGTATGTGATCCAATTGCTCGTTGTTAGATCTTAATCGGTCATGTTCACGCATCATACCATCCTCGTACCCCATTTGTTGCAGATGTTGTTGTTGTTGTTGATGGCTATGAGATTGGTCTTCGCTGTATGGGTTATCTGAGATGGGTTTCCTTTCAAATAATTGTTGTCTGGACTGTGTTTCCAAATTGGAGTCTCGTTGCTTTTTGAAGACTTGGAATGAGGTCTTGAATTCCTTGAGTTGTGTTTGTAACGTTGTTAATTTGTTCGTATTCTTCTCCTTCTTGATAGAGTCTTTGTCATTGACATATTGCTTGTTTATGGATTCCTCATAGTCCGATATTGTCTTTGATAATTGTGAAAGTGTCGTTGTCAATGATCCGATCAACGATAATGGGGCATTTGTTATGTTATTTTCGAAATTCTCCAAATCCTTCCTCAATGTACTAGACTGTTTGACAGCATGGTTATATATCGAGTTCATCTTTATATATCTGTCTCTTGAGCTTGCCTCGTTCGATCTTGTCTCAGTCTCTCACTTGATCGATTTAATACCAAGGTACCTTACTTCTAAGCACTTTTTTTTTTTTGTTTTTTTAGTCGTTTGCAATTTCGTGTCTTCTTTTTTGACGCTTTTTTGGTCTCTCCTTTGTATTTGCCTTTTTTTCGCACCTTGACTAAGGTGGAAACCCCTTTATTTCATCTTGATCATTAGAAAGAGTGCTACTTAATTTCGGTGGTATAATGAGAATTTTAGTCAGCCTATACAAGTATTAATCTATTCTGGTGAATCTCCGAAGATACCCCAGTTTTGTTCGACATTGCTGCTTCCGGCATCCTTCCAGTAATCGTTGTACATAGTGAAAAGGAAAACTTGATCACCAACCTCTTCAACAATACTCTTAATGGCATCATACTGTTCACTTGTACCTGGGACGGCGGAACCATAAGAATCACCCTTGTTTGGCCATCCAGTTTCACAGATCATAACTGATTTAGAGCCACCACAAGCAGATTTGATGTTGCTGATTTGAGTTTTCAACCATGAACCAGAGTCAGCAGCTTCAACACCACCGTCCCAATATGGATGAGAGTTAACGGCGATGAAGTCTGAAATGTCACACAAATCGGTGTTGTCTTGGACAGCGACTAAAGTGTCGACAGAGACAATTTTACCTGTGAAACCTGCATCACCTAAGATTGATCTAGCTGATGAGACAGCAGCGCTGACTTCTGAAACAGTGTACGTACCGGCGTTAACCCATTCGTTACCGACACTGACGGTGGCAACATCATCCCATGAACCGTATGACTCAACAGCTGATTTGATAGTTGAGATATCAGTTGAAAGACTGTCCATGTAGTATAATCCGGCAAAGATCTTTTGTGACGATGATTTGGCTTGTAAGATGTTTTCAATGACAGAACAGTCTGGAGCATAGACTCTAATTTGGTCGATACCAGCTAATTTGGCGATATCATCTTGAATCTCGCTGGCGGTCTTACATGAACCTGATGATGTGTATGGGGAGTATGTGATACCTTTGGCACTGCTGGCAAGACCGGCAGCACCGGTGGCAGTAGATGATGATGACGAATCAGAGCCTGAAGCAGTAGCAGAGGAGGATTCTGGAGATGTGGCCGAGCCTGTAGCAGAAGCGGTTTCAGATCCAGATCCTACAAGAACGCTTGACAATGTTGATTGTTGTGGTACTTGTTGGTATGATGGGGTGTAGTCGGCAAGGGATGTTGTTGAAGCAGCAGTTGTTTCTTGTTGACCTTGAGTGACGGTTTGAAAGATGGTGACAATCTTTGGTTCTCTCTTTTCATGTTGATGATGTTCATGAGCAATTGGAGAAGCTGTAGCCAAGGAGAAAGCCAATGACAGTAAACAGACACTTGTGAACTTCATTGTATATATTTATTGGTGAGTGTGAGTATGTGTATGAGTGATGTGAGATACTTTATTTATTTCGAATGAAAGAATTATAGATTGATGAAGGGGTATAATGAGTGAGCCTTTATCTTATATCTATAGGTGTTGATATATCTCAAATGAATGACAAGATATAAATATAAATATAAATATATAGATATGAAAGTAGTATGGGTAGTGTTAACGACTGAAGATACTTGAGATAGAATTGAGAAGATGATAATTTGAAACAGATTTGAAGGAATATTTATATATTTCGCCAAACTAACGAGGAGGAAAAAGAAAAGCAAAAGCCATGCAAATCAATTTAACATATAAGGTACTATATATGCTCTCAAAGGGGTAGACATAATTTGAATAGCGGACCCGGGGGTAGAGTAAAAAAGAATGTTGTCATAGTCATTTGAATCAGTTGTCCCTCAACAGCTTAAATTTCATGCATGTCCAACGATAAATCCCATGCATCTTTTTTCACCTCTCACGAACAATAGAGCAAAAAAAACCACAGACGCGTTTGATAAATTTTTTTCAATTTTTTATTGTTGTTACAACTCGAATCCTCCCTTTTTGTGATTTTTTGTCTTTTGTTTTGGGTGCGCGCATTCTAGATTTCAATCAGATTTTCAAAAGGCTATGTATGATTTTCGCTTAGTTAATTAGATCAATAATTGCGCTTAGCGCTCTCAATTATTATCGTGAACAATTAGAGAAAGGAAGGCAGTTCGTGTTTCTGTTTTTGTTTACTGTTTACCTTTAAACTCTGTTTACCTCTTTCTTCAAATCGTATCACCATCACTCACCTCAAAGGAGCAAAATCAGGAGCCACTTATCTAGCATCGCTTGTAAGATATTGTCAGACTATTGATTTAACTCTAACTCTCTCTCTTCTTCAATTAATACTCTCTTTCTCTTTGTACCTGTCTCTGGATAATTCAAGTAGAAACCTGATATGGACTCTGTGTGTGAGAATATGCGCAATAGGATATCTCGAGTATAGCCTTAAAAGGTAAAGTCTGGACCTTTGTGGTCTTGTTTGGGAGTGCAACTTTTCCATATTCATGCGCTTGGCATAACAGTTATAGGATCTCACAACTGTAAACCTTAATCATATTGCAATGTTTATTGTCAAGAAATGCTAATCGTCGTATCTGAAGCTCCTACAACATAGGACGGTGAAAAAGAAAAGAGGGTTCACCCAAATCAGAAAATGTGTAGCGTAACATAACAACTTAAAGTTTCGCTGGGATTGTTAAGATCACCATTAGACTTAATTTAACTAATCTGGTTATATATCCTACACAGTACAATTACAAAATGGGAAAGGTCTTGCATGCTATTCTCCGATTATACTGACTTACCGTTTATACGTTGATTGTTTAATACAACCGAATCTTTTTGGCCAATCCGTTTCCCAAAGTTGTGCAAATTAATTGTGTCTAGAATTTGTAGTCAACGACATCAATAGACACTATAGAAAAAGAAAAGATAACGCAACCTCTAATATCGCCTCTTTGGGCCTAATTGTGCATTGGAGGCACGATACATTGATTTGAGTTTAAAGCTCACTACTTTTTTAATTCCAAACACGTTATTAACGCGTCGTTTGTTCGCCTTTTGTTATTACACGCATAGGGAAATCAAAAAAAAACTAAGGAAAAAATATTGTATCAGAAATGAAAACAAGGAGATACGAAAAAAGGATCATTTACTAATCACAAGGCGAACTTGCAATCGATAAAAAGCAAGCATGGGAAGACTTGTTGGATTGGAATTGAACAATTTCAAGTCTTATAGAGGTAGCACTTCCGTCGGTTTTGGAACAAGTTTCTTTACAAGTATCATAGGTCCAAATGGGTCAGGGAAATCCAACATGATGGATGCCATTTCCTTCGTCCTTGGTGTCAGATCCAACCATTTGAGATCATCCCATTTGAACGACTTGATATACCGTGGTAAAATTATGTTAGAAAGTGAAGACAAATCAGATATGTCAGAGAGTGATGATGAAGAAAACGGCTCTCCGACCAGAGCCTATGTCATGTGTATCTATGAACGATCCAACGGGGACATTTTGAAATTGAAAAGAACAATAACGAGCTCTGGAGGCAGTGAATATCGTGTCAACAATAAAGTTGTCTCACTGCTGGAATATTCTAATATTTTGAAAGTTGAAAACATATTGATTAAAGCTAGAAATTTTTTAGTTTTTCAAGGGGATGTCGAGCAGATCGCTTCACAATCTCCAGCGGATTTGACCAAGATGATTGAGACCATCAGTGGGTCCATAGAATACAAGAAAGAGTTCGATCAGTTAAAGGATGAGCAAGAATTGGCCAATGAACAAACAAAATCCATCTTTTCATCAAAGAGAACCCTTAACGGAGAATTGAGACAATACAAAGAACAATGCCTGGAGCTGGAAAGCTTTGAAAGTAAATTAGTTGAAAGGTCCAATTTGATAAAGTTGTCAAAAATGTACACTTTATACCACGCTGACCAGGAGATTGATTCACTTTCCAGCAAACTTTCCAAGTACAAGAAGGAAGCCAAACTGCTCAAAGTCGATCTAAAGAACGAAGAAACAGCATTCAAAAAATTTTCTAGCGATTATGCTAAATATGAACTCGGTTTGACGAAGTTCAACAAGAAAATCGCAACGAGGACCAGGGACACAGATGAAAAAAAACGTGATCTAATTCCTTTGAATACGGAGAAATCAATATTACTTCAGAAGCTAAATGATTTTGAATCCAGAATAAGGGAAATCAAAAAGGATATGGAAAGGCAAAAGTTAAACATCGAAGACATTTCAAGCCAATTGCAAATTGTGCAAGAATCGAAGAAACAATTCGAAAGGAGACTCCAGCAAGAGACGTCAATTAAACTATCGCCTGAGGCTTTGAAAAAATATCAACAATTGAGAGAATCGTTCTTACTTAGAGGTGGTGCAGAAGAGGAGAATATTTTGAACAATCTAAACCATGACAAGGAGCTTTTGGAGGGTCAATTAATGAACTATGAAACAACACAGAATGCAACAACTGACATTTTGAAAAACTTGCAATACGACTTGAATGATCTAAACAAGCAATTGGCAGAGTTGACAACAAATTTGAACGACAAATTGGATAAGTTACAAGCACTGAAAGCTGAAATATCCAGTATAAGGGAGCTGAAAAAGAGTTTTTTGGATCAAGAATTCAAACTCAACTCCCAGTTGAAAGAAGTGCTTTTACAGATCAATGATATAAATGCAAATCAAAGAGAGTCTAATCGTGAACGTAAATTACGAGAGAATGTTTCTACATTAAAGAGATTGTTCCCCGGTGTCAAAGGCTTGGTATCCGATTTATGTAGACCAACGCAGAAAAAGTATGAATTAGCGGTTTCTACAATCTTGGGTAAGAATTTCGACTCGATTATTGTGGACAATACCTCTGTGGCATCAAAGTGCATTGAGTACTTGAAAGAGCAAAGAGCTGGTGTGGCCACTTTCATCCCCTTGGATTCTGTGGACTCTAAATCCCCAGCTTCATATTTGAGGCAAATTCATGAGCAGGCAAGACCGTCTATCGATTGCATCGAATACGACTCATTTTTGGAGAGAGCCATACAATATTGCTGTGGTAATTCGATGATTTGTGAAGATATGAAAGTTGCCAGATACATTAGATGGGAGCGTAATATTGATGTCAAAGTTGTTACGATCGAAGGTTCTTTAATCCACAAAGCTGGGTTGATGACTGGTGGTAAAACTAAGAATGAAGGCAGGAAGTTTAATAAAAACGAGATCAACAGCTTGCAGGACTTGAAATTAGAGTTGGTCAAGAAAACTGATGATTTAAAGAAACAGTTGCCTAATGAGACTGCCGAGAAGAAATTAATGAGTGAGATTGATAATATCGAAGAGCAGCTAGCTCAGTTCAGAAGAAACAGAGTTCAATTACAAAGAGAAGTGGATGATAAGGAGACCCATGCCAAGATCCAGAAACAAAATTGGGAAACAAATAACGCAAAGTTGGAAGAATTGAGAGAGCAAGTTGATATGAAGGTGCAAGTGGTAATCGACCAGGAATCGAAAATCTCAATCTTGCAAAGTGAGATATACGCCAATTTTTGTTTGAAGAACAAATTGTCTAGCATCAATGAGTATGAGAACTCGTTCAAAAATTCTGCAAAGTACAAACAAAAGACGCAATTTTTGAAACAAATCAGTGTTCTTGAAAATAAGATGGCATTTGAGACTGAAAGACTTGAAGATTCTGAATTAAGATTAAACAAGTTGAACAAAGAGAAGAACAGATTTGAAGAGAAGTTGACGTCAGTGAATGAAGAGTTGAAGAATAAGATGGATGAGATTGATTTGATCGAGGGCGAGCTTGAGTTGTTGAAAGAGGAGCTTGCACTGTTCGAATCCAAATATCAAAACACTTCCAAAGGTGTCTCCAGTACGAAAGTGGAAGAGTTGAAAACTGATCTATCCATCAAGAAATCCAAGATTGAAGAGATGAACGAGATGCTCTTGACCGAGTTAAACAACAAGTTGCAGATACTCAAGAATTGTAAAATTGAAAACGTTCATCTTTCGTTGTTGACTGGATCTATTGATGATGTTCCTATTGACATTGTTGCTGAAGACGAAGATGAAGAAGCTCATTTATTGACTCTTGCCAAGAGAATCGAGGTTGATTACTCCGAATTACCAACAAGATACAAGGAGAAAACTGATGAGATGATTAAGGAGTTGCAAACTAAGATAGACAACTTACAAGAGGAGTTAGAAAGGTTAACACCGAATTCGAAAGCTATAGATAGATTGAGAGAAGTGGAACAAAAACTTCTTGGTATTGAAAGGGAGTTCAAGCAGAGAAGACAGGAAGAACAAAAAGTGGTGAATAAATTCAATGAGTTAAAACAACTGCGGTACCTGAAGTTCAATGAAGCATTTGAGCACGTTTCACAAAACATTAATGATATTTACAAAGAGCTCACCAAATCAATGGCATCACCATTAGGAGGATCTCTGTATTTGACTTTGGAAGATGAAGATGAACCATACAACGCAGGCATCAAATATCACGCTATGCCACCTATGAAAAGATTTAGGGATATGGAGTTGTTGAGTGGTGGTGAGAAGTCCATTGCTGCATTGGCTTTGTTATTTGCCATTCATTCGTATCATCCGTCACCATTTTTTGTTTTGGATGAGGTGGATGCTGCTTTGGATAATTCAAATGTTAACAAATTGGCAAATTATATCAAGAACAATTGTAATGAGAATTTTCAATTCATCGTTATCAGTTTGAAGGATTCCTTGTTTGCAAAGAGTGATTCGTTGATTGGAATTTTTAGAAATCAAGATGAGAATAGTTCCAAAACTGTTACTCTTGATTTAAGAAATTACCCCGAAAGGGCATGATTTTTGTTTTGCGGTATGGATATAGGGGCTCTGTTTAGGTTTAGGTTGTATTTTGTCTCGTAAGGTATTCATTTTGTATAATTGTTATTACTTCTGTAAATGACTCAAAAGATTAGTAGCCCAAAGATGTATCTTGATAAAAAACTTCTCATCGTTCAACAACTCTGTCAAATTTTTGGGCTTCGGAAGTATCCTCCTGTAAAATCTTTCATTGTTATTTATATCATTAATCAGCTTCAACTCCAACTCTGTCATCTTTGCCTTTATCAACTTGATCAAATTACTCAAATTGGCCTGTATCACGCTCCACGATTTCAACAATTGGTTCTCATCTTCGCTTAACACGATCAATGCATACTTCCTCTCTGAGCCTCTCGCTGTATTATCCTTGATCTTGAAAGACATCAGTATCGCAAACCCCAAACTAGAGTCTCCAAACATTACTGGCTTGAAATCGTCATACGTAGTCTCGACACTGAGACATTTCATCACAATCTGGCGTAGCACTTTGTACCGTGATTGTGAAGATGGGTATTGCTGTGAGATGTAAGATGTGTTGTCATCTACTGTTCGTATCACTCCATTGGCTGTTGATTCGGGTAATGATATCAGACATGAGAGACATGTGGTTGTATTCTGGTTATTATTGTTGTTAGAGCTTGTGGAGTGAGGCGGAGGGTTGGTACTGTTGAAAGCCTGTGTGCAAATGATCGAAGTTGGTCCATGGATCTCGCAAAAGTGCGAGAGACACACCATGTAGTCCTTCATCTTTGGCCGATGTTTCAGGGTATTGTGATGCTGTTCCAGGTGATGATCTGTACCTGTTCCACAACAAATCAAATCAAAAAAAAAAATATACAAAATACAGAAAAAAAACATCACAAGGAAAAAAAGACGATATCGCACAACACTGAGATCTATCTAAACAGCACAAACGACAGGATAATAACAAGATCGCAGATCCCAAAATGTTGTCTCGCTCGACACCATCTTCTCCCGATAGGAACAATGGTGACAGCTTCTTGCTTCCCAAGGGCGGGCTTGTGGACACCAATAACTTACTCAAACCGTCACAGGTATGCTATCGATCCTTATCTATCACAAATTTCGAAACAATACTGACTTACATCGTTAGAGAAAACTACGACATCTACGGACTTTCCATTTGTATAACTTGAATTTGAACACATATCTGCGGCAGGCTCAAGTCAACAAGCTCCGTGATCATGAGACCGCACAATTGGGAAAAGCGAGAAGTTTCACCAATTTGAAATCAAGATTCAATGCCGGTGAAATTTTAATAGATGATCAGAAAAACAATAACAATTTTGAGGTAAAAGTTGACGAAGGTGGTGGAAACAGGTTATCTAGCAGTAAGAAGGTCGGGGCCAGGGATGTTTTTGAAACCAGTTTGAAATTTCCCGATTACAATCTGTTAAGAGTGGTGGATACTTTTATATCCATCCATCACCTTGATACTGATCAAGTATTATACATAACGGAAGTCAAGCATAGAGAGATGAGTCCATACTTCAGTGAGTTTGATTTGTCTGAGTTGAAACTAGGGAGTTTGCGTAAAATCGCAATCAAAGTATGGTGTCGCAATGCGACCAAGAAGTGGATGCTTTTAGTGAAGGTGAACCTTGCATTATCACTGTTGACATACATTGGAGACGCATTGAATGAGCCTCAGTATAAGGACGACAATATGATAATAGCGGAGTTAACGGATGGTTTTTATTTGGTGCCGAGTCCTCATCATACACACCCCTTGCGGCGTATACCCAGTGAACCAAAATTTTCAAACCACCAAAGGTACTCGACCTCTTTCGATCAATTGATGAGCTTGAACAATTTACAATACTGCATAAAGGATAATGAAAGAAGCAAAGCTATCTTAGCAGGAAAGATAGCAAAATTGGTGATGAATCAAGAAACAAACACAGTAAAGAATTCGATTCAATTGCTCAAAATCAAAATTGAGCAATTGCGGTCTGCCAACGAGGACAAAAGCGAAGAGATCTCTCAATTGCAGGGTGCCGTCGATGGGAAGAAGACAACTTTGCAGACATTGAAGCATCACCTATCACGATTGGCCAAAGATCAAGCGGTAGGTAAAAATGAGTTTGCAGATACGTTGGTCGATCTGAAAAGCATTGAGCAGCACTTGCAATTGGAGAAGCTCAAAGTTGTCAACTCATTGAGAAATATGTTCCCGATTGCACAGGTAAACAATTATTCAAATGAATTCAAAATTTTGGATCACCCTTTGGCGTTATCGATAAAGAAGAGCCAAGTCACCAAGCATAGAGCATTGGAAATAGCATTTGTTTTGAATTTGGTTTCCCAATTGGTGAAACTATTGTCATTTTATCTAGTGATCCCGTTAAGGTACCCCATTGAAATCTTTGGGAGTAACTCATACATCCATGATCCCATATCACAATTAAATACATCGATGTTCCCCCTATGGATAAACAACTTGCATAACATTGAGAAATTCGAGTACGCGTTGTTACTTTTAAACAAAAACATAGAACAGTTGCTAGAGAGTATTGGGATGAAGGTTATAGATCATCGGAACATATTGGGGAATTTGAACATTTTATTTGTCTGTCTTTCCGATAACGATGACGATGATGGGCAAATTTCTAGTTGGAATGATAATTCAGTGATCAAGAAGAGGATCCAGTTTCTCAAGAGGAAGAAGTCAAAGCTTCTTCTCAAGAGTCCTTTACCCCAACATCATCACCCTTCTCTGCTGATTGTATAGTTTATATTTTGGTCGTGTAGACTTTCACGGAAAAAAAATCCCAAAAGTTTGTTGAAAAATTTTTTAGACTCATAAAGAAAAAGTGAGAAGATAACATCGACTCATCATCATCAACATCTACTGCTGAGAAGTACTGGCACAGTTACCTAAAATACAAACTAGAGATGCCTACCATTGCCGTTGACAAACAAGACTTGTACGAGTTGTTGGGTAAGACTTATACCAATGAGGAGTTTGACGAGTTGTGTTTCGAATTCGGTATCGAATTAGATGAAGATACTACTGAAGATTGTACCGGTGATGAGAGACCACAGTTGAAAATTGAAATCCCAGCAAACAGATACGACATGTTATGTATCGAGGGTATTGCACAGCTGTTGAACGAATATTTGGGTAATGCTCCACAACCACAATTCAAATATTCTATCGCTAAGCCAACAACAACATTGACTATCAAATCATCCACATCTGAAGTTCGTCCATATGCATCTGCCGCCATATTGAGAAACATCAAGTTCACAAAGAGAAACTATGACTCTTTCATCTCATTACAAGATAAGTTGCACACAAATTTGTGTCGTAACAGAACTTTGGTTGCAATGGGTACACATGACTTGGATACTTTAAAAAGTCCATTTACCTATGAACTGTTACCACCAAGTGATTTCAAATTTTGTCCTTTAAATCAAACCAAGACAATGACCGGTGCAGAGATGATGGAATTTTACGAAAAGGATAAGAATTTGGGAAAATATTTACACATCATTAAAGATTCCCCAGTTTATCCTGTCATTTTGGACAGTGAAAGAACTGTTGGATCAATGCCACCGATCATCAACTCTGACCGTTCCAAGATCACTCTAGAAACGCGCAACGTCTTCCTCGATATAACAGGTACCGATAGAACTAAGGTAGAAGTTGTTGTAAATCAATTGGTAGCCATGTTCTCAAGATACTGTGACGAGCCTTTTACTATTGAGCCAGTTGAAATCATCAGTGAACATAATAATGAATCGAGAATTCAACCAGATTTGAAACCAAGAACAATGTCTGCTTCCAAATCATACATCAACTCTTGTTTAGGATTAGAATTGACCACTGAAGATATTGCCAAATTGTTGTTGAAGATGTCATTAAGAGTTGTTGGATCTAATGGCGACTTGATAGACGTTGAGATCCCAATCACAAGACCTGATGTCTTACACCAGTGCGATATCATGGAAGATGCCGCTATTGCATATGGTTATAACAATTTGCCGGAAACCAAAAATAAAGTCACATCTATGACAGCCAAGCCATTACCAGTGAACAAGATTAGTGATATTTTAAGAATTGCTACTGCTCAAGCCGGATGGGCAGAAGTAATGCCATTGACTTTATGTTCACATGATGAAAATTTCAGATTCTTAAGAATAAAAGATGATGAAACCAAGCTGGTTAAATTATCCAACCCAAAGACAATAGAATATCAAGTTGTCAGAACTACTTTGTTACCTGGTATCTTGAAAACAGTAAAGGAGAATAGAAAGCATTCGTTGCCAATCAAGATCTTCGAAGCAGGAGACATTGTCTTAAAAGACGATTCATTGGAAAGAGGTGCATTCAACCAAAGAAATTGGGCCGCTGTATACGTTGGTAAGACTTCAGGTTTCGAATACATTCAAGGTTTGTTATCCAAAGTGATGCAAACAATGAGGGTTCCATGGTTACTGGACACAAATTCAAAAGAGAAAGGTTTTTACATAAAGGAAGATGAATCATGTCCTACTTTCTTCCCACACAGAGGTGCCCAGATCTTTTTGAGATTGAAAGACGGTGAAGAAATCAAGCAAGTTGGACAGATAGGTGTCTTGCATCCTGAAGTATTGAGCAATTTCGATATCCCATACGCTGGTTCATTTGTCGAGATCAACACTCAAGTCTTCTTATAGATAGATAAATATATATAATTAACAGTCACTGTCTCTAATACTCTTTCTTGTGCTAGGAATGCCATGCGTAATTAAGTCATCACGTGAAAAATTTTGCAACATTTGGGGTTATGTCGTTTTGGTGAATTATATAAGTTGTAATTTCGGAATTTTCGAATTACTTACCACTATTAGCCAGCTCCCACATTGAACTTCAATATCAATTACGGGTTCGTCAGATTCAATTGTACATGTCGTACTAATGCATTAGATTAATTATTTAGGCAAATGACATCCTTATTTCCTGTCCTGTATTGTTGAATTCATCATCATCATCTTCATCATTATAAGCAAAAGATTTTAATTGACCCTCCTTTTGTTCAGTATCTTTATCTTCGCCTTGCTTATCTTCATCTTCCATCTCGTTCTTTCTCTGAATTTCCCTTTCCTCCTCTTCTTTCCTCTGCTCCTGCTCCAATATCACACTTTGTAACAACATGGAACTTTTCTTTCCCAAAGATGTATGGCGTATTTGGTCTTTTGGACCGATATCGTGCTGTTTCTGCGTTTGATGTGTGGGGTGGATTTGGTGATTTGGGCTTTTGAAAGCTCTAGGAACGAATTCTTTGCTTTGCACGGGTGTCGATTCTACAGACCTGGTTTTGAAAGTCCTCGGTTTGAACTCACCATTCTCCAAGTTTGGTGTCACGTTTGAATCAACAGTTTGCTCGATTTTGGCAACCTCTTTGGCTATTTCATCTATATTGAACAATTCCTCCCTCGGTTGCTCTTGTGATGCTGTAGGGTCATCTGACGGCACACTGTTATCAGTAGTGCTTCCAACAACCTCCTCTTCCTCTTTCTGTTTCAGTTCAACCTCCTTTCGACCTTCATCGTAGACTTCCCACCATTCCTTTTTCTGTGGTTTGAACCATCTGTTGAAAAAAGTTTTCTTCTTCTTTCCCTGTTGTTGTTTCTTATCCATATCATCTTTGACGTTTTCAAACTCATGAACCAATTCTCTCTGTCTTTCCATGTTTTCTGGTTCATCTATCTCAACGAATTCTTCATTCAACACTTCCCAGTTCAACTCCTTCAATAACTTAGGCATCAGTTTCCTATATTCCATATGACCGCTGACAAATTCGGTACAGTCAAAATTCTCGACCCCTTCAACGCCTTGAATCTGTGTCAAACCAGCAACAGTTGCCAATCCACCACTTGTGGCCCTGAAAAGGTAACCCAATATCCAATCTTTTTTACTGAACCCATTGACGAAGCGGCCACTAACAGCTGACCTGCATAATGATATTTCATCCAGCTTAAAGACAATCGGTGAGCCAAACAAGATGACATCCTGGACCAAACCATACGCTCCTCTCTTGTTCAATTCTAGCAAACAAGAATATATCAATCTTGCACCAAGTGAAAATCCAACCAAGGTAACGGGTCTGACTCCCAAATTTCTTTGGATCAAAGTATCGGCCAAGATAATTCCGGCAGCCCAAGCTCTGTCCAATGAAACGTTCCATGGATTATCGAGTAAATATCCTAGCTTGGACAACATCATCGGCCATTGAACCGAGGCCATAAACGCAATTAACACAGTATTACCCAAAATTTGTTGAATGGATTGTGTCAATATTTCAGTGGCCAAGATATTTATCGTTTGACCGGTACTTTTTAACATTTCAGGCTCCCAAAGCAAAGAATAAATGTCGCCCATCACCGGATCCACTGTGGAAAATGGTAATCTGACATCATCTTCATTACCGTTCATCCATCCACTCACTGTTAATATCAAATTAACCCTCTTGTGATTATGGATCGGCCTGAATTCAAAAGTCTTGACACTTCCAACTCTCTTCAGCATACCTTTAGATCCGACTCTTGCACCAGATAGTACACCCACGGTTGTCACTATCGAAGTACCACCAACTCCTGCTAAAAATCCTGATGTTCCTCCAATACCTACGGTGGAAAGCCCCGCGGCTATTCCGGCACCGATCATTGGTGCCAAAAGGCCGGCACTTAGTCCAATAACCAAACTTCCACCAATGGTGGCAAGTCCGACATACATCAATTTTTTCTTCCTGTTAGATTTCAGTCTATAATCCAAAATTTCCCTTTCATTCCAAATTTGCTCAGAACTTTCTTCAATTTCTAACAAATCTGTGATTCTTCTCTCGAATTGATAAATTTCCAAAACTGGTACCCCTAAAAACTCGGCAAACTGTAATAATAAGCTTCTTGAACGTGAATCGTAAACTGCATCGAAAATTAGATTGAGAAATAAATCACAAATCAAGGTCCATTTGATATCAACATGCAAAACAGAGTCATTCAAATCTTCACCCTCGGTCTTCATATATTGTGCATTCTCCTCTTTAAGTAATGGATTATCCACTGTCTCAATTGTAACCAAGGACGGTATCAAATCAGCCGGTTCTAATCCATGCGAACTCAAATTTTCAATCATGTTTCTCTCCTGTTCATTCAATTCCATATGCTCGTATAGTCTTTCCATCATCTTCATTGACCATTGTTGGAAGTTCAGGTGCGCTACTGAAATTCTCTTGTTCATCTTGATCGATTTATTATTCAACTTGATTTTGGACATAGTGATGGCCATGTCGACAATGATTAACTTCACCAAACCGACATAAGCGATTTTTTGGGAATCTTTTAACATCTCTTTTGTTGAGTTCAACTGTGAATTCGTGTTGAGTTCTTCGTCTGACCCTTGCAAATTTTCTTTTGAGTTGTGATTCTGATGATCATCAATATTGAAATAGATCTTTTCATCCGATGCCGTGTTGATATTGTCGTTATGTAATTTCCTTTCATTAGTGGCATTCTTGTCGAATAAAAAATCAAATTCTTGATTCATTTTGTTGAACTTGGCAACTTGCTCTTCAGCAGCAATTCTCGTGTATCCTAATTTGGATCCATCTTCAAGCTTGTCCTTGTTATCCTGCAAAAAGACTTCGCTGTTTGTAATCAATTCCCCCTTTTCATTGTACATATCAAGGTCTAATTCTGTGTTCATCTGCTTCCAATCATCCAGATCACTATTTTCATCCTCTGATAGTAGTATATCATCGGGTGTTTCCAAATCGATATCAGCAAGATTGTTGTTATTAATGTTGTTGGGTAAATTATTCTCGCATGATTCACTCACAAATTTTTGTTCATTCTTATAAATTGTCGATTTTGGAGTTGAGACATCTAAACTACTTGTAGTCCTATTACCCTTTCCATATCTGACCAATTCTGCTGCAGAATTGTATTTTGTCTTGTTGGATATAATTCCTGATTTGTCACCACCAAGATCGAATTCCACATATTGCTCTTCTTCAAACACTGTTGGTTCAACAATGTCTTGATGCACAGCTTCTTGGGAGTTGTTGAAGCTACCCAATTGTGATAAAGATTCCAGCGAATTTGGCAAATTCACGCTCAAAGTTGATAACCTCTTACTATTGTTACTGAACCTGTAGGTTAGATCTCTCTTAGAAGTCTCATTGAAAGTCAGTGCTCTTGAAGGCAGTGGCAATGTGGATGAAAAAGATGATGCATCTGACGATGGTGGTGTTGGCTTTGGAGAGCTGCGACGAGACATTCCCTTCCCTTCCCTTTTTTTTGTGGAATTGAGTTGTCTGTGGTGGTCGAATCAGGCTTCAATGAAAATAGAGAGGTTGTGAGTCTCTTTTGGGGCCTATGAAGCAGCTCGGTGGTAGTGAGATGGTATGTCCGTTACAAATCACAATGAAATTTTTGAAGTGAGTTTCTTCAGATTTTGGTGGTACCTTTATCTCTTATTGAGTTAGAAGTGTACCTGACGTGTAAAAGCTCGCTCATCGTTTGTGTAACTTGTTTTGATTTTGTGTGTTTTTTTTTTTTTTTG
>JAJLSS010000013.1:0-143715 GCA_030567755.1 Nakazawaea pomicola | reverse complement strand
AAGTTCAAAAAAACACCCAAAAACACCAAAAGTAAAAAAGGATTAATCAACTAGCTAAGTGAGTTGCTAGCTAAAAAAAGGGAAGAAAAGACTTAACTTATTTATTCTTCGTCTTCTTCTTCATCAGCAGCAACTGAGTAGAAAGTCAATTGGTAAGTGTTCTTCTTGACACTGATAAATCTGATCCAGTCTCTGATTTGGTTTTTCTTCAAGTATCTTTTAGATAAGTACTTTAAGTATTTACCACTGAACTTAGCAGTTGAGATGATAACAATTTTGTTACCTTCTTCTTCAACTTTGATGTCATCACCCAAGTTACCGGTTCTACCTTCAACCTTGATGTGATCGATCAAGTATTTAGCATAAGCTGATGAATCGAAAACACCGTTTTCGACTGGAGCTGAAGTGTCAACGACAAACTTTTTAGCAACTTTTTGTGATTTTCTTTGCTGTTAAAAGGACGTTAGTATTCCCATCAAAATGGAGAATACAATAGCGAATATAAAGAGATGGTGATTCCTTTTACTAGATGTTGATTTTACAAGAGTCATATTTATATACAAATACCAGTGATGAGATTTGAATTCTTGTTTGTTGTTGGGCCAGTTCAAACTTTTGCAGACACAATCCTTAAACATAGTCAAATATAAACAATCATTCCGATTGATATATATATATATACCATGATGTGACATATTAAAAAGAAAAGGACAAAGCCAACGGACAAAACAAAGAACTAAATCACAACAAACCAATATAAGTTAAATATGACCCTTTTGAATCAAAATCAAAAGGAAATCACTATAACATTATTCCATTATTGGTAAGATGCTATGATTAGCAAACTATATTACTTACAGCTGGAGCCATTTTAAAAATATATGATGTTTGGGATGTAGATAGTGGATTGAAGATGATGAGGGATTCAAGTGCATTTATACTTTTCCACAAGAGGAATGAAAAAAATTTTCATCTTCACTGTTTACACGGTGAAAAAAACAACCTGTGTATCTGTCAATGATATGTCTATGCTTAATATTACACTGCGTCAGTGATGTAATTTACCCTTTTCAAGTTTAGCCGATTTTTTTCGAAGGGTGGCTTTGAGTGCGCGCGAGCGAATGGGCGGGGTGAGTGAGACAAGATTGAAATTGAACGGGTTAAAAAAGTAAATATCGGAAAAACTTCCAAGTGATTTGATTGCACGTGATGAGAAGAAAAACAAAAACAAAAACAAAAAAGAGGAGAGAAACAAGTTTGCAGCGCAGCGAGAGCGCAGTGGGAAAAATGGAAAAATGGAAAAATGGAAAAATATTAGTTGAGCAGCAAAGGCAAAATGGCAGAGGCAAAACCCGCTTTTTTACATAAAATGACACCACAAATTTTTATAACAAGTAAGAATAAATCACATCACCTCTGCGTAAATGGGATTTCCTTACAAATCACATCTATTTTCTATTGCAAAAAACACATACAAACCCACTCAACAGAAATGGGTCTCCTTCAACTCCCATACAAAAAATCTCCTCTTGTTATTTTTATTTTGATGTTATCGCTTTTTGTTTTTGAATCACTCCACCCCTCTCTCTTTATAGAAGGGTCCCCCTAATTAATAAATACCAAAAGTATATATACCAAGTATGATCTGTCCTTGTAATCCATGTAGCACGCACACTTCTTCATATACCATAAATAAATAAACTTATAATTACAACATCCAACTACAAACTACTACAATCATGTCTGAAACTACCATCTTAGCTGGGTTGGTAATAAATAACAAATACCAAATAGTGAAAAAAATTGGTTCAGGTTCATATGGAATAGTATACTTGACAAAACATATACACACTGGAAAATTATATGCCATTAAACTGATCTTGAAAAAACAACATTCACATGAATCAGGTCAAAATAAACAACTGTTACTCGATTTAGAACAAGAATTATTTCAGTCATCGTTACCATCATGTACATTACAAAATAACTTACTCAATTTGAAATTGATCGAACAATATGGTTATAATTGTAAGATATTGAAAGAAATCGCATTACAATTAAAAGTTCATAAACATCCAAACATCCTTTCCATTTATAAAGTTTATGATAACGCTTTGTGTTTGTTTGTCGTTATGGATTATCATCCAGAAGGTGATTTATTCCAATCTATAGTTGAAAAAAAAATTTATCAAAATAATCCGAATTTGATCAAATCTGTGTTTATCCAATTAATCGATGCCATTAATTATTGCCATTCACACTCTGTTTATCACTGTGATTTGAAACCAGAAAACATCTTGGTCTCTGAAAACGGTGCCAAATTAATCATTGCCGATTTCGGTTTATCATTAACCGAAGAATTCATCTCATCATCAATCTCATGTGGTTCATCATATTACATGGCACCTGAAAGAAACGACTATCAAAGTGAATCAGAGAAGATACCAACTTATTCAGGTGATGTTTGGTCATTATCAATCATCTTGATAAACTTGATAAGCATACGTAATCCATGGTTAAAAGCTTCATCACAAGACACCACATTCAATGCATTCTTAAAAGATTCATCAGTATTGACAAAGATATTACCAATCTCAAACGAAGTTTACCAATTATTGGCTCAGAAATATTTGGTATTAAACCCATTTGAAAGACGTTCACTTTTCGAATTCAGAGATGACATAATGAAATTGAGGAGATTTTCCTCGATTGGTCCATTATCAGTGGAATGCCAAGATGAATACTTGAACTCTTGTTCTATCCCTTACAACCATGTCGTTGACTCAAATGATGAACTCATCACCTCCGCAACAACAACAACAACAACAACAACACAATATTTCCCTGCATCAACAATCACATCATCTACTCACCCAGACATCTCCAACTTACTCAACAACAGTACCTCATCTATCTCACCTGTATCTTCATCATCTTCTAGCTTGATGGAAGACGATGATGACAATGACATGATCAACACACCTCCAACTACATATCCACCATCACCTGTATTAGAATCCGATGATGTTTATCATAGTAAGAGAGCCAATTTAGGAAACTTGTTAGACCACTTGAACACCCATGTCATTTACAATGAAATTTAATCGAAAACAAGACATCTAATGATTGATGAACAGCAATACTATTACTAATAGACACTCATATATATATAGCATGATAACTTTTATAAACTTTTAATGATCAACGTTTTTAATGATGCTTGCATCGCTTTTATATCACAGGATTTGTAGATTCATGAAATAACAGGAATAATAACTACATACTCGAACCAATTTACAGATGAGACGATGATGATATCAATTAACTTGATCGCGGGTCAATAGTACAATTCATCGATTACATCGGTTCTTAGCGATATTGTTCAAGGTAAATGCAGTCTATTTAAAATAAGTAACATCACCAAGGGTAAATAAATACACAAAAATGCGGTATGATCTACCTGTGTTCTAATCTTGAAAGGTTAATAGTTATGAGCACAAATGAAACATCAATCAATTATTGAGAATTGTATCAAGATACTCAAAAAGATGTCAATGTCCTTGCCTAAATAGGCAATCAGAGGCGTTACCTATGTCTGTTGAGATTAGTTAAGTTTTATCATCCTTATCATCCTGTAATGAGCATTTCAAATATTATGAAGTGAATAAAGGTTGCGAAGACAATACAGCAATAGGAGTGAATTATAAGCCACATAAAGTGCTCAAACAATGTCACTTTAACTACCATACTTGGCGATGGTCGACTAAATAAAAATTGGTGATAAATTGAGAGAGAAAAAATTGAGAATTAAAAATAAAAAAAGTGCTAGAACATCAAAATAAGACAAAAGATCAAAAGGGTGAATCTAATTAGTTGAACATAGATATAATGACAGTGGAATTGGACACTCTGCTATATCCAACGTGGTCATCACTTGCAAAGGAACTTATACAAGACCCGCAAGATTTTCCAAAATGGCAGCATCTCATCACGTATACTGAGAGCTTAAACGGAGGAATCGTGAAAAACTCATCGAGTCAGGATAAATTATTGTTATTCAAGAGTTTCGAGAACTTGCTCACACAATTCCCATATTTGGAGAAGTACTGGTGTGATTTTGCCAATTGGCATTTCAAACTAGGGATGACAGATCAGTGTCGTTTGCTTTTTGAGAAGCTGTTACAAGTGATACCAAATTCGATAATCATTTGGTTGGAGAATTTGAAGTTTTTACAGTTTTTTAAATCAGGGGACACCGAATTTTTGATCTCTCAATTTGAAAGGGCAAGGAAGACGATAGGTTTACATTTTTATAGTGATAAGTTCTACGATGTATACTTGTTGTTCTTATCGAAGAACAGATATCAGGAAAGGTATTATGCGTTGTTGAGAAGGATACTTGAAATCCCATTGTACAACTATTCCAAATACTTCTCTAAATGGTTTCAAATCATAGAAAACGCAACACCAAAAGATATCCCATACTTGATAACACCCGAAGATTTAAAACACAAATTTCAACTCTCTTCAAATGTCCTTCTGTCATCATCCAAACAACTTCAAGACTTCAAAATCAAATTGAAAAAACTCTTCATCGATCTCTACATCACAACACAGTATCATTCCTATCAGTTCCACCACTACGAAAAGCAAATTCATCATCACTATTTCAATCCATCTCAGCGTATTTCAACGCAGGAAATTACAGCTTGGTGTAACTACTTCACCTACTTGGAAACATTGCAACTATCACATTCAAACACTAATGACAAAATTCATTATCAAATCCAAATGCAATATGTCGTTTCAACATATGAGCGTTGCTTGATAACCAACAACTCTTCGGAGATAGTATGGCTACGTTACGTCAATTTTTTCATCTCGTTAAACGACACTAATAAACTGATTAATTTGGCAAAGCGTGGCTTGACATCGGTGGACTCGAGTAACAATTTGGCATTGATTTTCAAATTGGTAGATTTGTTCATACTACAACAAAAATATGACTTGGCACAACTGGAATTGTTGAAAGGTTACAAACTCCACCCAAATAACATACAGATTTTTATCAAGATATTGGCCATAGAGAGGCTATTACATGGCAAATATCAAAATGTAGATGAAAATTTGTTGGATCTATGCAGGAAAAAATTATCCAATCCAAAGACCGACATGTCAGTTTTCGTGTACATATTCAAGGAAATCCAAGACTTCAAATGTATCTCAATTGAAAAACTGTTTGAATTCATCACGAGTTATACCAGCACATTGAAATCATCGATGTATTGGCAAATTTTGCTCAATTTTGTCCAGCTGCACCACCCGGAAAAGATAAAGGATTTCGTCACGTTGGCTAGAGATCAATGCGAAAAGTTTGATAAATTACAAGGTGAATGGATGCAAACTGATGATGAAAATGATAAATCTTGGATAGATATGTTTTAATAGTTTCTCCAATATTCTTATCGATTTATGCTAAGTTTCAATAGCGAAAGCTTGAAATTTTGTCAGGTTATCTTTCAAAGTAGGTCCCTACCTAGCACGTAAATACTTTGTATATGAGGGAAGACAATGCCACTGAGGCTTCCGATATCTATTCACCACTGGAGACCTATATATTGATGCAATCCAGCCAAGCCATGGAATTATATTTCTTTATAGCTAAGTTACATACATACATTTACGGGTTAAAAATCCCCGTCTTCGTACCAATTTCCCCTCTTCTTGTTTTGGCTAGGTTTATTATGTATCGCTAGGCTAGGTCTATAAGGTCGAACCTATAATAAACACAAAAAATCTAGAACGGAACAATTTCCCCAGGCCTATCTCCTGTCTTATGGGTTGATCATATAATCCGGTTTTGAACTTTTTTGAACTAGAGCTCCCTTATGGATTATAATGCTAAATATTCATGCTTTGACCATATTCTACTTCTCTTGTGATGTTGTGCAGCAAGATGTGTCCGATGTAGTATTACATAACTCTTATCATTTCTATCGATTGGTAATACTAAAATTTTTTAAGACATTATTCTCACAAACACATGCTCTTCCGATGGATCTGAAGTCATATAGATCGAGACATAAAGTCGAAAACTCATCATTTCACGACACAAAGTATACAACATCACAATAAGTAACAATAGGTGTTGAAAGTCAATTGCCCAACTTGATTGCATTTGTTATTGCAAATGAGGAACATGCCAAAGTATTTTACATCAATGATATGACTCTCAATTCCAGTATACGACGTGAAACATTAATTTTACAGGATTAAATCAGCATCAGTAGTTATGTACACAGTCGATTGAGCCTCTGCGCACGACGACTCAGAAAAAGGGAGAAAAAAAAACAAGAGAAAAAAAACTTCATATTGTATAGGAAAAACACACTGCGATTCAACGTGCTTCTGCTTCAGATATTCAATTAAGGTACATGAAAATGCATGGATATGTGGTTGACAAAAAGCAAAAAAATGCATGTGCCCGGAATCGAACCGGGGGCCCAACGATGGCAACGTTGGATTTTACCACTAAACCACACATGCTAACTAAACCACTTCACCATTTGTTCGGTTTGTTGGAAAAAACCCGGTTGTCAGTTGACACATTCGAGGGTCAAATAGTCACGTGATCTGCTTTTTGATTTGTGACTAGGTTTATTATATATAATTAGGCTAGATCTATAAGGTCGAACCTGTAATAAACACTTTAAATACCAAATATCAATATGTGTCCCTGTTATAAACCTGTGGATAACTTCCTCTGGGAACTACCTAATCAGCCTTGTTCAAAGTCCCAGGATAATCCTCATACAGACAAAAATAATCCGAAGAGAATAATAAAAAAAAATGTAAATTCGTGTGGCAAAGATCAAATCATTTGTTTTAGGTAGCTCGGATTATTTCGTATTATTTGTATTACCTCGTACTATTTTTGTTTTTTTTTATCGCAGGAGTTTGTCAGCTTAAGTAGATGAGATATTAAGAGGATGCCTCTATTTTTATCAGATTCTTTTAGCCTTGCAATCAAATGATACCTCGTTAACCAGAATCATCAATCAACGTAATGCTTTCTCACACACATACAATACAGTCAAACACGCGTCATACCAAGAGATCGCACAACAAGTCCAGGAACGGCTGTAGCGCTTGTAAATCAAGAAGAGTTAAAGTAAGTAACTACATCATCAAATAGCAGACATATACGCGACCATATACTAATAAAACCAGTGTGATGAACTGCAACCAAAGTGTTCTAATTGTGAAAGAAGAGGAGACAATTGTGATTATGTGGCACCTGGTCCAATATTCAAGAAGAGGAAAAGCAAGAAAGATGAATTTCAACTAAGTACTGGCCAAGAATTAAGCTGCTATCACCCACCAAATAATGACAAAATATACCTGACACCGCCAACGGATGAGTCACCAACATCTTCGTGTGGTTCATGTCTTCCAGAAAGCAGGAGTAGTAGCATGAGTGCTATCTACCAAGACAGTGATAAAGATCCATTGATCGATCCAGAACTGATCTCCTTTAACAACAGCCTCAATTATGTGTTACATAAAGAAAAAGAAAGTGAGTCGCCAAATCCCATTGGTACCTTGACTTTACCATCTACAAGATGCTCTTATACATTGTTACCCAAGTATATGCGCTACACGTTGATCAACTTCAAACTTTTTGCCTACTTTGTGAAGAATTATCACAAGAGACTTTCCCCAGATCCGGTGGTGACCCAGGCGTGGAGTTCAGTAGCAGGTGTTGCAAGTATTTATCCTCACCTCTACAGTATCACAATGAGCGTAGTACTGGCTTCTTTATATTATGATGCAGTAGATCTGCAAGAGCTTGGGACCACTGAACCAGTCTTGGGTATCCCCTTGCCCTCTTATTACAAAGGATTTGCTGATCTTCAATATCAACAGTTTTTACTGTGTTTCAACATTACGGAAGTGAGTCATTCGAAAGATTTGCAGGAAGTTTTTACTTATATATCAGCCTCAACATTACACATGCTATATCACCTATTGGCCCCAAATACTACCATTTGTGACCCATTTTTCTTTCAAATTGCGAGGACTAGTGCATTGATGTACAAAGATTTACTTCCTGCAGTTGAATATATAGATGACCCTACTCCTAGTTCACAGCAGTCAAATGTTGGGCAAAAAACGTTTGATGGGAAAACCAAAAGGCCAATTATCGTTACAAACGGGCGCTGTGACTTTGACTTGCACTATTTCTCTGCTCATCCAAGTTTTGAGGTATCACAGTCTCCATGGTTGTTTTTTCCCATGTACCTTTATCAGATTGCTGAGCAGCAAGCTTTCGAAACTAAGGATATTTACTCTGCTGCTGCTATTGATACCGCTCTGTTCACTGAAGCCATTGACATATTGAAAGTTGAATATAATTTGGTTTACAACAATCATCAGCCGGAACAGGATTCTGTCAGGGTGATCTTGCGGTGGCCCGCATTGGTGCCTCCAGAATTTGTTAAGCTTCTACAAAAGCAAGACCCTCGTTGTTTGATTGTAATAGCACATTTTGTTATGTTGCTTCTGTCCCTAGATTTTGATAAGGTATTCCCTCGCCGAATCTTCAGAGATGAGATTAATAACATCGATTCCGTGCTCGATAAACAGTGGAAATGTTGGATGTTACTTCCCAAGAGAGCCATCGGTTTGATATAGAAAAATAAAGAATCAATGAAGTATACCGTAGTCTAATTTTAGACCTCTCTTGTAACCCGTTTGACTCACTGCAAGAAAGGGGCACGGCTGATGAAACTTCATATTCAAGTAGCGCAAATCATTAGAAGCTGAAGACGAGAAGGAGATCACGAACAAAGAAAAAAAATGCGAAGCCTCGTTTTCTGAACAGTTTTATTAATCCACGTCCGCCACGCATTTCATCAATTTTTGAGACCAACCCAATCTTGAGAATGGAGTCAAATTACTTGGAGGTATCCAAGAGGTTACATACAAAATCCAGAAATGGTTGTTCCACGTGTAAACAAAGAAGAGTCAAGGTGAGTTTTGCGTTTGAATTTAAATACAAAAATTTTGACATACTAATCTTATCGTGAAGTGCGATGAACTGAGACCCTTTTGCCATACATGCAAAAGACGTGGTACTGAATGTGTTTATGTGAAACCTGGAGCAATAAAAAGGCCGAGGAAGAGGAAGAGGGTAATAAATGAAAGCTCGCTGCTGGCTCCGTCTAGTAGCAGTGTAGAGGACGTTCAGGATCGAAGCTACTCTTTGCAAGGCTACAACAACTACTTGGATGACTTGCTGACTCCAGAAGTAACCACCTCCACGGATGTGAGTCAGTACAATTATTCACAAGCTTCTCCACTGACCAAGACGACAATCAATGAGATCATCAGCTCAATCGATTTTGGTTTCGGAGTGGGTAATGTTTCAAGTAATGATCCAATGTTTCCCACCTTGGCCGACTTTGATAACTTGGACTTGTTCAACAACTCATTTCCTCAAGATTTGTTGCAGGGTCAGAAATCTTTCGAACAGCTGGCTGCTGGGCACAATGTTGTCTCTCGTCATGTCATTCCACAGCAAACACAAGAAATACAGAGAGTTTCAAACAAGGGTTCAAAAAGTAGCTACTTGTCTTCCACTTCTACAAACAACAAGTTGTCCAGATACTACACTGAGATTTATTACCGAAGAATTGCTCCTGTGCAAGAGAATTTTGCTCGTGCATGGCAGTCTTTGATTATGCTTGGGTATAAAAGAGAATTCGTTTACCACCTGTTGATGGCTAATCTAACCATGGATTTATACCACGCTTTGCTGGTGAGTCCTACCGGCGTGGAGGGCGTTTTGAAATTTGAAAGTGCATCAGATTACTTAAATATTTCGGTTATCAATTATAAGGAATACTTAAGAAGTCGCTCAAATGCACGCCTTGTTATTAGTGCTCAATCTACAAAGCAGGACTTGTTGGCTTTTGTATCTTCATCCATATTGCATTTGGTTTACTTTTTACTCTCCCCATCAATGTCAATTTGTGATCCTATGTTTTTCGATCAATTGTCCAAAATGGACGAAGTCTTCGTTGGCACATTTGATATAGAATTCAACTTTGCGAGAATCAATTTGAATTCTGTAAGGGAGCTACACTATTACAATCCGCACTCTTTTCCAAGAATCACGCATAGACAAGGTGTATACTTCCCAGACTATTTGTACGCTTTGGTCGAATCATCATCGGAGTCAAGCAGCATACCTGGATCTAGTCACACTCTTCCGCAAGAGACCCAAAAGACAGGACAGCTAATCAATTCAGTGATAGACATCCTCAAAAATGAATATCATCTAGTCTATAATGATGAAGAATCCGAAAGAGATCCACTACGTTTGTTCATTAGATTTCCTGGATTACTTCCCTCAGAGTTTGTTCAGATGTTGACCAGACAAGATCAAAGGTGTTTGATAATTATGGCTCACTTTTTGATGTTGTTACTGTCTTTAGATTTCGACACGTTATTTCCCAAGAGGTGTATTGCCTTTGAACTACAAAACATAGTCTCAGTTATGGATGAAAGTTGGAGTGGCTGGCTCGATGTTCCTAAGAGGGCAATGAAGCTCTTGTGAGTTGTAGTTTAGTTTGTATATCTATTTTCGTAAGGGCAGGTACCATATTGAAATGGGCAAAGACGATGTTGATAATGTTTTTTCAAAAAAAAAAGTAAAACAAAACAAGTGTGCAAGAGGTAGATACTAATGTCACTTGTGCCTTTCGCCATCATCCACCCATGACCGCTCAACAATTGCCAATTGAGAGCGATACCCTCAAGGGAACATCACCACAGGCACCCTTGACATCCACAGTTGTCTCTCCAAGTTCCGACTCAAGCCGTGTTTCAAAGCTGATCAAGAGTCATAAGAAGTCAAGAAATGGTTGTAGGATTTGCAAAGAACGTAAAGTCAAGGTGAGTGGAGTTCATTCGACTTTGAGAGCGTGCTCAAATTTATTAACATGTGATTTAGTGTGATGAAAGTAGACCAACATGTTCGAATTGTGATGTTAGGAATGAGATATGTACTTATTTGAAACCAGATAAAATCACAAGGAACCGCCCCAAAAAAGAAGCGTGCCGTTATAGGTCCATTGGGATGCAGACAGACAACTACAGAGATAAATTGGGGCTGCAGCGATCCACAAATGGGTTTGGCACCTCCACTACTGATCATTCGGACATCGCTCATGCTATGCAATTCCAGCTATCATCGACCTCCAAAAATGGAGTTCCCGATTCTTTTCTTGAGCTGGCTAAGCTCAATAACAAGATTATTTTCTACTACCTTTCAGTCTACTGCAACAAGATATCAACAGACCCTGAACTGCAGTTGGTCTGGAAAGAATCAGGCTGGTTAATTCATAAGCACGACTATTTGTTCCATATCGTCGCAAGTACTTTGTTTCTTCATTTTTACTACCAGTGTATATCAAAGGGTAGGAACCAGGAATCATTTTTGACTTTGCCAAATTTGAAGGACTACTTGTCATATTCCCGACTGAACCATGAGGCATTTTTGAATTCAATGTCACAGAGAAAACAGCCTCAATCATTAAAATTTGAACCTGGATCGCATGAAATATTCGGCTATTTGATTTCTTATGTGTTCATAAGCATCCATTGCTTCTTATCTCCCACTCAAAGTGTGTTGGATATGACGTTTTGGAGTGCATTAGGTGTTGTTCGTGACCTATTCAGGCAAATTCAAAACTGGAGGTTGATTACCTCGTTCCCTAACTCAATAGACCTTTCATACTATCTGAAAGCATATCGAGCACCCATAGGTGAGATCTTTTATAGGCCAAATTACCTTCACGGAATATGTGACTTGACGTCTTCGAAAGTCAACCAACTCATATTCAAGGACACCATCGACCTGTTGAGCAAGGAATTTTTCAAATATACCCAAACTGCTGACCCTTTGAGAGTCGTGGTAGCTTTTGGGATGTGTGTCGATATAAAGTTCGGTGAATTAGTGGCATCACACGATCCCATACTGTTAGCAATTATGAGTCATTATTTGATGTTTGTTTACATCTTTGACCTCAAAATTCTCCCGAAGGTTTGCATAACAGAAGAGTTCAAAAAAATCGAGAGCTCTCTTGCAAACTGCAAGGAAATTTCACCATGGATTGATGTACCACGGAGAGTTATCTACGAGCAGATCTAGTTGCTACGAATAATGACCTATAAAGCAAAATGCAATTGTTTAACAACTCTATTTAGTAAAAATGCATATAAAATATGATTTTATTGAGAAGTATACAATGCTTTACACTACTAAGTAATTGATGCTCTCTTGAATTCGAAAAGTTTATTGTGGATTGAAGCAATCTCCACGATGTTATTCGGTCTCCCTTTTTTCTTCTCTATGAATTATAAGATGAAGTTGAAATACCTGATACGATGATCATTTCAATGTCGCAGCCCTTTTCATATTGTAATTTTTAACAACCTGTCTTCAGATCGATATACATCGACGCATGCAGTGCTACCATTAAGATGCGAGCATCAAGTAAATCTAAATATTTATATACATCCCCAGCAATTCACCTCCAGCAGGGGGACGAGAATTAAATTCACAAATCCACTCTCGTCCTTATAATTCTGTTATGTGAACGACACAAACAAATGCAGCATCAAGGGGTTGTTTGTCAATGCAAAGGATCACTTCTGAAGCTCAACTTTAACTTGTTAGAAAGGCACGGAACATCAAGTTGAACTCAGCAAACCTCTGTGAGACTGAGACTCTTCGGCAACAGTCAAGGTCTACGTGCTTTTTACTACCTCGAAAGGGGGGCGAGAAAAGTATGACTTTACATGAAAAGAACTATAAAGGATTTTTTCTGCCTTGTCCAAACAGATTTCAATTTTCTATAGAGATACAGTCAAGAAAGGTGAGACGTAATTAGGCAAGAAAGCGTAGTCTTTCTAACAACCGAAGGTCAAAAGCCATAACAGATTTTACGTTAAGTTCATCTTGAGGCGCTCCCCTGTCAACCCACTAGCCCGAACCATATATAGTTGGACCTGCCCCTTGTGCCAGCAAATTAGAATTAAAAATCCACCTAAGAAATTTTTAAAAAGATAAATGCGCAAACCCGGAATCGAACCGGGGGCCCAACGATGGCAACGTTGGATTTTACCACTAAACCATTTGCGCTTTTCGATATTTTGGTCGGTGAATTATCTTATGATCTCAAAAGTAAATAACCCAATTAGGCAACTGGGGCTATTCAATAGTGGACCGCAGATATGGGTCCTTAAATCCGTAACTTGTATGGCACATATCGAGATGAAATGTTCAACAGCAGATCATATATTACTTTCTACAGTACAACACCATATTTCTCTTTTTTGGTATCATTTCGATGTCTCCAACATTTTTACATTTGAATTCTCGGAGAAACTTAGCTTTTTAGCCGACCAGCAGGTTTTCCCCTTATGAGAAAATGGTTTTCTACCTGGTTGGCCAAAACTAGGAAATACAACAGCAGGGCATAGCACTTAGCTACTAATGGTGATAGTTATATAGTTATAATAGACTCTATGATTTTAAAAAAAAAAAAAGATCACTATTCAAACTTTATACAAATAGAAGTCTATATAGCATCTCGAGCTCTTCAAGATGTTCTCCACATGTTATGTGAATGTCATTTGCCTTGTATGTAATTGATTCGATCATCCAGCTCCATTAGCACTTCATTCAAGTTCCTTGTTTCCAATCTACCGAACAACATAGCTATCATCAAATTGACTATCCCCGTCACGGCCAAGACAATAGCTAAAAGGGCAATTAAGATAGATGACCAAGCAGCTTTGGTAGCCGGAAATGTTATCGAAACAAGACAACCAATCACCAACAAGTATGATATCACAAAATGTGCTAGTCTCCAATTTTTTTGGAATGGTACGGCTTCTGAAAGATATTGCAAAATTTCACTTTTCAAATCTTTGTAAATTTGTACCTTGCTCTCTTTCTCTTCTTCCAAAGTCCAGTGATTCATGACTGGCAAAACTTCCAATGAGGTAGCGTATGCAAAGTGGTCTGAATAAGAGCCTATATTTGGTATCTGTTCTGTAAAGGTCACTTTGGCGTCAGCTGGTTTCAACTTTCTATGATCAATTAAAGCATAATCAAGTCTACATGCTTCATCGGGCCTTCTATCACTTCTCCATGTATTCAAGGTTGAATCACAAGTGGTACCACCCACCATTATTTGCATTTCTGGTGTTAGTTTTGAAATTTCTGATAAATCTTGCACTCCATGTAACAACTCCCAACTGTCTTTCAAACCGACGTCTTCTAAAATTCTGTACGGCAAGGACCCCGGTCTCGAGTTGAGATCACCAACGACGATGACTGCATATCCTGCTTTAGATAAAGTTGATGCGATCTCAGCAAAATCCCAGGCTTGGCATGATCTATGTGTGGAATAAGCTGCATCACCTGTCAATGAATAAGGTGCATGCATGTGCGAGTTGAGAATGGCTATGGGTGACGACTCCTCGGTCAAGGGCTCCAATTTTGTTATGGAAACAGATTTGCCAACATACCAATCGCCTCTGAAAAATGCAGATGGTCGACCATTGATAGGAAATCTGTAAAGAAATGTTGACTCAATAGGTATCTTGGATAATATAGCCAATCCAGGGCCCGATATTATACCAGACGAAAACCACCTCCTATACGGATACTTCTGTGAGCACAACATATCAATGCAATCCCAGTCCTCTTGACACCATATCTCCTGAAGCAGAATTATATCGTAATCGTGATCCTTTGAAGAGGACAACTGCTCCAGCAACTTCCTTAGCCTCTGCGCTCTAAACTTTGAGACAAATTTCAAGCCCCAAGTGTTAAAGGTGAGTAATTTGATTGTGGGATTCCCGAAATTTTCGGTTTCCATAATAGTGTCTTCCTTCTTCCTTATATTGACTTGAGCCATGAGATGTGCTATCAACTGCTACTTATCTGTTTTCTGTTCCACTTCCATTACTTCCATTACGAGGAAAATAAAAAATTCGAAATCGAAAAAAAAATAAAAAAAAATGAATGCAAAATTTAAAAAAAAAAAAACACAAGAACAAAAACAATAACAAAAACAAAAACATTATACGCGTTATAGTCACACACCACCTACCAAAGAGCTGATGGCCACCATGTCTGAAGAACTACCATCGCTCGAATATTTCAACAATGATCTTAGGCAACAAATGAAGGCATTTACTCATTCGTTTGATCAAAGAATTGCTCAAAGCAGAGGTGACTTGTTCGAACAAAAGGATAAATATAAAAACTTGGTGAATGATCTTGACCAGCAAAAGCAAGAAATGAAAATTCAACTAGAGAATTTGAACCGAAGATCAATTGAAATTGAAAAGCAACAAAGCGAAGAAGCACAAGAGCATGCGCTGGCGAAGCTCAAGAATGAAGAATTGCTAGATCAACAAAAACAGTATGAGAAGTCCAAGGAGGAGCTTAAACAGAAGCTAGAAAAATTGAACTTTGCAATAATGAGCAAAAAGGAAGAGATAGCAACTTTGAGAGGAAAGCTTCTGAAAAACAAAAGATTGGATTTATTAGAGGTGGAGAAATTTGAGACTTACCTCGGTATGAAGATCATAGGGATGAATAATAATGTGATGAAGTTTATCTTCAGTAACATTGACTTGAACAACTATGACAGGACAGTCTCTTTTGTATTGGATTTGAGCGGTGAAGGATACAAAATCGCAGAGAGTGATCCACAGTTACCAGCTGATGAGATCAGTCTACTGGAGTCTCATTTCAGTGAACACAGACATTTGGGAAAGTTTTTAAAAGAGGTACGGAGTTATTTAAGTAAGGTATAAATTTGTAACATTAAATTCGATAATGCTTTATACCCACATGTAACACTTCAAGCTGCCAGAGAATCGATATAAAACACCCCGTTTTATGGTATTCACTTATTCTGATACCCATGTTATATTAGCTTGAAGACAATAATCAACTACAAACACCATTGCGACGAAGACTAAAATTCAAAAGATTTGTAAAAAAAAATATATCTTTTAAAAAGAAAATGCGCAAACCCGGAATCGAACCGGGGGCCCAACGATGGCAACGTTGGATTTTACCACTAAACCATTTGCGCTTTTCGATATTTTGGTGAGTGAATTATCTTATCATATTCAAAAGCAACTAACCCAATTAGGCAATTGGGGCGATCTAAGTTGAACCTATTTTTTTATTGAGACTATGCAACTTCGAATTCAGAGGATGTGCTATGAAAACATAAGAGCAGGAATGTTATGCCTCTGCCTAATTACATTAAGACTATGATTGCTATTCCGCTGAGAGGGATTTGAGAGATTATAATCTGACGTTGACTTTTCCTTAAGATAAAAAAAATGTATATAGATTCTTACAGCTATATATGAGTCAAATAAAGATATTAATAAAAGAAATTGGTGGCAGCGGGGCCCCCAGTCTACATACGTCAAAGCTTTATGAGCCAAGTATTCACTAGCATACCTGGGGACAACCTAAAAATCAATATTTCCGCTGTCCAGAAGGTGTAGAGATTAAAATCAAACCGAAATATGTGATATAACAGATTTACAGTGTTAATTGGTGAAAAATATGGAGAAAATAATGGTTTATTCCCAGAATTGGCAGTTATTCCATATCAAAACTGCAAATTGGTTTTCCCATTATTCTATTTGCTTCTCCATCTTACTTAATTTGTTATGACGTATATGCATATGGTTCTTCACAATTGTACATAAGACGAATGAGTACCATAGCAAAATACTAAAAAGTGTAAAATGCTAGAATCATCCTAGCATATTACCAGATAAATGTTTCCAGAGAAGGACCAGAGGAAAAGAATTGCGTCGAAGTAAGCTCACCAGAGCGATTTCCTCCCGGCTCTTGCATTGCATATTGTAAGAGAAAAAAGTCCTATACAAAAATGTTTCGCTGTTATGAGACACGGTTCTAATGGGAATAACATTTCAATTTTCAACAATTACGTCAGTCCTTTCCAATTGAATCCTTCGATATTAAAGTTAGGATAAATCTGTTTATTATATTTTCTACTTAGCTTTTCATATACAAACTATATAACCTTTTTGAGAGTATTTGTACAATTATTCCAATAAATGTATAGATCCCTTTTTAAAAAATACCAAACGCCAAAGTCTCGGTTGATCTCATTAGTTAGATTAGTTCTTTCGACGAAATTGCTTTTTATAACATTGTTGTGATCGGAGTCCTTTAAGTTGTTTGAGAATTTCTTCTGAAATTTAACATTTGAAAGAAGGGTTTGATCACGTTGAAAGAATTTAGCAGTTTCTCAAACAAGCTCCCACCACTGGTATCATTCACAAAAGAGGGGAAGAATAGCACCATTTACCGTCAGCAGAGCCAGAAGTGATGGCTAATTATCATACACTAAAAGTGAATACATAAAAAACCTAGCATTCTAGAGAATTTCAATTTGAACAGGTAGGTTTGCAGCATGCATGACCAAACGGGGAGACTTAAAGAGCAACAAAAAGACACACATCAACATCAGACTTATCAGACATCATTATGAAAGGAAAGCCTTCAAGATAGCAAAATTGACTCCAGATAACCAAAGCCCTAAAAATTTTCACAAACATTTCCCTGTTGCAAATCTCTTGAATCAACCGATCACACTACCACCTTTTAATTTCTTCTTGAGATAAAGGGCCACCTTTAGAGGTTATTCTGACGAAAGAAGCTATTTACAAATTTCTTGGATTAAAATCTAGGACAACACATTCTCACCTATAAAATTGTTTCACTACACATTCGGCATAAATCAAGTAGTTATAATACGGCATCTATTGCAATAACATCAGTGTAGTTCATATGATCAATATAAGATAGTTGACAAGATTGAGCTCTGAAGGCTTCACTCATGTTCTGACCTATTCAAACTTTGACATGAGCACAACATTTCAAATAGTTAGGTTTCTAAAATAATGTGTATTCTAGACCACATCAACATTACATGATTCAAAATTGTACTTAATTATACAACTCCCACAGAACGTTTGCCACATTCACCACAACCCACCAGGTTATCACAGTCATACCAATCTTTCTTCCGATAACCCAACCATTTCTTGGGATCAATACCATATAAAACAAAAGTACAAGGAACAATCCAGCGCAACTCAATTTCAAATTCACCGAAATTTCAAAAACAAGTTCCGATTGTGCAGAACGAAACATAATAATCAAACCATTGACACCGATTCCCAATAATATATAAAGTAACGGAGCACCAAAACATGCGTTTAACCCAGTGATGTGCAAACCAAGCCTTGCCAAAGTCACATTGGAAATCAAATCTCCTACGGAGTTCCCTAATGATAATATTGTCAATCCTAATAAGCTCTCTGCAATATCGAGGATCAAACCAATGTTTTTCAATAGTTTAATGGTGGTAGATGTGATAATCGTGATGTAGTCCAAAGTTAGGACAAATCCAATGATTGAGATTAAAAAGATGTGAAGTTTGCGAGGTATGAGCTTGATGAGAAAGAAATTCAAAATGAATGCAAATACCGCTGTGATTGTCCTAGTGTATAGTGAGATATCCCAGCTTCTGAATAAGAATGGGATGATCAAGACCTGGAAATAGCTGAAAAGATGTAATTTATAGTCTGTTTCCCTTTCAAAGGCTTTGGAGCTCAACAAATTCAGCCTGTTTTCGGCAATTTTGAACTGCAAGATGGTCTCATCATCCATTTGCCAAAATTGAACTTTGCTAGGTTTCAATGAGATTTGCGGTATAGTCAACTTCAAAAATAGGTTAATGGGGAACTTGACAAATTCATACAACAAACCCCAACCCAATTCTCTTTTCTCAATGAAACTAAAGAAAAATTTGGTAAAAGACTCTTCCAACTCAACTTGCTGAAGATCTGAGTAGTCATCTATCTCAAAATCAGAAGTGTGTAAAAGCTGTCCCTCTTGATTGTTGAACTGTGTGATTGAATCATATAAAGTCTCATCTCTTCTCAAGTGTAAGAACTTTTGCAAGTTTTTCAAGTAGTTCAAGTCCAAATCCAAACTCTTGCATCTGAGGACAATAACTGAATTCGACGATTCCACTATTATGGGCTTGGCCAAATCAACCTCCAATTCCTCCAACTCCGCATTCGTGCCAATGATTATCAAACAAATCAAATACCCTATATATACCAGACACATCACAAAGCATTCCCAGTACTTCAATCTTCCATCTTGTATGAAATAAAATGAGATCATGAGTAGCAGTGAGAAAAATGTCACATCTCGAATGAAATCAGAATGACTGACTTTGAAAGGTGCGAAAATTGCCATTAACCCAATCACGAAGCACACCAAAAACAATGAACTCCCAATCAATTCGCCTATGGCTAGACTTGTAGACTGCTGAGACATTGCCTGATATGTAGAAAACAAATCTGTGGAGCCATTGCCAAATGATAATAATGTCAAGCCTGAAATCTTCTCGTTGAAGTTGCACTGATGGGAAATGTATTGCAAATTGGGAGATAGGTAACCCGAGGTAATAATTCCAATGGACAAAAACAACAAAGCTAATCCTATTAAGAGTAAAGGCACAATTGCAAATCTATTAGCGAGAATGCTATCTCCGTTGCAGAAATAGTACTTAGCAGCGTTGAAATTTTGATTGCAATGGTTGCTTATGTATTCACATGTTGATTCAGTCAAGTTTTGAGGGATGGAGCAGGTATCATGTTTACCGAAGATACTGGGTACCTCCGATGAAATGGGAAACGTAATATTCATTGTATTGTACCTTAAATTTCTTCGATAGCCAATCTTCAGCATTCGCTTGAATTTATGTTTGATTTGAAGTATTTTTTTTTGATTCTACTTGCTACATTTGCTGATAAGGAAAACTAGTTCGTGTGATGCGAAATGTGTAAGGGGGAATAATTTAGTTTATATAAGTTATAGTGAGTGTGGTCAGTTCAATTCACTTTGAAGCTTCACCTGCTCTTCTTGTGCCAAAAGCTTTTTCGTTACATTAATATCCTCATTAATCTCAGTCTTTAAAGTCTCGATATCAATGAATTCCAACTCTGGTCTCAAAAATCCAAGTATAACATAATCTAAAAGAGCACCATAAAATGTGCTTTTGAACTCGTGTATGATGTGTATTTCAACTGCTTTCTCTTTCAAGTCATCATAAGTTGGATTCCAACCTACTGACATAACCATAGGTAGTATTTCCAATTCGTTTTGTTGCAATTTGCTTCCATGGTTGAATTCAATGCTTCTATTGTGCAATTTTGACTCTTTAAAACATGTGGTATTTTCCGGCTGCAGTTGCAATTTGCACCATCCATAGTACACTCCAGTTTGCAAACCTGATAATGTAGAATTGATTGGCACGTTAGCTGTAGGTATTCCCAACTCCGTGGAACCTCTTCCAAAACCTATTGTTATCAGCTGCTTTTTAAAAGTGTGAGGGAATGGCTTGACCAATGGATAAGATGAAGGTCTCACACTGGAAGCGGAGGAAGATTTGATACGGGTTGCAGCAGTCATTATGTGGTATGGGATGGTGATGTGATGGTAAGAAATTTAGCCGATGATCGATATTACAATTATGATCTCTTTTTTGTATTTTTTTTCTCTCAACAACAGAAAAACTACGATAACACCCACGACCTTTGCTACGCACGATCCCTTTCACGTTATACTACCGATCTGTTCATGGCATTTGATAAGAGTTCATTTGCCTTGAAGGCAAAGAGGTAAGAGTTGAAAATGTCGTAGACTAGCGCGAGCCTTAGCTACCACGGAGGGCCTCCCAGATTCTTACTTTAAAAGAACAAGAGCCACTCGTAGGCATAATTTCTTCAAGTGTTTACACCACCGCCTTAATTTGAGAGCGAGACGAAAAGGGTAGAAGCTTATCCAACGTTTTGGTAATCCAATTGATCACATGGGTAGGATAGCAAATTTTCACTTTTCTCAAAGGATGCAAAACCCGAAGGAGGCAGTAAAGTAAGGAGCCCCGTTTATTTTTGCTCTACAAGAAAAAAAAATATTTTTTTTTCCGTTTGATAGATTTAGATCGGCTTCGGCCATATGTCTATATCTATATCCTGCGATGATCTAATACGAAAGTTGGCCATGTTCTGCTCTTTGAGCACAAAGCTGCATCATCACAGAGACCATGTGCACGCGCGAAGAAGCACATGAGCCATAACAGATTGCCACCCGATTAATGCTCCTAGACAGATAGATATAATAGATATCGCTGTTTGTCGTTTATAAAATTTTTAAGCTATCTTTATGTTTTTATGAACGAGATGCAGTAGACTATGCATAAAATTGCATACAGTCAAATTGTTTTTTTTTTTTTTTTTACAAACGACGACAAAGGTAGTGCACGACCTAAAACATCTGCTTTGATTTCTTTTTCGTTCGATCTCCTTTCTGAAATAATTTTTTCTTCTTATAATAAGAGGAAGACTCCTTCCTGGAACTACAACGATTCAGTTCTCCACTGGTTTGCAGACACACAAAAAGTTTTTTTATCTTTCATATCAACAAAGAAAGAGTGAATAATGATTGAAGGCGCTCTCAACAGTGACTTACTCAGCAATGTATTCCAAGATGCCACCTTCTTGAACAGCATCCAGTTGAACAACGAAACAACCGCGTCTTTTGCATCTATTTATCATGAATTACAACCATTACCAAACTTGAGCATAATTGAAAAAGTTTGGGCAACTTATTATTTAGGAATGGGTAATGATATATTCGCCACTGGTTTATTGTTCTTTTCATTACATGAATTTATGTACTTTGGAAGATCATTACCATGGTTCATTATTGACAGAATCCCATATTTCCGCAAATTTAAGATTCAAGAGACAAAATTACCTTCGAACAAAGAACAGTGGGAATGTTTGAAATCAGTTTTAACATCCCATTTCTTAGTCGAGCTGTTCCCAATTTGGTTTTTCCATCCTTTATGCGAACATATTGGTATTTCATATAACGTTCCATTCCCAAGTTGGCTCACTATTTTCACCCAAGTTTGTATTTTTTTTGCCTTAGAAGATGCATGGCATTATTGGTTCCATAGGGGATTACACCATGGTGTTTTTTACAAATACATCCATAAGCAACATCATAGATACGCTGCTCCATTTGGATTGGCTGCCGAATATCTGCATCCAGTAGAAGTTCTGTTATTAGGCATGGGTACAGTTGGTATTCCAATCGTATGGTGTTATTTCACAAGAAATTTACATTTGTTCACCATTTGTATTTGGATCACTTTGAGATTATATCAAGCTGTTGATGCCCATTCCGGTTACGAATTTCCTGTCTCGTTACACCATTTCTTACCATTTTGGGCTGGTCTGGACCATCATGATGAACATCATCACCATTTCATTGGTAATTACGCAAGTAGTTTCAGATTTTGGGATTTTGTCTTGGATACCGAAGCAGGTGATGTAGGTAAACAAAGTAGAGAGCAAAAGATGAAACAAAGAGCTGAAAAGAAGGTCAAATAAGAAGGCTTATATTAATATTCTCAAACCATTCTAAAGTCGGTATACGTATATAGATAATCTAATTCTAAGCAGACAAAGGGTCTGCATACTTTTAAGGTCTTCTACTATCAACATTGCACTTGATACGATGTTTCTTCCTGCTTTTAATAATAATTATCCTCATAGTCGCATAAATATATACAAGTCACACACCTCATAAATTCCTAACGTCATAATCTTTGATATCGATGATTCTACCTCCGTCACCAAATTTACTCCAATCAGAGTCTTCATTGATCAAATATTTGAATCTCCGTCCCACCATTTCAATTATCAATTCGAACTCCCCATCATTGCTCAATTCCCGCAAGGTGATGAGAACATCCAGCAAGACCGAGTCGACATCGAGGAGCTCTGTACGAAGTAATATCAACAATTGCTCCTGATTGTTTTCGCCAATTACCCATTCCTGGATGACAGCACGATACTCTGGGTTGATCGATACGTTATTAATATTCTTGACCTTTGTGAGTAAGTCATTTCCCTGTTCAGCATCCTCAACGAAGATCCTTAATCTGTTGTTGACGAGTTTTTTAAACTCGACATCTTCAATGATATTCAACCTTGTCTTATACTTCAAACTTGTTCCCATCAACTTGGAAACTTGTTGTGCCAAACGTAGTTTATTCGCATTACCTTTGAGTTTAAAAAACCCAACACCAAATAAAAGACCCATTGGCAATAGTAAAAACAAAATTGGAGCTGCTACAAACACAAAGATTGAAGTAAATAACATGATACCGAATACAACCCTGGCAAACAGAAATGGTCCACCACCATAACCACCAGGGCGCCTCATCGCAAATCTGGGACCACTGCCAAAACCTCCTGGTCTAAGAGGGAACCCACCAAACCTGTTACCACCATTGTTATAGAACCGGTTGAATTTGTTATACTCGGTTCCGTTGAACTCAAGAGGTGCATTTGTGGAGAAACTTTTTATGAAATTGGTGGCGATGGGTTTAGTAGAGTGGTTCGAAAACAGACTCACTTGCCGAAATTTCCATGGAAATGGAACAATAGAGCGAATCAGGCCTCTTGTTGTTATTGGTCTCAAAAGTGCGCCCGTCACAGTAGGTCTTATCAACATTTGTTATATTCTATGATCTTAGATCGTACTTTGTGTGCAACCCTTTTACCATTTTGTTTTTTTTTCTTACTCCAATTACTGATAGATTTATTTGATATCCAATTACACAGGCGACGGATTTACTCGGTGCCACCAACATTTAACCTATGCTTAATGACTTTTGATTTGGTATACACAATACAGGGCTTAAGAAGAAGATGTAAATGAAGGATGCTTGAAGGCGAATGTCAAATAACTGGTATGACTCTTGACCTCACTTTCAATCTTGGTAATATTAACCCATTTGAACTGCTCATCACCTTCTTTAATCCTTAAACCTTTACCAAAGGGATTAAATTCTTGCTTTTCTTGCTTCTTCAAAACCTTACCAGCCTTTTGTTCAGCAACTCCTTTGGCCTTTCTTTGCTTGATATCCCTCAATCTGCCCAAGACATCATCAACATCTCTGATCATCTCCTTTCTTGCCTCATATTTTCTGCCAGCAACTTCAACCGTTTCAATATTGATCCACCCTTCATGGCTTAACAGCTTTATTGTTTTGAAGACTTGTTCAATGCAAGGGGAGAAACAACATATACCAACCTGTCCCTTTGTGGAAATGACATCTTTCAAATGTTGTATGGCTTCCCACGGCAGTGGTAAGTCCAAAAATATGGAGTCTACTTCAATTTTTCCTTGTTCAATCTTGAATCCATCTTTACAAACATCCCTATGTGTTATTGTTATATTTTCCAACTTATGACTTTCGAACTCTTGCTTAGCCTCCAAGTATCTTGGCTCGTGGAACTCGTAGCTGTACACAGTACCTTCTTTGCCAACAGTTCTGACAAATGAATGACTGAATGAGCCACTCCCTGTTCCTGCTTCAATCACTTTTGATCCTCTTGTCACTCCTAATCTTTGTTGGATATATGATGAGTCAGGAGTGTAAACAATCTGAGTTCTGTGGGGTAAGGATAAAGTCCATAATTCTGGTGTAGGGTGCAACAAATGGATGAATCCATATCCCTTCGATGAGGATATCTGTGCTCCAAATTTTGATCCGACCATGGAGTTATGTGGAAAAGAACCATAACGGGTGTTCAACACTTCGTCCTTTTTCACGGTTATTGGTTTGATGTTATCTCTGGAAATGAAGGCCAAGACCAAGTCCCCTTCATCTATGACTGTCTTGTAGTTGTTGAATAATGACATTCTTATCTTGATGATGACGATACTTAAGGTTAAAATTTTTTGTACTGAAATTTTTTTCTCACTCTTTTTTATTTACGTCGTAGTGTTTTTCTCCGAGCGAGCGATGGGCTGAAGAGGATGGTATAAGATGGATTAATTACTAAATGCAATTAGGAACAATACCCAGACAGGGTATCTAAACATTGAGATCTATAAAGACCGCAATGGTCTCGTAAATATGAAGAGACGCGGTTTGCCTACCAAGCGTAGTAGAATCTTATATCGTATTGCCTCGTTTTTCAGCTGTATACTAAGGAAAGAGACGACTCTCAAGTCCACAGTTCACCTAGCATATATTAATATTGTGCAGGAAAAAAACCTTCTAGTACTTCCTTTGAAGGGCTTCCTCGAGGTGCTTACTTCTGTGCTCTTGTGCTTTCACTTGAATGAACCATTTGTTCCCTGTTCCTGTTCCAACTCGCGAGGAAAAAGTTCATCAAAAAAAGTTAAAAACAAAAAAAAAGATCCATAGTTCTTTCAAGCTTTCAGTACAATCATCACCTTAACATTGAATTTATACAAGTCATTCCAATAACATCAATATGAGTGGCTACGACAGTGCTTTATCCATCTTCAGGTAAGTAATATGCTACTTCAATTGCGCACTTTTGCTCATTGTTTAAAGTGAATTGACAAAAACTTCACTTTTTGCAATTGCCACTCAAACCTCGAATGCCCATATATACTAACAAGCAATGATAACCCACAGTCCTGATGGCCATGTTTTCCGTAAGTGCGAACGTATAGACCGAATCTCTTTTCTAAGAGACATTTTACTAACAAATTGATGATATAGAAGTTGAATACGCTTCAGAGGCGGTTAAAAGAGGTACATGTGCCGTTGGTGTCAAGGGTAAAAGTTGTGTTGTATTGGGATGTGAGAAAAGGACCACATTGAAGTTGCAAGATCCAAGAATCACACCATCCAAAATCAACAAGATTGATAATCATGTCTTATTAGCATTTGCTGGTTTAAATGCTGATGCAAGAATCTTGATTGACAAGGCAAGAGTTGAAGCACAATCACATAAATTAACTTTGGAAGACCCAGTAACAATTGATTATTTGACCAAATACGTTGCTGGTGTACAGCAAAGATATACACAAAGTGGTGGTGTTAGACCATTTGGTATTGCCACTTTGATTGCCGGATTTGATGAGAACGATGATGTCCCAAAATTATACTCAACTGATCCTTCAGGTATATACAATTCGTGGAAGCTGAATGCTATTGGTAGATCATCAAAAACCGTTAGAGAGTTCTTGGAGAAAAACTATGAGCAAGAAACTGCAACCCAATTGTCAGATGATGATACCGTAAAGTTGACAATCAAGTCATTGTTGGAAGTAGTTCAAACAGGTGCTAAGAATATTGAGATAAGCGTAATGAAACCAAATAGGGTTATCAAGAATTTGACAAGTGAGGAAATTTCCGAAGTTGTAAAACAAATAGAGTTAGAGAAGGAACAAGAAGAGGCTCAAAAGAAGAACAAGAAGAAGAATTAGTATATATTGTATAAATAATCACCACTATAAATACATTTCTTGTTGAATTTTTGTAATAAATCTTTCGTCAAATCACCAACTTCATCAGCGTTTAAGTAGTCGAAGTTGATAATCGAAGTGAAAGAAGATCCGCTATTCAAATTGTTGATATCCGTCATGGGTAATAGTGTCAAATCACATCTTTTGAAAGGTATCTTATTGTCAATTGACACGATCGTGGATGTGTCATCGCAATCAAAATCAAAATCGTCAACATACTGCCCCTGCATATATTCAAATGTGATCGTTGAAAATTGAACAGGTTCACCGTGTAACTTTTTGTACGATTGATAGATTGCCAAGTCGAAATTGTTATTCAATTGAACATCGTTTTTCTCCACATACTGGATGAAAATCGAGGAAATGAACTTCAAGATCTTCAAATCAACATTCTCCTTCACCTCTACGCCAAGATGGTGCTTCAATTGGTGAACCACTTGAAACAAATGGAGTGCCTGCAAGTTCAAATCCAAGTTAAATTGTACCGTGTCGGCCAATCCCATCCCTTGAGGCAACTCCACCTCTTTGAACTCCAAACCCTGAATAAGTTGTTCCCATTGGACTTCCGCCTTGGTGTTAATCATGAAGTTCACCACGTTCCTGGGGCTTACCTTGTTAAAATTTATATCTCTGATCTCTTCAGCTGTGATTGAGTTACTCAATGGGAGCTGTTGGATTGTTGTGAACATCTGTTTCATTCTTCTGTGGCCCATTGGAGGGGCATTTATCAGAAAGCCAAACAAAAGAATTTTCGACAAAGGATCTATCGCAATTCCTCTGATGGTAATATTATGATATTTGTTGTTCAAGTTTGTCAATCTCTTCTTCAATGGAATTAATACCGGATCCTTGATAGTCTGAATAGATTTTGCCGAATTGTAATTGACTTTCGAGAACTCCACAATCTTTGAGGCACGGATTGTGAACGATGCCATGTAATTCAAGGTATTGCTGATCATCACTTTCGTTTCTGGGCCGGGCAAAGAGCACATATCGGTGATTGCATATAAAGTCCCAAGTTCAATCGAGTCCACAAGACCTACATCAGGATACACCAACTCCACTTTATTTGTGGATGCTATAACAAGAGACTTTCCCATCCATTTCATGATACTGATCTTCAGCTTCTTCGGTGTGATTAATTGTGTTGCATCCAAAACTTTTAACTTTTGATCCCTAAGTGCAATCGTCTGCATATGTACAGAATTATCACTTAAGGTAACTGCTAAATGTGAGACATCACTGTTCCAAGAGGACCATTCCAATCCAACCACTGGTTTACTGCTTCCGTACCAAATTGGCTCAATGACAACTTGAGCTGTGCCATTTTCATCAATCTCTACAATTAACACAGACCCATTTTCGGCTCCAACAGCGATGTAATTTGGAAATACAGAACTGCTGTATATATCGTCCTGCGATATTGCAAAGCTGTGTATTCTTAGTCTTAGCAAGTCAGAAAACTTTATCACCCTTTCAGCCAGCAATTTGAAGTACTCTACCAACAAGTTGGTGATATTGAGTATAACCTTATAATCGGAAATACTCAAAGTTGACCTTTCCATCACAACAACATTCAAATTATTGGTCAATGCACAAGCTCTTCTGCCCATCCACCTGAATTGAGTAATATGAGTATCTGCAATGTTGGTAGAACTCGAGATCTCCTCGTTGTACAGCGTCAAGTTGTATAGCTCATTCGAAAGCGTGGTCCCAACTGCGTATGCGCTGCTTGTGATTAGATCCAGCACTTGAAATGTCAGGGCTGAAAGCGCTACAACAGCAGCATTGCCTTCCGATGATAGTTGTAATGGAGAAGTTGTGCAAGCAATGGCCACTCTGGGGAGAAACGTCTCTTTCATCTCTGTGGTTGAATTTTATGGCTATGAACCTCCTTTTTGTTTACTTCACGGGCTCAAGTTTTTTTTAGGGTGTAAGTGAATCTTTTTTTGTGGTCTTCAAAACTTTGGCGTACCGTGATATGAACTTAACAAGCTTGAGATGATCATTGGTATAAGTGGTACACTCAGCAGTGGGAAACTAGAAGTCCTGAGGTACTTGTCCTACCAAGGCTTCACATATGTTACTTACAAAGAAACACATGCCTCCATCCACAAGAGTGTGACATTCAATTGTTATGAAGATTTGATAGAGTATGTCACGTTAAATTGGAGAGAAAATTTTGTGATGACACACCTAGACGACGAGGCATTCTTGGAGCTGATCTCTATTAGACCGTTCTTTCTACACATCACAATTGATGCTCCAATTTTAATGAGATACCAGAGATATTCACAAAAAAGACATGACAAAATCAGCATCGAGGAGTTTATCGAAAAATCAGATTTACTTTCGTTTGATAAGTTATCCAAAATTATACCCGAACTGCAGTTGAGAATTGCGAACGACAAAGGGGACGCAATAGAATTGTTCCAGTACCTCTCAAGTTTAGATCTTTTGGAGCAATCAAGATTGAGACCCAGCTGGGATCAATACTTCATGGGTTTGGCAGATTTGGCATCTCGTAGGTCAAACTGTATGAAGAGACGTGTTGGATGTGTAATCGTCAGAGACAAAAGAATTATTTCAACGGGGTACAACGGCACACCGAAGAATTTGACAAACTGTAACGAGGGTGGCTGTGAACGGTGTAACAAAAACTTGGAGACCAATTGTTTATGCTTACATCTGGAGGAAAACGCGTTATTAGAGAGTGGTAGAGATAGAGTTGGGGAAAACAGTGTCTTATATTGTAACACCTGCCCTTGCTTACAATGCACAATCAAGATCATCCAAACAGGGATATCCTGTGTAGTCTACAGAAATGAGTACAAGTTTGATATCCAATCGAAACGCTTGTTAGACGAAGCTGGTATCACACTAAGACGCTTTTGAGGCCAACTCCTGGTATGACCAATGCATTATAGTAGTCATGATCTAAATAGAAATAAACATCAATATAAATCATGTTTCTTTGAACTGATATGGTCCTTCTTTCTCTTGAACATTGGCCTCGTACGTCTCGACCAACTCTTCGTGATCGTACAAGCTGGCCTTCACTTTATCACCAGGGTGAATCAGACTAACACCCTTAGGCGTTCCAGTCAATATGATATCTCCTTTTTCTAGTGTCATTATCGATGACATTGTTGAAAGGATCTGATGGATTGGGAAAATCATCAAGTTGGTGTTGTCATCCTGCTTCACGACGTCGTTAACCTCAAGTTTCAAACGAACGTTATATGGATCTGCAATTTTGGCTTTAGGAATAAAATTTGAGATCGGCAAAAAGGTGTCAAAACCTTTACCAATGGACCACGGTAGTCCTTTCTTCTTGGCCTCATCTTGAACATTTCTTGCAGTCAAATCAATCGACAACGCATATCCATCTATAGCATCCATAGCTTCTTTCTTACCAAATGTGGCTGGATTCAAATTCTTCAAAGTCTTGCTCAATACAAAAGCTAGCTCCACTTCATGATGTACAATCGTTCCTCTTGGAATCAAAATAGGTCCCTGTTTTGGTAATAACACTGATGATGACGGCTTCAAAAAGAAAAACGGCTGCGAAGGAGCTAAGTTGTTTAACTCTTTGATATGAGCAGCATAGTTACGACCAATGCACAATATTTTCCCTGCGGATTTAATATAAGAGCTCATTTGGCACAGTATTAGATGTATATACACAATCGGCTAAAGTAGTTTAATAAGCTGAAGACGGTGATCTCCAGAGCTTGATTTTTTCAGATTCCCAAACATTGAAATTTCCAGATCGTGTAAAGAAGGCTAAATATAGAAGGGGAACAATCAAGGATCACCCTATAAACCTTACCTTCATTGATAAAAAGGTTTTTTTAACCCAAGAGGGAAACATCTGAGTCATGCGAAAAGGTTATCAATGTGTCAATAGGATATTCCACCACCACAATAGCGAAGATGTGGAGGATTTGCTGATTGTTCTTCACTGAGGAACCACAGTTTTTTTTTTTTTTTTTAATTTTCTTGGTTCTCAATTATTGTGGTGAAAAATAGTTCTATCAAAAGAAGTGTGGAGATAACTCAGCTTAAGGTAGCGTCTATCGACTATGAGGATAATTACAATCGTCAAACCTTCTTGAGATGGTCTTTGAGTGCAGAGTGGCGGATGAGTACGGCCCTTAAAGCTTCGTAGCTGATAAGCTTTTTGGCTTCAATGTCTTCGAAGAGTCAAACATCTTAACGGATGAATGACAGTGGCATCTGTGCTATCTCTTAGTCAGTTTTTCTTTATCACTCTCTGATGGAAAATGTGGCATAAAAGATAAGCCTCAGGCTTCAAAAAATGTGTTAGATATGGTGAATAAAAATTTTCAGATTTGTAAGATGATTTGAATCAGATGGGGTGTTTGTTTTGTGTAAAGATAGGATTATAAAAAGATTCAGAACCCCCAACACTTGAAATAGCTTTATACTCAAAACACAAGAAAAATCAAGATGGGTGTTCTCGATACTATCAAAAGAAAAGCATCGTCGCTGTCAAATGAACTTGAAAAGGGTGCAAACGTAGAGGTTCACGAAGAATCATATGACACTGCGTCTACTGAGTCACATATCGATGAGACGAAACCATTGATTGACATCAAGGTTCATTTATCAGAGGAGGAGAAAAGAAAGAGACAAGGCTTTTCTTTCCAAGTTAAGAGATTCCTTTGGGACTCTGTTGATAAACATCCTCATGAAAGAAGCTTTTTGCTCAAGTTGGATTTCTTTCTATTATCTTCAGCGATGTTAGGTTACTTTATCAAGACTTTAAATCTGAACAACATTGCCACAGCATACGTTAATGGTATGAGTGAATATTATGATATGAAAGATAATCAATACAACACTTTGACATCATTATGGACAGCAGGTTATGTCATTGGTCAAATTCCATCCAATTTGATTTTGCACAGAATTTCTGCGAGGTATTATCTTGGTGGATTGGAACTTATATGGTCGCTTTTGACAATTTCAATGGTTGCCTGCACATCGCTCAATCAGTTGTACGCTATTAGATTTTTAGTGGGTTTGACTGAAGCAGGCTTCTTCCCCGCCATGGAGTATTTGATCGGTTCATGGTACAGTCCAGGTGAGTTGAGCAAAAGAGAGTCATTGTTCGCTTGTTCGGGTGTTGCTGCATCAATGGTCAGTGGACCTATTCAAGAGGCAGTTTTGCAAGGTGTTGCTAAACACTCCACCAAGTACCAAGCATTCCAATGGTTGTTCATTGTTGATGCTATTATTTCATTTCCGGTTGCTTGTTATACCATGCTTGTGGACCCAAACACTCCATCAACTACGACTGCTCCATATTTCTCAGCCAGGGACAAATTGGTTGCACAAGAGAGAAGACGTAGAATTGGAGCTCAATTGAATATCAGAGAGAAGTACACTTGGAAAAAGATCAAGTCCTTTTTCACGACTTGGCACATTTATGTGTTTCCATTCATCTTCTTGGCTTATAACAACAGTTGTTCCGCCATTGGTCAACCCACTTTTACTACATGGATGAAATATGATTTGGGATTGTCATCATTAAAGTATAACACATATCCAACTGCCCTAAACGGTGCGGGCGTTGCATTTACCGTTGTTATATCATGGATCACTGATTACTACAAGAACAAATTGAACTTCTTTTTTGTTGAGGCATTCTTCGTTTGTGTGATGATAGGTTGTGCCTTGTTAGCACTGTGGGACATTCCAGTCGGTTTACATTGGTTTTGTTATTTTCTCATTGGCGTACCAACATCTTGGGGTCAACCACAAATTTTCAGTTGGGTTAATAAGTTATTACGTTACGATGATATGAAGAGAAATTTTGTCGTTGTAGTAACTAACACTTTGGCTTATGTTACAGGCTCGTTTGTTCCAATTTTCGTCTGGAATACTAACTATCAGCCGGAATACCATATTGGCTTCACCTACACAGCTTGTCTTTCTGCATTCGGTATTGTCATGACAGCAGTCGCACACTATTTTTCAAAGAGGGATATCGAAAGAGGGCTATTTTATGACGATGAAAGAAATGCTTCAGATGACAAGCTCTCGGAAGATTTCCTTGATAGAGACAGCCCCGAAGGTGGTGATGGACACTCCTAGTTTCCACCGACACTGGTGTTTTGCTTTGAGTCTTCGTTTGTGTTACATAGTTAATAAAATCTAAATCATTCAGTTTTGTTTACGACATATTCGATTGTAATCTCTACCATTTTATTACTGGGGCTTAAGTTCCTATTCACTGAAGCACCACTCTCAAGAACCGAATAGATTTGAAAGGATGTGGCTCATACTTTGCACCAGCTTGATTTTAATTTTTAGCTAGTGGAAAGGTCTACGCCCAAAACAGGGTTCAAGTTGTAGCGGCAAGAGGCTACATTTTCGCGAAATTTCCCGGCGTACTTTGAATCCATAAGCTGCATAAAGATTCACCTCAATGAATAACATAATTTTCACAGCACACATGATTTGTCATTTTTTTTGGCTCTTGGAACTGTGGTTGGCTTATCTTTCTCCACTAAACACATTCACGAACAAGGATGATAAGAGAACGTCTCATCTTAGAGTAATGCAATCCTCAGTTGTCACTGATACATGTTGATCAGTTACCAGTCAATAGAGCTTATTGAAAAGTTGCTCTTAGCAGTCTAGTACCCACGGGAATGACCGAGCCATTCCTTTTATTCTGTCATTCAAATACAAATTTTGATGTAATCAGTCGCATACTGAACCTTTGTTTTCCTGCCAAAGTAAAAAAATCAGAACAAAAAGCTCACAATAAGAAAAGTTGTACACAATACCTCAAGGCTACAGAATGCTTGAAGGCTGTAAAATATAACCACTGTGGAGACTAAACCTAAAATTATCAAAAGTGCTACTTAAGATGTTTCACTGTGGAGTGAAAGATAAATGAGACAACAAGAGCCCTGCAGCTACTTGGTTGCCGCCCTTTCCAAAGATTAGTAACAGATGCATACTTAAGTAGTGGCATCTTTGAAATCTTTAAGATAGGTTTTCTTATCAATTCGGGAAATGTGGCATGAAAATAAGTCTCGGTCTTCAAAAATTGTGTTAATTTTGATAAGTGAAGATACTCGAGTTACGAGAGGATTTGAATCAAATGGAGTATGTGTGTTATGAAAGGAGAATTATAAAAAGAGCCATAACCCCCATCATTTGTAATAGCTTTGTAATGTGCGCATAAGAATATTCAAAGATGGGAGTTTTTGAAACCATCAAAAGGAAATCATCCCCAGTGTCCGATGACCTCGATAAAACTGCAAAGATAGAGGTTCATGAAGAGTCATATGACACTGCGTCTACCGAGTCACATATCGATGACACGAAGCCATTGATTGATATCAAAGTCCACTTAACAGAGGAGGAAAGGAGAAGAAGACAAGGTTTGCCATTCAAAATTAAGAGATTTCTTTGGGACTCTGTTGATAAGCATCCTCATGAAAGAAGCTTTTTGCTCAAGTTGGATTTCTTTCTATTATCATCAGCGATGTTAGGTTACTTCATCAAGACTTTAAATCTGAACAACATTGCCACAGCATACGTTAATGGTATGAGTGAATATTATGAGATGGAAAACAACCAATACAATACTTTGACATCGTTGTGGACAGCAGGTTATGTCATTGGTCAAATTCCCTCCAATTTAGTTTTGCACAGAATTTCTGCGAGGTATTATCTTGGTGGATTGGAACTTATATGGTCGGTCTTGACCATTTCAATGGTTGCCTGTACATCTCTCAATCAATTGTACGCAATTAGATTTTTAGTGGGTTTGACTGAAGCAGGTTTCTTCCCCGCCATGGAGTATTTGATCGGTTCATGGTACAGTCCAAGTGAGTTGAGCAAAAGAGAGACGTTATTTGCTTGTTCTGGTATTGCTGCATCAATGGTCAGTGGACCTATTCAAGAGGCAGTTTTGCAAGGTGTTGCTAAACACTCCACCAAGTACCAAGCATTCCAATGGTTGTTTATTGTTGATGCTATTATTTCATTTCCGGTTGCTTGTTATACCATGCTTGTGGATCCAAACACTCCATCAACTACGACTGCTCCATATTTTTCAGCCAGAGACAAATTGGTTGCACAAGAGAGAAGACGTAGAATTGGAGCTCAATTGAATATCAGAGAGAAGTACACTTGGAAGAAGATCAAGTCCTTTTTCACCACTTGGCACATTTATGTGTTTCCATTCGTCTTCTTGGCTTACAACAATTGTGGTTCTGCCATTGGTCAACCCACTTTTACTACATGGATGAAATATGATTTGGGATTGTCATCATTAAAGTATAACACATATCCAACTGCCTTGAATGGTGCCGGAATTGCGTTCGCTGTTATCATATCTTGGATCACTGATTACTATAAAAACAAGTTGAATTTCCTTTTTGTTGAGGCATTCTTCGTTTGTGTGATGATAGGTTGTGCTTTGTTAGCACTGTGGGACATTCCAGTCGGTTTACATTGGTTTTGTTATTTTCTCATTGGCGTACCAGCATCTTGGGGTCAACCACAAATTTTCAGTTGGGTCAACAAGTTATTACGTTATGATGATATGAAGAGAAATTTTGTTGTGGTAGTTACCAACACTTTGGCTTATGTTACGGGCTCGTTTGTTCCAATTTTTGTTTGGAATACAAACGACCAGCCTGAATATTATATAGGTTTCACTTACACAGCTTGTCTTTCTGCATTCGGTATTGTCATCACAGCAGTGGCACACTATTTTTCAAAGAGAGATATGCAAAGAGGACTCTTTTACGAAGATGAGAGAAATGCTTCAGATGAAAAACTTAATCTTGACACAGAAAGCAGAGCAGGTGGTGATTCAACTGATGGATTTGGTAATTCGTAAATTTCAGAGTACCGGTGTCTCGTTTTACTCCATTTTAATAGTTTAATATATCTCAAGAAAAACTATTCAGGTCTGCCTGTCTGCAGCATATGTATCTGTCTTTTTGTTTTTTTCTGTGGCTCATTTTTCAACCGAAAAACATTTTGTGTGTGAGCTGCACAGATCTGAGAAGATGTGGCTCAAGCACTTTAACGAAGTACAAACCTAATTTTGGGTCAGTCACTGACTAGACTGTTAGTCAGTACACATTACAGGGTGCATGAGTCAACAACACCATCAACAAGCGAGCATTTCAAATTTGATATCTTTTACTGAACTCAGTTGTAATGCTCAAACCTCACTGACCGTAGTGGCCAAAATACTTTTTCAATTCATCAAAGATCAGCTAAAATGTGTGGCATCTTTAATTAAGCATAATCACAAAAGTTTTAACAATAGCATATCTGAGCTCATCGGCTAGTTGCCCTGCTAATCAAAAAAAATGAAACTATTTAAAGGAAGCTTAATTTCATTGGCATTGCATCTGTGATACTTGGCTCTTACAACCATCAAAGAATATGAACAATAATAATAACTCGAGAGACTTGAGCTCAGGATCCTTGCTTGATAAGGCTCACCGCGTCGAGGTCAATGAATCAAATTACGAGAGCTCATTTGAGGAGTCATTCATAGATGAATCAAAGCCATTGATTGACATTAATGTCGTATTTACGGAAGAGGAGTTAGCCAGACGTGAGAGAACCTTATTCAAAATTAAAAAATTTTTGTGGGACTCAGTCGATAAGCACCCTGACGAAAGGAAGTTCTTATTCAAGTTGGATTTTTTTCTCTTGTCATCAGCAATGTTAGGATACTTTATCAAGACTTTAAATCAAAAGAATATAGCAACTGCTTATGTGAATGGCATGAGTGAATACTACGACATGGCAGATAATCAATATAATACTTTGACATCATTATGGACAGCAGGTTATGTCATTGGTCAAATTCCATCCAATTTGATTTTGCACAGAATTTCTGCAAGGTATTATCTTGGTGGTTTGGAACTTATATGGTCGGTCTTGACAATTTCAATGGTTGCCTGCACATCTCTCAATCAGTTGTACGCAATTAGATTTTTGGTCGGATTGACCGAGGCGGGATTTTTTCCTGCTATGGAATATTTGATCGGTTCATGGTACAGTCCAAGTGAGTTGAGCAAAAGAGAGTCATTATTTGCTTGTTCAGGTGTTGCTGCATCAATGGTCAGTGGACCTTTACAGGAAGCAGTTTTAGGGGGTGTTGCTAAACACTCAAGTAAGTACCAAGCATTCCAATGGTTATTTATTGTCGATGCAATAATCTCATTCCCCGTTGCTTGTTATACCATGCTTGTGGATCCAAACACTCCATCAACTACCACTGCTCCATATTTCTCAGTCAAAGACAAATTGATAGCAAAGGAAAGAAGGCGTAGAATTGGGGCACAGTTAAACATCAGAGAGAAGTACACCTGGCAAAAAGTAAAGTCATTCTTTACAACATGGCACATCTATGTTTTCCCACTCATATTCTTAGCTTATGAAAACAGTTGTGCAGCAAATAGTCAGCCTACATTCACCACTTGGATGAAATATGGCTTGAATATGTCATCCTTGGAATATAACACGTATCCGACAGCTTTGAGCGGTGCTGGTATCGCTTTCACAATTGTTATTTCATACGTTACAGACTACACAAAAAACAGATTCAATTTTGTTTTCATTCAGGCCTTTTTCATTTGTTTGATCATCGGTTGTTCTTTGTTGGCTCATTGGCACATTCCGATTGGGTTGCACTGGTTCTGCTACTTTCTCATCGGGATACCAACTTCTTGGGGCCAGCCCCAAATATACGCTTGGGTGAACAGATTATTGCGTCACGATGACATGAAAAGAAACTTTGTTGTAGTTGTTACCAATACAATGGCCTACGTTACTGGCTCATTTGTCCCGATCTTTGTTTGGAATACCAACGACCAACCTGTATATCATATTGGATTTACATATACAGCATGCCTTTCTGCTTTCGGATTGTTGATGGTGTGTATTGCTCAATATTTCACCAAAAGAGACCTTTCTAGGGGTCTCTTTGATGTCGAAGAAAAGGATTTCAAATACAACAATAAGTCCAAGATTGCGGGGGATGATGTTGCACTTTACGGAGAAGAAGAAAAACCGATTTGAGCTGTGTATATGGAAATAAACCCTGAAGCAGACCTATAATACAGTTAAAAAGCTTTGACACTCAGCATTCGTAGACCCTCATGATTTTGGAACTTTTGTTGCTTCTCATAATCCAATTGGACAATTGCACGAAGAGAGACGAGAAAATCACATCTAATGCTAAAATAAAGCAGACTTTACAGCGTTGAGTTGTTGTTAGTAATAGAAAGCAAACCACCAATTTGCTCGTGAGAACCTCACCTATTCTCTTCAATCCCAGTATGACTATGTTGGATTCGCCATTTTGTTCTGCCGTTTCTTTTCGATGGTATGTATGTGCTGCATACATCGTGAAGATCTACTTTTTCATGAAACTGAGAGAAAACTAAAAAAAAAACACACACAGTAAGTAAAGATTCCAGAGCACTCGAAGGGTATAGAAGGTAATGACTTTGGAGAACAAGAGAAAACTGGACATAGGGTCCGACTCGTCTTCTGATGACGAGGGGTTTGGACCCGACTTGTCCTTACTCAGAGGCTCTGAATCGATCCCGAAGAAAGCACAGAAGAAACAGAAGAAAATGATCATCAAGGACTTGTCATTGAACACAGAGTATGCCACTTCATACATGCATAAGAACCAAGTGACTTGCGTATATAGCTACCAACAGATACTTATCAGTGCATCAATCGATGGAGTCATCAAATTTTGGACGACAGTGGTGGGTGAACAAGAGGATAACATTTCCCAGACACTAGAATTTATCAGGTCCTATAGAACAAATGGTAGTGTGTTGCAATTGTGCGTGAATCCTAAAGATGAAGTGATGCTCAGTATAAGCAAAGATGAGGAGACTGTAAGAGTGTTTGATTTGAAGAGTTTTGATTTGATCAATATCGTAAAGTTACAATTTCAACCACGGTTGGTGTCGTATGCATATTATTTGAACGAGATGAGAATTATAGTAACCAATGAGTCGAATGACATTGTGGTGGTGAACCCGGATGATGGCAGTGTTTTTGACACTGTGGATAGTATCCACAGCTCGGAGATCTTGTCTCTCAATTATAACCATAAGTATCATTGCATGCTTTCATCAGACCTGAAGGGCATGCTCGAATACTGGACACCGGGGGAACATTATCAAAAGCCTCAAAATGTTTTTGAAATGAAAAGTAAGACGGACTTGTACGATATAAGGAAACTGAAGTCTCACGTAAAAAGTTTATGCTTCTCGTCAGATCATGAGAGATTTGTGACATTTTCATTACCCGATTCGAGATTGAGAATTTTCGAGTTTGGATCAGGGAAGTTGCTTAAAGACATCCCAATAGAAAAAGCGGAACACACAAATGTTATACTAGACAAAAGTGGCAATTTTGTGGTATTTGCTACCGCAAAAGGTATCAGCTTGTTGAACATATTGAATGATGATGTAAAGTTGATAGGGCAGAAGGAAGGAATACACTTTGCACAGGTGGCCTTGGTAGAACCTGCCTTGGAAAAAGTCACAATAGAAATGGCGACTTCGCATACTAATGAAATCATTAAGCAGAAAATGAGCAGCAAGAGTAAGACCACGCTCATCGCAACAGCAGTTGAAAACCAACGGCTATTTGTTTTCAACAGCGACGTCAGAGAGCCTGAGAAAGAGTCTAGAGACATATATAACGAGGCCCCCAGCAAATCAGTGATGAATAAAAGCCAAAAGAAAGAGCGATTTGTGACATTGCATACAAATTTAGGAGATATAAAAATAAAGCTATACCCACAACAAACCCCTTTAGCAGTGGAGAACTTCATTGGTTTGTGTGTTGAAGGGTACTACAATAATGTGATATTCCATAGAATTATATCCAATTTTATGATCCAAACGGGGGATCCACAAGGTACAGGATCAGGTGGTGAAAGTATTTGGAGGGAACATTTCAGGGATGAATTTAATCCCGAGCTAAGACATTTCAAATATATGCTTAGTATGGCAAATGCCGGACCTGGGACAAATGGATCACAATTTTTCATAGTCACGAGTAATAGCCAATTGACCCATTTGGATGATAAACATACAGTTTTTGGGAAAGTTTTGAGTGGCCAAGATGTGGTTGATGAGATTGAGAAAGTGGAGGTAGATGAAGAAGATAGACCCTCTAATGTCACTCCTAAGATTATTTCAACCAGTGTTAGTTAGTTGATTAATTAGTTACTTTGTTAGCACATACATAATTCTACTCGACTACAGCGGATATACGCGTCAGTCGCCAGATATGGCAATAGCCAAAAGAGGCAGTCTGGCACAATCTCTTTGTCGTTATTTTTTTTTTTTTTTTAGTTCCAAAAGTTTCTTCTGTCTTTGTAAGACAGAAACAGAGAGAAAAAAAAAAAAAAAAAAATTAAAAAAAAAGATACACAAAGAAATCAACAAAGCACTACTTTCGGGAGAAATAAAGAGGAAAATTCAATCAGAAAGGGTTGTTTGTGTCTAACGAACTATTGGACCACTGCGGATATTTATCATAACAGTCAGTCAGTCAGTCAGTTACAGTAGTGTTTGATCTACCTTTCTTCCAACCAGCACCACATCTTTTTCAGGTATAGACAGGCTTCCATACCACACTCACTTCTTAGCTTAATAATCATCACCAAATCAATTTCACATAACGTTGGATTTCTCAACAGAACATCGCATCAACTATTTTGCAGTAGCATCTATTATAGCACAAATATTTTCAGAACCATATGGCATTTAATTTGAATTCCGCTTCGACGATCATGTCACACAACAGTTCCAACGCATCCAACAATAACAACAACCAGACCAACCCAAACAATCCGGCTACCTCGCTATCATTGGAACCTAACCCATTTGAACAATCATTTGCAAATAACGAATCTTTGGCGTCGTCAAACTCAAACTCGGTCAACAACATCGCCGGCTTGCAGCATGGACTGCAAAATCAGAATCTAAATCACGGTGCACCTCAAATTCATCTCCCTGCTGGATCACCTCCAATATTGACACCCGGCGGAAGACGTCATATACTACCACCTTTACCAGCGTTGTCTCCCAATAATGTTCATAACAATCACCCGGGCCATGTTGGGAATCAGCAGGTGCCTCATGCGCATACCCATTCTATGCCGGAGACTCCTGGTCTCATGTGGTCAACTATAATGAATAATACCTCAAATTCTAACGCATACCAACAACAACAACAACAACAACAACAACAACAACAACAACAACAACAACAACAACAACAACAACAACAACAACAACAGCAGCAAAATCAACAACAATCACAGATACTGGCTAACCGTCAACCATACCAACAACCAGGCAATCAAAGTCAAGTCAATGGGAATCATCCATCAACATCCATCTCACTGTATAATCAAAGAAGGACAGGACTCACACCAAATGAGTCTGGTATGAGAACTGGTTTGACACCCGGTGGATCTGGCTTCTTGAGCACCATTCAACTTCCCGGCTTGAATACACCAAGCTCCTTGTTGAACATACCTGCCTTAACACCAGGAATTGGATCCTTGTTGGAGAATATTAATCATAATAATGGAACCGTACCTCAAAATTCAACTTCTGTACCACCGCAACAACAACAACACCCACCACAGCCATTAATTCAAAACAATGGTGATGCACCTATACCCAAACATCAACCACAACGAGAACCACCGCATACAGTGTCCGCCGTAACAGCTCATCCTGCAAATAATCAGGATACAGAGAAAAAAATACCCATGGAGAAAAAATCAAAGGTCAAAAGAGAGGCAGAGTCTGGAACTGGAGTACCTGCAGTCAAGAAGCAGAGAGGTAGAAAAAGCAAAGCAAAACTAGAGGCCGAGGCTGCTGAGGCACTGCTGCTGAAAGCTGAACAACAGAAGACGGTGAAGCAAGACGAAGAATCTGTTGATTTTTCAGACAGGGATCTTTCAAACTCACCAAGTGCTCTCCCCGGTAAAAGACCCAAAGAGCTAGCCACCGAGGAAGACAAGAGGAAGAATTTCTTGGAAAGAAACAGAGTAGCTGCTTCAAAATGTAGGCAAAGAAAGAAGCAACTTGTGAGCAAGATGAAAGAAGAGTTGAACTTCTATTCTTCCGAACATTCAACTCTTTCAAATCAAGTCAACACTTTACGTGAACAGGTGATAACGTTGCGTACTATACTTTATGCGCACAAAGAATGTCCTGCATTGTTGGAAAGTGTCGGAGGCTTTGACACATTGAATACAATTTTGAATGCAACGAACTATGCTTCTCAAATCCCTCATCATCAACATTTGGAACCGACCATAGTACCTCATACCACTACTATCGCCCCTATTGAAGAGCAGAATAAGTTACAACAAGCATTGTTGAACAATAATAATCCGGCAATAGCAGCAGCAGCTGCAGTTGCTGTCACGACGAATAATGCGTTAAACCAACTGCAAAATAATCATCTGCCTTTCAAAAAAGTATAGATCGGAAAGGGAGATCTGGTAATTGTGATATATAGTTAATGGCAAAGTTTCTTTTTTAATCATCTCCTCAACGAGATTTGTCCCCTTTTACAAGACCTGTCTAGTTAACAACAGCTTTCTCAAACTTTCATTTAATTTATATTACTAATATACATAGTAGCGTTTTAAAATCACCAACAAACACTGAGTCTTCATTTTGAATACAAAAATTTCGTTGTAAGGCGAAATTACAACTCACCTGAATACTTGCCATATCATCTTTCAGAGAAGCTCCGTTGATATAACAGAGATACCCAGCTGATATTTGCGATATGAAAAAATACCTTTCTATCTAGCTTCAAATTGCACTATATTGAGAGCTGATGTTAGTAAGCTATACTTAAAATTTTTCAATATATCACTACTACTTACCCATTCTTCTGGTTCTTGCCTTGTACAAGACTCTATGACCACACTCTTTACAACGGACTGGATCGTTCTTGTTCAAAGTAAGACTCGTGGAACAGTTGGCACATATGTACTTGACACCCAACGAGGTCTTGGAATTTGTGAAACCCACAGCGGCCGCAGCCAAGTTAGCTGATGGAACAAAACCTTCTCTGCTCATTCTAGATTGATGGTTGTTGTTAATTGATTCGAACGGGTTTATTGATTAAAATTTTTTTCATCTATTTTTTTTTTTTTTTGTCTTTTCCATGTTTTCGAGCAGAGGGAAATAGAAGGTACTTCTAAACCAGAAGTATTCTTTGCCTCTCACCGTATACATCGCACCACAACCAGGGGGATGAGATCGCCACTAGGCTTGCTCAAGAATGTGACAAGGGACATAGTGCCGTCTCATTTGCCATTCAAAGAGCTCTCTAAGTACAAAAATCAAGTGGGGAAGAACTCAAACTTTTTGAGAAACTTGAAGGCCCCATATGTTGACGAAGCTCTTCTAGTCAACAAAGCTCAGAGGTCACAATTTTTGATGGAATATAATGCTGCAAGACTTCATTTAATGACTCCGGCAGTTTTGAACCGGGAAAATGCGGACAAGAATAATGAGATGTCAAATTTGTTAAAGGAACTCACACCCGCTGATTTGTCTATGAGACTTTCGAAGGAGGACCTTCTGTCGTACAAAAACATCACCAGACCGATTCCCCGGGTATTTGAGGAAATACCACAGTTGCCATCAGTTTTGACAGAGGAAAGTTTTGTGGACTACATACGCCAGTTGACTAGTCACAACTATGATTTTAAGAAGGCATCAAATCAATCAACAGGCATCGTATTCCCTTTGTTGAAGAAGCTCTTCAAACAGGATAACAGTTTCTTAAAGGTTAACAGAGATGTAAGAGTCTACAATATGGTCATCATGTACTTCTTGAAGAGAAATGATCTTGACTATGCAAAGACCCTATTGAGACAAATGGAGAACGATTATGCGGTGCCCAACACAACCACTTATAATACGTTCTTGTACCACTTGGCGTTCAAAAATCATATATTCACGGTTGACCCTTTAATTACTCTGATCAACTTACTCAAGGAAATGAAAACGAAAGGTCTTTCCGTTGATTTGTGTTCTTGGCATTTGATCATGAAAATAACGGAAAATGATGTGATCTTTAGAAACGATTTGGTGGAAATTTATTCAAAAACATTCAGGTTGCCGAAGACTCCTGATCTACTAGAGTTGAGTTTCTCTACACCAAGATTTGAAGGAAATGCCGTAAGTATGGCACACGAAGTTGCTGCCTCAGGCGTTGAATGGACCAAGGGATTAATGCAAATCATTTTGACTCAGTATTTGAAAGAGGGAAAAATCCAAGAAGCATGGTCTTTTTTACAATCAAAGGTTGACACCGGGTTCCATCCAAAAGCCTCACATTTGCAAGCATTTCTCGACCATTTCCAAAAGATTGAAAGGATCCATTTGTCTTTGGGCGCGTTCTATACGTTTATGAAGATGTATGGAATCAAACCCTCGATGTCAACTTTCTACGCTTTGTTTCTGGCTACTACCAAAACTGGATACCATAAAACCTGGAGGGCAATGGCCAGAATTGTTAACTCAGAAATGACACTACTACAAGGACACAATAGAAACAAGGCTGGTTACTGGATTACAAGATTGGAACTGAGAGCTCTCACGGATAAAATGGACTCTTGTAAAAAATTAGATTGGAACTCTCCCTTGAACAAATTTGAGAAGAACCTCTTGAGTGAGATCAAAACCAAATTTATATGGGGGCAGACTTTGAATGTGAACATATATGACTTCGAGGACAAAAATTTAAGAGATTTGTGCTTTCGGGTGGGCGGTAAACTCAGAAAGGAGAAAAAGAGTACCATTTTGCAAACAACAGAACAGGAGAGGGAAAAGAGGAAGAAGTATAAACTGAAAGTGAAAGCCAAAAATTTGTCATTGAACTATTTACAAAGAACAAAAATCTTAGCCAAGGGTCCGTTGAATCATTTGGTAGAGGAATTGATTGTAAGAGAGAGAGTAGGACAGCGAGAAAGCTTGAAAAGTTTAGGCATCAAGGATGATGATGATACGAGCAATGAAAACATATTTGATTAAATTGTTATATAGATATAAACTTTTGATTTTTTTTACGAAACCATATCTAGATTGACGCCGCTACCAGAGCGTACAATTGTCCCTTTCTTTGTATTCTGCTGAACTCATAACTCATCATCATTATCATAAGAATTTCTCAATCTTGACAACAAGTCGTCACCTACCACAATACTATCTTGACTTAAAAAATATCCCTTTCCACCGATATACGATAATATGACAGGTAACAACACCAAGCTATGCAACGACAGAACCACGATCAAACTCAGCCACATCCTGAAATAATACACTTCGAAAATTTTGGATCTGGTAAATGCAAGAACCATTACCCCAATGAATTTTGTCATTGTAATACCACCAAACACAGAACCTCCAACATTGATCAAGGTTTGGTGTGCTCTTCTGTAAGAATCATTCTTAGACGACATCGCGTCAATGTGCTTGTCAATAAAAACATATCCTCTTGCAATATGAACGCAAAACTCAACAGCCAAGCCGATACATATAATTAAGTTGACCAAGCTCACTGCATTTAAAGAAATACCCCAAATTGACATCAGACCCCCGATATTAACCAAAATTGAAACCACAGTGACAAGAAGTGTTGCCGCTACCCTCAAGGAGCCTAACAAAAGTAAGGAGTCCAAAAAAATCAAAACTAAAGCAATGCTTAGCAATGTGAAAGTCAATTTGATGACCGTAGCGTATTGAACAAAGAATATGTAAAATGGTGAGTATGCATATACATCTTCAATTCCGGTTAGCTGTTTGACCATTGCGACCAACTTGAGCGAGTCAGTGTATGCCTTTATAAAGTCTTCCTGGGACCTCAATGGTAAATGGGATGTCCTAAATACCGAAGATTCAATCGAATTTTGATCATAATTGGGTTTGATGGAGGTTGAATAAGGCGCTTTACCACCCAAGGGACATGGATCACTTGGAGAGTTTATCCAATTTTCATAGTATTTCAAAAATTCTTGTCCATGAGGAAACGAGTCAATGTGGGCGAAATCGTATTCCTTGTGCAGGAAGCAAGCCTCACATGGCCTGGCTGGTGCATTTGGTAGGCAAAATTCATCGTTGTCAACTTTTTTGACCCTGCAGCATTCATCCATATCTGGGTTGAGCCAAAGGAAGAAATCATCTAACCACGAGGATAAAGGGTCAGCAATGATCTGATCTTCTTTGTTGTACTCTTGCTCTAAGACATTTCCAAAGGAAAACTCATTACAACCCGCAAATCTTCCGCATACTTTTTTCTGGTTTTCAGTCTCTGTCAAGTTTAAATTATCAACGACAAAGTAGATAGGTGGACCAACATCAAAATACTCATATAAATCATTGAAATAACTGATCAAAAAGGAATCCGATGGAACAGCGATTCTTTGGTCTAACCCAAGTGATATGTTTGGCAAAAGCGATAGTGATATTCCAAACCACAACACAAACAGACCCAAAATGAAAGGCTTCACCTTTTTGCTCAACACCAGCGGTGCATATTTCTTCATGATTCTGTGAAAATAATGATTTTCGAGCTCGTCGTCTTTTAGTAGTTGTGGAAAGATGTTATTTTCCCCGACAGAAGAAGTATGAGAATTCAACTTGATGAAAGGCATGATATCCAACCTATTATCCTGGTATCTCTTCTCATCAAGAGACAATACAGAAATAAATGCTGTGACTTGCAAAATAGCATTGATGAGCACAGCACCAGCACAGTAAAGGGCAAAATTTCTGACAGCCGGCATGCTAACAACTGACGCCAACGAAAAGCAAAGAAATTGAGAGGTTGAACTAAGCAAGATTGAGGGTCCGATTTTTCCTAAAGTGATTCCAATCTTCTCCTCCGTTAACAAGTTTTGCGGCAGCTCATTGCTGAACTTTTTGAATTCGTTTGTGATCAAGAAAATGTTGTCAACACCAACAGCCAAAACCAAAAAAGGTATAACCTCAGCTATGATTAAAGTTGATTTGATGCCAAATAAAGAGCAAATTCCAGCAGATGCAGCAACAGACAACAAGACTATAAAAATACCAATCAAGCCAAGGGAAAATTTGGTTTCTCTCAACGATTTCAAAGAGAGTCCAGGCATCCTACCCCCTAATGCTAATGAAGCGTAAGCAAACATCACAAAGTAGGAAATGACTATGATTTTGACGTCTGTATTTGTGGATTTGTTCAACTCTCTCTCCAAAGAGGATCCAGTATTGAAACTAATTCTCAAATCCGACCCGCTCGTCACAAGGTCATCTTGCAAATCAATTAAAAAGCTTTCCAACAGCTGTTCCCATTTTGCAGAATTTTGAAACTGTGCGCTTGCTTCTTGGTTATCATTGTTCAACAATATTGTAACGACAATAGACCTGGCATCCAAAGTGTTATCACTATCCCCCGCTCCACCAAACAACAAGTTCTTGTTCAAGGGCTGTTGAAAATCCGGTAAACAAGTCACAGGTGAGTCGATACAGCCTTTCAATTTTGGAAGATACTGTGCTTCGTTGGGGAATAAATTGACGTCCCCGTGAAAATACTGAGTAAAAGATTCCACAACACAAGCCTCACCAGTTGGCAGGAAACAAAGATCGGTTAACCCAATAGGCTCATCATCGACACCGTTTGTGACAATATCCCTAATTTCCTTTTCTTTTTCGAACCACCATCTCAACGTTTTATAGTTATCCAATATAGGTCCTGTCTCATTGACAAGAAAAATTTGTTGAGATCTGTAAAAGGGTCCAAAATTCTCGTCAAAGTGCTCTTTCTGCTTATACAGTTCGGCATTGGAACTAACCCATAAGTTCACAGGATTTGTCTCTAGTTGAATATAGGCCATAAAGGAGGAGCACACGAGTGTGACTAAAAGCGACACAAGAATGACACTCTTCGGATACAGAGCACAAAAAAATCCAAGTTTGCCAAAGAGTTTCTCCAATCTGTCATTGAGTGGGTATGTCTTATCATCAGAAACCTCATTGTAATCACTATTTGAATCATTTTCTTCCTCATCATCGAGGAACGAATCAATAAACAAAGGCGACTGAGACTCCTTGTTTCTATAATACAACACTGAGCATGCTAAGAGTAACATCAGAGAATAAACGATTATGACCGAGAATGACAAACACGGTAAGATACCAACGTGGCATCTACTTTCTTGTTTAATGTCTGGTATAGAAGGACAAGCATCCTCACAGTCTGGACAAGCACATTTATAAGTAGCATCGTTACAGTCATATGCTGTTTCGTTAAGCAATTTAATGTCTTTCGCATCTGAATGGAACTTGTAATTGATTTGGAAGGGAGAGCCTCCCAACAATGGCTTTTCATCACCCAAGAACTTCAAAAATTGCTGATATGTTTTGGCTCCACCGCCTATTAGGTCCATTGCATAACCATTTGTCAATGAGAATTTTATATTTTTACAAGAGTTGAAGAACGTGGAGGCATATTCACCGAAGACGTAGTCATCCAATTCTGTTACAATGGTCTTTCCTGCCGTTGAGGTTCCTGTTTTGGTCACATTGATGAATGTTGATTGATCCGGTGAGCAAGTGAAATGACAAAAGAACTGATAAAAGTTCTCCTTACAGGCTGGACACGAAGATATGATTGGACTCACTTTTGATACTTGTTCCTTTAAATTGGATAGCTGCTCTTCATTGCAACAAGCCAACTCAACATTGTCCCAACCACATACATCTTTCAATAGCTTTGCTTCTTCCAAGGTTGGTACTGAAGCAGGGACGTTTGCCTCACAAGGCAAGTCTTTCCCAAATAATGATTTCTTCCCACACTGACCATATAGGGAACAATATCCAGGTTGATGAATATCTGTCGCTACCACTAGTGATGTGAAGCAAAGACTGATAAGGTCGGCCAATCTCATTCTGCTGTTTGTTTTTGTGTCAGTTACCAGCAGCAGAGTCTTGTTATTTCCCGAGTTTCTGTCACTTTTCCCTTCCACAGCAGACATCTCCTCAACGGAGATCAACCTTTCTCCGAACGGTGGTCTCCACTATAATCTTTCTCCTTCTCCGGTTTCCACATCGGTTTATCAGTTTTTTGTTGTTGTTGCATGTGACAAAAAACACAACACAAAACAAAAAGATCGCAAGAGGAACTTAAACCATAAAAAAATTTGAAAAATCAACAAAACATTTGATACAAGACTACCCACAATTGTGAACAAGATGCTTTTGAAGTCATCAAAAAACTTCAATTACAAGGTGAACTACTCAAAAGTTGTCATCAGTAGCATAAAGAAAAGACATTACCAAAAAAAGATATGTGGTGCAGATCAGATGAACATTGCGAAACCACTTACAAGAGCGCAACAACTGGCTCTTGAATTAGACCATTTTTATTACGAGTTTCCAAAGATACCACGTCCAAAAAGAAGCCTTATCTACTACTATTCCTCAAGACAGCCCTTTCAAAACAGAAGAGCCTTTGCTACTCAGTCCGACTCCAAAACTAAACAAACCCAAGAACAGAAGAAACAGAGTAGGAGATTGAAACACATTTTCACACTAACTTCTATTTCCGTTATACTTTATGGAATTGCTAATAAGATAAAGGCGGATGAAAGCTCTCAGATCAAACCAACAAGAGATCACTCATGGAAGTTTTATGCGTATAGTACATTGCCTTTGAAATCCATTTCAAGATTATGGGGTAAATTCAATAACATCGAGTTACCTGTTTGGTTGAGGACTCCAGGGTATAAATTCTACTCTCAAGTTTTTGGCGTTAATTTGGATGAGATTGAAGAGGGTGATTTGACAAAATTTAAGAACTTGGGTGAGTTCTTCTACAGAACTTTGAAACCAGGAGCAAGGCCCGTGCTGGATTCGTTATTGGTAAGTCCATGCGATGGGAAAGTCTTGAAGTTCGGCGTGGTAGAAAAGGGGGAAATTGAGCAAGTCAAAGGAATGACCTATAGTGTCAACAGTTTACTAGGGTCCAATGAAGATTTGAAAAAGAAATTGAATGAAATCAAATTCAATAATGATACAGATGTTGAACACGTTCAAAGGGATGAAGAATTTGCTCAACTAAATGGTATTTCGTACACCGTTGATGACTTGATAGGTAGTGACAAAGGTTACCATTTCAACGACGAGACCTCTTTCAAAAGGGAAGGCGATGCTGCATTGAGAAAGGCATCATCAACACACATTGATACCATTGACAAAGAAATTCATGATTCTGAACTGCAGCAGAAATCGACAAACCTATTCTTCGCTGTGATATACTTGGCCCCAGGAGACTATCATAGATTCCATTCTCCTACGAATTGGGTCAGCACAATGAGGAGACATTTCATTGGAGAATTATATTCAGTTGCGCCTTATTTCCAGGAAAGTTTAAAGGGATTGTTCATCTTGAACGAAAGAGTATCATTATTGGGATACTGGAAGTACGGTTTTTTCAGTATGACTCCAGTGGGTGCTACGAATGTCGGAAGTATCAAAATCAATTTTGATAAAAATTTAGTTACCAATTCATTGTTCGAAGATCATACAAACACACATAAAGTTGAAAAGAATATGTGCTACGAAGCAAGTTATGCAGCCGCTTCGAAAGTGTTGAAAGGTGTACCATTGTTGAAAGGTGAAGAAGTTGGAGGGTTTAAGTTGGGATCCACCGTTGTGTTAGTGTTTGAAGCACCGGTAGACTTCAAATTCGATTTAGAAAATGGTCAAACATTGAAGATGGGCCAAAGAATAGGGGAAGTATCGCAAGCTGCATAATCATCGACAAAGTGTCGACCGGTCGTTCGCTACAGCTTCAGAATTTTGATACATATAGCTCAAACCCGGAACTCAAATCATGAGGTATCATAAATTTGCCACATATTGGCCGACCATTCAGTGCTAGGGTGCACTATTGTAGCCCAACTAATTTATTGCACCGATTCTTTGACGTAGTGTTTCGCTCTGAAAGCTGTGACGGCCATACCGGGACTTGAAATAAGTCTACAGTAAAATCTTCCTTCAACTTCCGATGGCAGATTTCAAACAATTGACCCTATCTAAATGAAAAGTCGTCTGGTTAAACAAAACGCACCGCATTTAAATTACAAGTTTCCTTCAACGCGCAAGATCGCGCGAGCACATTTTTCAACTCTTTTCTTTCGCAGCTGGCAGGCTCGAGTGACTATTACCTATGTGGGCAATCCTCATGATTCGAGTATGTTCCGCAGCTAATCATAAAAATCCGATCTCTCATCTGTACAAACTATTTTTGCGTATCCATTACCTGCACCCCATACACTACTGCTTCGGCACTGAGGCGAATCCCGGAGCAATTTTTTGATGGCGCGCTTAAAGAGGGACACAAAAAAAGATAAAGTGGAGATCATTTTTGCTGCTAAATCCATCGAAGCCCATTCGCAATCAGAAATTCGGAACTGGTAACAGCTGATCTTTAAAAAGGAACTCAATTCCACCTTTAAAATATGATATTAGACTTACATTTTCAAGTATCAAATCACCACCGTTAGCATAATGACAAGCGACACTATGAAAGGCTTGTTGTATTACGGCCCAAAAGATATAAGGTTCAAGAGCGATATTCCCAAACCAGGGATAGTCTACCCCGACGATGTTCTTATCAAGGTTGAAAATTGCGGGATATGTGGTACCGACCTTCATGAGTACAGCGAAGAGGCAATTTTCTTCAAGAATGCAGCCAATTCCGGTGATCTGATCTCCAATAAGAAATTACCATTGACTTTGGGCCACGAGATGAGTGGTATTGTCGAGAATGTTGGAAAGTCAGTGACTCATGTAAAACCTGGTGATCACGTTGTTGTCGAAGCCTCTGGACATTGCGAAGACAGACATCGTTAAAAAAACGAGAATGCTCAGCACTACACAGACGACGATTGTGAAGCTTGCAAAGCAGGCCTCGCAAACTGCTGCAAGGACTTGAATTTTCTCGGTCTCGGTATCGATAATGGCGGCTTAGCAGAGTACGTCATTTATGGCTCTTCACATGTTTTAAAGATTCCACACTCAATTCCCCTCGATGTGGCTGCATTGATTGAGCCACTAAGTGTCTCCTGGCACGCAATTGAATTACTGAAGAGTTTTGCAAAAGGAGGTTTCCAAGAAGGCGATGATGCATTGGTACTCGGCGCTGGTCCAATTGGATTGGCTACAATTCTTTGCTTACAGGGTCAGAAAGCTGGAAGAGTTGTATGCTCAGAGCCAGCTAAAGTCAGAAGAGAAGATGCTGCTAAATTAGGCGCTGTAGTTTTTGACCCTACATCGGTAGAAGGTGAGCCATTTGATGAATTGAGAAAGTTGTCTCTAAACGGTCGTGGCTTCTCGGCAAGCTTTGATGCTTCTGGTCTCCCAGTAACCTATGAAACCTCTATTCATGCGTTGAAGGCAAGAGGTGTGGCTATAAACATCGCCATTTGGGCAAGCGGTGTGACTGTACCTTTGCATCCCATGGATCTTACATCTCAAGAAAAATTCTCTGCAGGATCATTGGGTTATACTACAGCAGATTTCAAAGGTGTTATTCAAAGCATAACAGATGGTCATATTGACATCGAAAAACTAAAAGTTCTAATCACCAAGAAAGTCAAGTTAGATGAAAGAAGTGTGCTGGAAGGTTTCGACGAGCTTTTGGCCCATAAGGAGAAACACGTCAAAATATTGATTAGCCCAAGCGGCAACATGTGATTTTCTCGGAATTCAATTCAGCTAGTTTCACCCATGAATTATGAAATGTGTGATAATATACACGAATACATGTGCTGACGTCAAACGTGCAGTTCAACTACTTGTAAGCCTCCAAATAGATACCTTCATTTTTTCGATAAAATCGGTACTCAAGTATTGCAATTCTCCATCCACAAAGTTATCACCAAATTTAAATAAAATCTTCAAGTTCCATAAATCATCGACCGATTTCGGGTTTTCTGCCATTTTCAACAATTCTTCTTTGACCAACTCTGCATCACTCAATAGCGAACGAATACTAGTCCGGCTCACAGCTCTCGTTGTGCTTATCAATGCCCTTCTCTCGAAATCGTGCAATGAGTTGAAAATTGATGACTTAGTCAATGGGTTTGCCACCTCGTCTGTCACCCTCTTATTTTCCATCTTATTCAAAATACCCTCAAATGACTTCTTAGTCCGTGTATTGTCTTTTCGATAAACGTATAAAGTGAGGAACTTTTTGAAAATATCGTAATATTTTTCGTTGTCTCTGAAGTCGTATGCCGTCTTTAGATATTCACCAGATCTCGTCTCCACACCAACAATTTCGTCCAAGGGAGGTATCATACAAGGACAAACAACGTCACTGACCCGATCGTCTGTCAACATCAACCTAACGGGAATGCTAACGGGTTCAAGTGTTTCCACATCTCTAATAATTAAGCAGCGAGGCTCAACGGAAAGTGCCCAAAAATGACGCAAAGCTTGTAGGTGTGTGTCCTCACCTAGAGGAACTATCTGGGATCGTGATGGAAATATGGGGTATACTGCTGTGACCAAGGAAGCAATTGCAAAACACGATTTTGAAAATGCATACTGACCACCACCTAAAAATAAAAACCCAAGAGCCATATTGGCTGCCATAAAATTTCCGAAAGTTGTCTTTGGCTCCACTTTTCCGTACAACAACCTCAACCTCCGGAATATTGTCAAATCACCAGAACCAGCCATTATAATCGAACAAGAAATAGCCAATATATCTCTTACTGCAGAGGCACCCACCATTGCAACTCTCTGATCATGATTCTTGACGGGAAGCGACGTAATTCGCATCATTTCTTCGAGATAATGTAGTACACTATTCATGGCAAGCTGGTCCATACTGGAAGCAAAACGTAGGGCAACAGATAGACAAACCCCTCCGATGATGTTAAAGTAACTCATTTGGTCAGTATCAAGCTCAATGATTTCTGAAATCACATACTTATCCGATAAACATGTTGGTATCTGCAAATGTATCCACTCCTCTGAGCATTTAATTTCATTCCACATGATCAAATTCCTGGCGAGACTTCTAAGCAAAAGTAGGTCGGGCCTTATGTAATCCAAAAATTGTTCTGTTTTAGGCAAACCCAATTTCTCTGCAATTCGGACGTTGTGAGTTTTCATAAAGATGAATGACAATGCCAACACAGCACCGGCAGCAGATTTGTCAAGCTGATCTTCGGTTTGAACATCTTTCAAAGAAGCCGCAATTGCTAACAATTTTTCAACCAAGTGAGCATCATTGAGAGCATTCATTTCATCGCCCTTTCCAAGGTTAATATAACCCAAACTAATCCCAGTTGCTAATCGGTAGCCCTCATCTGCTATCAAATCGTCATCATAGACCAACTTACTGTGAATTTGAGAAAGGAGTATTTCACTCATACGATGATGCTGGGTTTCCAAATATACTAAACCGATGCCTACCAAACCGGCAGTCTGCACGCTCAACGCGACCTTCAAATCGGTGGCTCCAGCAGGTAACAAGGCAACAACGTGCACGGATAAAACCTTTGTTAAGGTGACATCCATGGTACCCCTGAGTGAAGCTGCCATACCTAGTAAAAGACCCACACTGGTGTAAGTATGCTTTGGACCTAAATAGTTATAGATATGCCATTGGTCTAATTTTTTCAAATGACCGTTGAGTCCTAACCCCAACAAGAAGCCAGCATGCTGAGCATTGAAGACAGGTGGCTGATTGAACACAATCCACCCACCTGTGAGGTCCTCTGCATCCTTAGATACGGTCAATCCTGAAGAAGCTCCATTGTGAAAGAATCCCCATTGTACTGCTTGCGAATCGACGGTCTCTTTGTCCAAAGTCAAAATCTGCTCATTATTTGGAATGATGCAGCTGAAGTTTAGCTTGGGAATTGGAAACCTTTCTGTCATTAATGGTAAACGACTCGAAAGAAATAATGCACCTCTCCCAAGAGGTATAGTAAGCGTTCTTAAAGCGGCAATGGTCGCAACAGCTTTATTAAACAGGTAATCTTTGTCGTACTCATCTGGGAACAGAGATGATGAAAAACAAGGGTGCACAGTTGGTACTCTTGAAGATTGAAGCAAAGTGGTAATTTCTAAGAATCTACGATCTTGACAAAATATTAATTTTGTGACGTTAATTCTGTCAGCCTCAGCTTGACCATCCCAGGGAGCTGAAACCTCAGCGTCATCGTGTGACTGGAGCACTCTCGTGATATCTCTGGCACCTGCCAATATTGCTGGTGTTTTCGAAGCCTTTGGAGCCTTTTTATCTGAACTCGAAGAATGTAGAAATTGCAAAATATCCTTTCTTCCCACAAGCCCTAAGGCAGATTCTGTCCATGGTAGAGGGGTGTTTCTTTGACAACTAAGCATCGACTCCCTTAATGGAACAGAAATACTAATCGGGTAAGTTTGTAAATCTTCCACTTTTATGTCAAATTCAATCATCAAGTTCACAACATCCACCGCACCGTAGTCGTCGGAAACCATCACTTCAAACAAACGTAGAACATAATAGGTACGAGGAGTTATTATTTCATCGACCGATTCGTCTTCCGAAGAAATTTGGGAGAACGGCAAATAAGGCACAATAGTATCTCCACCAAACAGAGAACCGATGGATTCTAACAAATTGAAGGGTCTTCTGGTTGACTGAGCAGTCAAGAATCTTGCAACTTTGTCAAATGGAAGCAGACAACCGTAATACTCCTTCCATTCGTAAGACCAGCCCATCCAAAGTGTTAACTGGGACAAAAGAACACTCATATATTCAACATTTTTGAATTTTCGAAGATCCAATTTCATTTCTTCCCTTGTTAAATGCAATGCTAATACAATCTTGGATAGCAATTCGTTCAAGGAATACTTAATTTCTGAGTTTGATCTCAATTTCATGGCAAAAGGCAACATTTTTGTCACCTTGTTTAGTTCAATCTTGCTTTCGTCAAATACCGCATCTTCTGGAACAACGACGGCCAATAGCGCAACAATAAATGCATTCCACTCATTACAGTCATCAAAAAACCCTAGTGCGGAGCTCCATTGCATCCAAAAGTATTCATAACTGAAAGAATTCGATAAATACTTCAAACTTTCAAAGATCTTAGCAATGAGCATCGACTTCGGCTTGATCAATAAAGAAATGATTTGGAAAGTTGAAGTCACTGAGCTGAGGGCTATTTCGGAGCCGAAACTACTCGCTATGGACTTGGCCCCGTCAGTTAATCTCACACTAGCCGATACCAAACTTATAAATGGGTTCGCTAAGCACAAAGTCGTGCCGTCTTTCAAGACAGCTACCAACCCTTCGTATCCACAACTAGAATCGAGGGGAACACAATCCACGCAAGGGAGCACATAATTTTCCAGTAAAGTTAAACCGGAGCTGTTACTGTCCTTAAAGATTAAGATTCCCGATTGCTTTGTCTTCGCATTATTTATCACTATTGACTGCTGGCCTTTGTAAAAGGAGGAGTGGAACGAAAGGTGCTCCCGATCATCCTTTGCAGAGATTGTTTCCAATTTGGTCAAAATGATATCCTTTCTCAAGGCAGACGTCTCAAATGAGGATGTTGACTTTATCGAATCAGGCATTAGGTCGGCACCAGAGGCCATTCTGTCGATAGACAAAGTCTCAGAGACCACTCTCAGCTTATCGTAGTTAAGCTGACTGGTCGAGAGAGCTGGAGTGTTGACAACGTCCAGCATAAAATCGTCTCCCTCGCTCACTTTCATAGGCGTATGAACTGAGCTTGTTTTTCTAATTGATGGGGGTCTTCGCACACTTCTCGAGCCAGACAAGTGACTGCCATAGAGATTTCTTTTGGAGTGAGTTTTCAAATTATGCGTGAGGTATCGCACATGGTATATTGAAATTGTGCGGTCTCCAGAATGATAAGTGACTGCTAACTTTTGGTTAAGATGATTTGGAAACAACACCAAACTTTCTTTGTTTGATATCGAAGAAGTCGAAGAGGATACGACAGTTCCATACTCTCCAAGGGGCTCTGTCAAAGTGAGAAAATTGATATTTGAGTTGCTTTTGTTTAATTTTGAGTTCTCAAATCCCTTTGTGGAATTTGAAGAGGGCAACGAAAGAGAAGAAGGAATTCTGGATGAAGATGAATGACTCATGCTAGCTGTGTCAAGTGAGCTATGTTCCATCAGGGACGATGGATTTGGGGTAATACCGTTGGCTGAGCTCATCTTATAAGGCTCCTTTTCCACCAAGAGCCCGTTGATATAAGGGAAGACATTTTTCACATGAAACGGAAAACTTATGATGTGTTTTCTGCTGTCTTTGAAATAAACGTGTGCATGCTCCCTGAGCACAACGATAAGGCATTTCCCCTCTGAGCTGAAACTTGTGAATACAGCGTCAACTATAGATTCATCGTCATACCTAAGCTTTCTTAGAGTGAGGGCCCCCTTAATCCATATGACTTCTTTCTCTGAAATGAGCAAAAACTCCTCATTGTCTACCAATTTGACTCTGTAGCCAGATTTCTGGAAATCATTGTTTTTCAAGACCTCATTCACGCTAAGAGTCTTCAATGTCAAGGGTGTTTCTTGACTTGCCATTATAATTGGAAAAAGATCTTTTGATCTAGTGTCTTGCTCAATGAGTTGAGTGGAGCTCGGGGCAATTATAGGGAGGTTTGTCCAGTGGAAACAGTGGGTTGAGACTTTAGAAAATGACGTCTGCTCACCAGCCTCTGTGTACCAATTGCAATGGCGATGGTCTGATTTAAGAATCGTTTTGTATGTCCTTCTCCTTATTGAAGCTTGTTTTTGTTTTTGTTTAAACCCTTCGCGACACAAACTGGCACAGAAAAGGTGTGTACCAAAAGTCAAAGTTCTCCTGAAAAAAAGATTGTGAAAAGTAAACAAATGCAACTGATCTGAATCAAGCCAAAAAAAAACATAAAAACAGACAGAGAATCACTAACAAAATAAGAGCACATTCAATTAGAAAGCAGAAGAAGTCAACTTAGAACCACCATGTCATTTTTTAGTAGTATAAGGGGCTTCGGAAGAAATAACAAGAAGAACAAGACAAACACTCAGCAGCAACCACTGCAGATCCAAGGTACACAACCTCCGACTTCTATATACTCACAAAGCAGAAACGGATCTGCTCTCTCCTTAGCCAGAACACAATCACCAAGCAAACAGTCCATCAAATCCTCTAGACAGAGGCAGCATTTGTCTAGGCAATTTCAGCAACAACAGCAACAGCAACAGCAACATCAACCACAGACACAGCAGGTAGTTTCTAAACCTCCGTTATTCGTATGCGAGCCATTTGTGAAAACTGCATTGGTGAAAGGTTCATTTAAGACTATTGTTCAATCACCGAAATATGTCGATTTTAGAGAGTGGTTGGCACTTAGCGTATTTGAAGCATATACACATTTAAATCAATTTTATGGGGTGATTGCCGAATATGTCACAGTTGAGCAATATCCAACTATGCGAGCTGGATCCAATACAGAATACTTATGGTATGATAACAATAACAGACCCATTTCATTACCGGCATCTCAGTATATCGACTTGGCGTTGACGTACATTTCACAGAAACTAAATGACCAGAATAATTTTCCAACGAAAAATGGATTGACATTCCCTCCTAATTTCTTGAAAGATGTCAAGAACATATGCAAGCAAATGTTTAGAATTTTTGCTCATATATATTACAACCATTTCGATAAGATTTTGCACCTAAGTTTGGAGGCTCACTGGAATTCATTTTTCCTGCACTTCATTTCATTTGTGAAGGAGTTCGAGTTAATTGAAAGAGCCGAGTTGGAACCGTTATTACCATTAATCGAAAATCTTGAGGCTCAGGGGAAGATTTATTAGTTTTCAATATTATAGAAGTGTATTTATTTTACTGGGTTAGGTTATGTGCTTGTCAACCTCCTTTTCGTTTTAGCTTTCATTAAAGTAAGAGGTTTATAAATTCTGATTACGTTGTAAGTATAATACTTTTCTTATGTCAATTGTCATCAATTCTTTGAGAAACACCCAGGATGTTGGCGATTTCAAAATTATATACAAGAAAACAAATGCTATATCCAACAATCATAAAACCTGGGCATCATGATGGAAAATGACTAAAGACAGTAAAAAAAAAAAAACATGTTAACATTAACTTCAAACACAAAACTTATCATAATCATGAGAAGAAATAAGGACTATCTCTGACACATTGAATGTCTAAGTCACCTTTCTCTGGGATGTCAGGCAACTTGAAAGGAGCCAACACAGTTATTCCTTGTGCTCCTCCTGCCTTGTTCATTTTAAGGTCGCTGAAATCGAATGCTTCCATCAAGCTGATGGTTGTTTCGAAATTTTTGCCTTCCAGAACTTCATCTGGTTTCTTTGAGTTGATTAATTTTCGTCTTTCAACTTCGAGAAATACTTCATCTTGGATGGTCAACTTTCTGTTTTGTAAACTGCTGGCATGATCTTTGAATTTCAAATACTTTTCACCCAATTCACAATTCTTGTTGATACTAACGACTTGGACGTAATCTTTGTAACGACTTTCAAATTCTTCTTTTAAACCTTTAATAATGTCGATTTGGTACAAGTTCACAAACTCACTTCTCAAAGTAGCGTTCATTGTTTCGACATTAGCAGCATGGGTCCAGTAAGAATCATGAACAGCAGCAAAAGAAATCTTGTGTTCACCACACGAAATCGCAGACTTTAACATATGAGTAGCATCTAAAGAGTGGACAAAATTTGGAGGTAGCGCACTTTGCTGTTTTCTCGAATCAACTGGACTGACGATGTAAGGATCTGTGATAAAAACCGTTTGTAAATTGGTTTGCACCTGTTTCTTGGAGAGTGAACGGTACGGCTGTACGATAGGTAATCCTAATGGTGTGGTCCAGACGACAGATGTGGTGAACTCCGGCTTCTTCACAGGTGATGTCTTGCTTTCATCCTCATAAAGATAGAATGATTTAGAAATCACCTTCGCGGCAACAGTCAACCAATCTTGAATCAAATGAGCACCTTCAAACAACTCTCTAATGGAATCAAACACTTTGGTGGTCAAATACCTCGAAACGTCTAACAAATCCAGTCTATCTGGAAATACATCGGTGAGTTGCTTGGCAATTTGCTCTCTAGCACCAACAAAGGTAACACCATACACATTGGTCATGATCGTTTGCTTGACGACCTTACGTTTGATATGCTTTTGTACCATGATAGCTTCTCTGACATTTTTGGCAACATCCAGATCAACTCTCTTTTGAACTAATCCAGCAACAAAACTATATACATCAGCTGGCTTGTCCTGTGGAATTAAGTTAACCTGTCTGGCACCGGCAACATCACCACCCAAAGCGGCATAATGTTGTAAACCATTACATGTACCATCCTGGTGAATTGGCTGATGACTGACAAACTTGGAAGAATCTTCTAACTTCAACAGGTCAACGATTTCGTACATCGTTGCCAAAGCCTGCCATGGTTTATCAGCTTGCTTCCAAAATTCAGCTTCCTCACTCAACGGATCTTCAACACATTTTTGGAATTTCTCAATGTTGTCATCAACAAATTGCTTTCTCTCCAGTAATGAAACTTTATCTATACCGAACAAATTAGCTAAATGGATTTTCAACCAGTCTAAGCCATTTGGACCCAATTCCCTACCTTCCCAAAACATTAACAAACTTCTCGTCAAATCGTTACCTAAATGGTTGAAATGTGGAGACAAAGGATAAGCTCTACCTCTGAAATCCAAATTATGAGGAAAATAGAATTTTTCACCTAAAAAGGCTCTTGCTATTTCCAACTTATAGTTTGTATCACATCTCAATGATCTATTCTTACCGAATTCGTTTGATATTCTTTGGACATCTTGTTTCCAGTTCCTGAGTATCTCCGGTGGCGAATTGGTTGATGGCTTTTCAGGGTATGTTGGGCTCTCAACAACACCTGGAACTTCTAAAAACAGATTCCCGCTGTTCCATACTTGGGCAATGATCTTGTAAAGTCTTTTGTTGACAGTCCAAGAGGTGCTGCCCAAAATATTCAACCCATCATATACATCTTGTAATTGTCCATTATCAGAAGCTGCTCTTAAATACGCAACCTGCTCAGCAGAATTTCTTGACCTCAACAATAGAGTCTTGTAAGTGAGATAGCCTCCATCTCTATACGATTTCCACGGTTTCGGTTCAACTAACATAGGCAAACCTTGTGGTGTAATAACTGAACCGATATCTTCTCTCGATAATTTTGTAGCGAACTCCGGTTGCAACTTGATGATACCAACTTTGGTTCCGGAAACGTACTGGAAACTATGAAAGAATGCAGGAACATGACCCTCGACAACTTCCTTGGTGACAGGGTCTGTAGCTTTTACTGATATCTTGGCCACTTGCAATAACTTGGATACCAAGATAGATCCCAATTTGGCCTGTGTTTCAAATGTCCAACCTAACAGTGGATCGTCCAAATTATCACCTCTACCGGCTCTCTTTTTCAAAAAAATTCTTGCCTTATTGCTCCCTGTTTTGAAGAACTTTCTCAACTGTTGTCTTTTCAAAGCATTGGATGTGGATTTCAAGCGCTCTTGTGAGTTATATTCTGTCTCAACTGCAGCACCAACCGCTAAGACAGCTCTTGCAGTTCTCAAACCTGCCAAATGCGAAGAGCTGGATGAGTTTGTTTTTAACAACTCCATAATTGTAATCACAGCCATCTTGTCAGCTGAGATCAAGTTGAAGAATGGGGCATACAGTATTCTCTCTCTGTATTCCTTTCTCTCACTCAATGGAACTTTCATCACCCCTGGACCAGTTTCAATTAATTTCTTACATTCCATTCCTTCCTCTTCAATAAGTTTGGTCAATTCTTGTTGCCACATATACAAGAAATGATTGATATGAGTTGGGGTGGACACGACGTTGAGCTTCTGTAAAGATTCGTAACTATGTCTCCATTTTTCCTTTGCAGAATCGATTCCTTTTGTTTCGAGATTCAACTGTCTGTCATAGTTGAACTGTTCCAAAATTTCATTGAACACAGATTGGTCCTCTTTAGATAATGACTGGTATATATGGAAGAAATCTATATCTGAGGCTTCCTTCTCTAAGGTTGCAGTATCAACTGGTGTTGAAGAATTTAACTTGGTGGCAAATTCTGCCAACATTGCTGATTTATTTTTGGATGCCAAAGCCATTATAGAGTGTCTAATCACTTTCAATCCAAAAGTATCAACAGCTTTCAAGTTTTCAGAGTTTTTCTCTAAAATCGGTATCTCGTCATTCTCAAAAGAATACTCTTTCAGTAATCTCAGTGCTTCCAATTTTTGCAATTCTACCTGTTCTTCGTTGGTTACAAAAAGCTCTCTGAAATCTTTTGGTATCTCCTCATTCGGTACTTGTAATTCCGTCACCAACTGTTTCAAGTTCTCTATTTGAAAAGTGTCAGCGTGTCTCAACAAATCCTTCAAATTTGATTTACCGCAATTCTCCTGGTACATGTTTACCAAGGCACGGTATTGCTGTGGACCATCAGATCTTGTCATTATAGAATCTATGAGTATGGCGTAAGTCCTGTCATCGAACCTTATTTGGCTGTATTTGGATAATGCATCATTGAACCATGCAGTGATCTGATGTACTGTCAATTTCTCATCCTGTGTCCAAGAAGCAAGATAACTATTGAAAGCGTCAACCATGGGTGTCTTGTTTTTTTGGGATTGTATTAAAGTGTACATACTTCCTAGAAGTGAAAGAGCCCTGTCCAATTCGTTGGATCTGAGACATGCAGTGAAAAGGTTATATGTGGTGACGATATCTTTGGAAAACAATGTAACCCTCATATCAAGGTTTGTTTTGAACTTCGTTGCTTTGACCTGTTCATAAGATTTCTTACCGGATCTTCCAGTATTCCCCCTTTTTAAATCATCATTCATATGGTCGAGATAAGACGACAAGATGGCGTCACTGTCTTTTGTAAAATCATAATAAGCAGTTTGTGTGGCTGTTTCTGCATTTTTCAGAACTTTCACCGAGTTGAAAGACCTATACAAAATAGATCGCGAGCCCACTGTGGTGGGTCTCAGAGACACCAAATACCTATGCATGTTTCAAAGTTGGTATTCTAGGTGATATCTTTAGATCACTTCAAATAGAGTATGCCTCTTCCTTAAGCTGACTTGAAAAAAAAAAAAAAAAAAAAAAAAAAATTTTAAGAGCCGGAAAAGAAATGAAGCAGAGCTTTGGAGACCAATTAGGCATTTGAGGGCTGTCAACGATGTGAACAGATGGTCGTGTGCCAGATTCGTAAACTCGCAGACAGTTTAAAGAAATGGAACAGACAAAAAAAGTTGTAATGTTGTGAAAGGAGAAAACAGATAGTGTGTGTGAGGAAGAAAGAGGCAATTTATCCATTAACTATCCATTAAATTATTCAAGTCACCACTCATCTCGATCATCATTACCCGCGTTCGGAGCATCATCATTTTATAATATTTATATAACAATGTTTTCGTATTTCTTTGGTGGCAATCCAAAGACCAAAAATGACCCAAAGAAGGTCATCGTCAACACAAAAGAGCATATCAACATGCTAAACAAGAAATTGAAACACATAGAAACACAGATCGACGAACAACAAACCATAGCAAAGAAGAATGCAACAACAAACAAAGCCGCTGCCAGAACCGCTTTGAAGAAGAAGAAGATGTTAGAACAACAAACGGACAAATTACAAGCTCAAATAGACAATTTGGAGACTCAATTGTTCACAATCGAAAATGCAAGCTTGAATGTGGAGACCATGAACGCTATGAAGAGTGGCGCGAAGGCCATGAAGCAATTGCACAAAGATTTCAACATGGATAACATCGAAGATGCCATGGATGAAGTAAGAGAACAATTAGACATAGGGGAAGAAATATCCGACGCTTTATCAAGACCATTGGGTAACCAAGAATTCGATGATGAAGATTTGGAAGACGAATTGGAACTGTTACAACAAGACGAATTGGACAAGAACGTTGTCGGGGAAGCACCTGTGAAGAAAGCTCAGCCACAACAACAATCTTCCTCTAAGTTGGACTTACCTGATATCAGTGGTGTTCCAAAGTTACCCACGCATGAGAAGAAAGCAGATGAGGATGAAGATGAAGAGGCATTGAGGGCATTACAAGCTGAAATGGGTATGTAATAGAAATACCGTTTCAATCTTCTATTTACTTCTTTTTGGTGATATCTTTCTGATATCTCGTTCTGCTATTTTTGTGGTCTTTTTTTCTATATTTTTCTATCTGTTATTATTTGTTTGGTGGGATTATCATTGCTGATGACTTGAGTTTAACTATCTAATTCTTTATCTTTATTAGTGACAAATACATATATACATACCTATATATATGAACTGATACATGTATCAGTACGGTTTGTTGTGTTTGTTGTATCTTAGGGTGAATCTGTAATTGATAATAGATAAATCAGTAGTGTCCTTGGGACTCAAATTTTGACCCAAGATGTACAAATTTCTAGAACAGCAAAACCTTTTTTCTTTGTGACAGTAAACCCACAAAATACTACAAACACACCTACTGCGAGGACCAACACAGAAAGAACCCCAGTGAATTCTATATAGCAATGAGCGCCGTATATAGTTCTTCTTCCATACAGGATAGGACACTAGAATTTCAACAATCTGTAAACTCATATAATCGTTTGAATAAATCAAAACAGAAGAACTATCAGCCAGTCCCACCACAAAATGAGACGTCAAAACAACAAATTACCAGAACTGAGTTTACAAAACAAGCTAAAGATATCGCCAAAGATATAGCACACGTTTCCAATTTGCTCTCCAAATTGGCATTATGTGAGTATCTATTATACTATGATATAAGGGAGACTTTTAAATATTAACACCTCATTCACAGTGACAAAACGTAATCAATTTTTAGATGATAGATCCACAGAAATTCAGGAGTTGACATATGTCATCAAACAAAACATTTTCAAATTGGAGAAGTCTTTGAAAAGTTTGGCCGGTAATTCTCAATCCAAGAGTCTGAATGATCAAATTAGTTTGCATACGAAGAATGTGGTTCAATTATTAAACACAAAGACCAAAAACGTTAGTGAAGAGTTCAAATCAGTACTTGAATTGAGACAAAAGACCGAAATTCTGAACAAGACAAGAAAAGAACAGTTCTTATCCATGGCTAGTGAATCAATTAAAAATAATAACGACATAACAAAATCTAATTCCCCAAACCAGATATCCGACAACCCATTTTTGAGTTCGATGCCAGAATCCTCCGAGCAGTTGGATGGGCAGCTATTATCCATACCCGATCAATCACAACAGTTGATGCTTTTGGAAGAACAGCAGCTGAATGTATATTTACAAGAAAGAAATAGCGCTGTTGATACCATTGAGAGTACGATAAATGAACTTGGTAATATTTTCCAGCAATTGGCGACAATGGTGAACGAGCAGGGTGAACAAATACAAAGAATAGATATGAACGTTGAAGATATCAGTATGAATATCCAAGGAGCACAAAGGGAGTTGCTTAAATACTATAATCATGTTAGTAATAATAGGTGGTTCATGTTGAAAATCTTTGCAGTCATTATTTTCTTCTTCATGGTGTGGGTCTTGGTCAGTTGATAAGACCATATATATTAGTGTATAGTGACTACTTTAGCTACATTGTTACTTCCTTAAGTAACAAGTCATCTCCATTAAACTTTCCCTTCTCTTCATTCACAACCAAACGTAATACGTGTATCGTCCCACCAATTCTATAGATTGAGTCCCCTTCTCCTTTTATTTTCTCACTGAAAAACCAAAAAAAAAAAAAAAAAAAAAAATTAATCAAACCAAAAGTTTGAAAGAGCGAAAGATAAGAAAGTCAAACTGGGGTGAGATCTTCAAATCCATATGAAACAAAGTCACTAGTTGAGGTTTCATCCAAGTCCAGTTGAGCTAATTTAGTCGAAATTTTTACTGGATCTTTTTCGATCTATACCAGGTTGACACTATCTCTCACACTCAGACCCGCCTTATCTATACAGAGTCATTTTGTTTAGCCCTGCGGAGGAATATTGAGATAGACGGACGATAAAAAAAAAGATCAAAAAAAGCGCACGTTATTGAAACGATCCACACTCAGCATTGGACAACTACACAGACGAGATGAGTCTTTCTCAACGCCTTCAGCGAAAAAAGGGTCTATCAGTGTCGGTGATAACCGAGCCCTCAGTTGAGTCTAAATCTGATGATTATAGGAATGTTGCCGATAACCTTTTCCTCGAGGAGACGGAGTACGACTCCATCTCCACATCTTACACAACAAAGGAAATTCAAGAAGACAACTATGCAGGTGTCACAATCGAAGATGACTCTCCGTTCCCGGAAGTGAGAGCAGCAGTGCCATCCACCGATGACCCAACCATACCACAAAACACCCTTCGGATGTGGATCATAGGACTATTAATGACAACTGTAGGGTCTGCCCTGAATGCTTTGTTTTCATTGCATAGTCCCGTATTCAGTATTAGTTTGTTTGTCACTGCAATATTGGCATGGCCTTTGGGTGTACTGTGGGGTAATATAGTTCCCAACAAGAAGTTGTTCGGGAGATTTGAGCTCAATCCGGGAAAGTTTAATATCAAAGAGCATACATTGATTATCATAATGGCAAATGTATCATTTGGCGATGGAGCCGCGTATGCCACAACTGTTTTTGTTACCATGAATAAATTCTATGGAAAAGATTTTGGCTGGGGTTTCAATATATTAGCAATCATCACGACTCAATGTATTGGACTATCTTTGGCGGGTATTGCCAGGAAAGTGTTGATAAATCCATCAACGATGGTATGGCCATCAAACTTGGTGACATGTACTTTCTTGACAAACATTCATATGAACATCAATCACAGCGCAAACGGGTGGAGTGTCTCACGTTTAAAATTCTTCTTCGTGGTGTTTTCTGCAGGTTTTGTATGGTACTGGTTACCCGGGTTTCTTTTCAAAGCTTTTTCGTACTGTGCTTGGGTCACTTGGATCAAGCCCAAAGATGTGATAGTAAATCAAATCTTCGGTGTCACATCAGGGTTGGGAGTCATGCCTATTTCATTTGACTGGAATCAGGTGGTTGGATATATTGGTTCCCCTTTGATACCACCTGCCAGTGTTGTTGCTACAATATTCATGACGGTTGTGATAGTGTTTTGGACCTTAGTCCCAATCTTGCATTACAGCAATGTTTGGTATGGGAAATATCTCCCTATTTCAGATTCCCAAGCGTATGATAGATATCAGCAAATCTATAACACTTCATCAATATTAAATGCTGATTTATCATTCAACGAGGAGGCTTACAAGAATTATTCACCTTTATATCTTTCAACTACATTTGCAGTTTCATACGGTTTGTCATTTGCTGCATGCACTTCTGTCATAGTTCATACAACTTTATTTCACGGGAAGACAATATACGAACAGATGGTAAGGCCCCACGACGAGAGCAAATACGATGTACATGCAAGGTTGATGAAACTGTACAGATCATGCCCTGATTGGTGGTACCTTGTATTGTTTATTGTGATGTTTGCCCTTTCCGTAGTAATGATTGAGGTATGGCCCACTGATTTTCCGGTATACGCATTGGTGATAGCATTATTGATGCTGATTTTCTTCATCATTCCAGTAGGTGTATTGTTGGCTATTACCAACATGTCTTTGGGATTGAATGTTATATCGGAATTTCTCGCTGGTTATTTGATTCCAGGAAAACCAATTGCTATGATGTTCTTCAAGACATTCGCATACATCTCAAATAATCAACTGATTGTTTATACCCAAGACATGAAATTGGGCCACTATATGAAAATATCCCCAAGAATAATGTTTTTCGTACAATTGGTTTCAACAATATGGGGCGCCATCGTACAAGTATGCGTTGTCAAATGGGCAGAAGGCAATATCGTTGACCTTTGTTCAACAGACCAAAAGACAAATTTCACCTGCCCTGGAGCTCGTGTGTTCTTCAACGCTTCAGTGATCTGGGGTGTAATTGGTGCTCAGAGGCAATATGCCATCGGCTATCTTTATAGCGGCACTTTGATCTTTTTCCTCGTTGGTGCCGTCTTGCCCCTCATTAGTTGGTTGGTGTTACGTAAATGGCCAAATTCGTACATTCGGTACGTCAATTGGCCCGCATGTTTTGCGTCAACTTCCAACATACCTCCGGCCACTCCATACAACTATACTTTGTTTTCCATGGTTGGCTTATTTTTTGGGTTCTTTGTGAAAAGAAAGTGGTTCCATTGGTGGTCAAAGTACAATTACACGTTATCTGCACTGTTGGATACAGGATTGGCATGGTCATCGTTGATAATCTTCTTATTTTTGAGCTTGACTAGCGTTGGTGCTCCAAATTGGTGGGGAAACAATGTTATCCAAACCATCGATTATAACGATGAGGCTATTCAAATCAAACTCAGAAGTGGGGAGCATTTTGGCTTAGAAAGTTGGTGAGTTTCACGATTTTGTTTGTATTTTTCTATAACCTTTTCACTTCTTCTTGTGGATATTTCTTTAATTGTTTATTGGTACGTTACGCGGCTTTAATTTTGATTCTTTATAATTTTTCTCGAAAGCAGTTTTCCATCTTTGAATGAATCGACCTCTTTTTTTTTTTGTGTTCCTCGTAACCATTTCACATCATCTCAAGAACCAGTAACAACGCTATAGGGTAGAAAGTTAGCATTCACCCTGGCCTATATGTAAAATGTTAAGTAATTAAATACTACTATCTGTCATAATATACACTAATTATAATTGGAAAGACTAGAGGAGTGTTCCTGAAGAACTTATTCAACGGTTTGAACCCCTTGGCTGCACATTTCTCAAGAAGAAATTGTCAACACTCACAGCTGACATGTTACCACTATCCGACACAGCTGAAGTGTTGGGGTCCATCCCAGTATCTTCACCATCGTTGACAAACTTTCTAGAGCTCGCGCGAGACCCATCATTTCCAGCAGAAGTGCCACTGACGGATCCGCTGCCTCCACCATTCATCATAGCTTTAAATTTCTCTCTCATAAAAGAATCTTTGAAAGTTCTGAAGATCTGTGAAGTCTTTGGAAACTGCGCTTGATGATCATGGAAAAATTTATCGCACCACTGGTACATAAACTTTTCAATGTCCTCCATACTTATGTTGAACAACTCGTCGTCAGAAGCAATATCTGCCAGCGTATCATCCGGACCCATACTTGCACCGTCAGACTCAATACCACTGCCGCTTAAAGCCGATAATCTTCCGTTAACGTCATCCAAGCCTTGATCATTTCCAGCGAGTAAATTTTTCGGAGGCAGATGTTGGCCGGAATTCATATTGCCGTTACCAAGAGTGACACCATTGTTGGGTTTGAAGGAATTGGTAGTGCCATTGGCTTGATTGTTAGAACTGTTTTCATTACTAAAGGCATTCCGTATTTGAGATTGACGTTTGCGCGCTAGTTGCCCATGAAGCTGCTGGTGAGGAAGAAGCATCAGTAACTGCTGCTGCTGGGGGTTGAGTGGTGAAAGAGCTTGGCTGGAGCTGGCCCCATTTCTGTTTACCTGGTTATCCAGTCTTATATAGGGAGTCATCATGGTGGGAAAACTTTGGTTGTTGAACGCGCCTGGTACTTGTGACAGTAATGGACTGAACAGCATGTCTGAGTTTTGAGGCAGTCTCTGCTGTCCTGTAATCTGAGTATCGGTTTGTTCGTTATATCTGCTATCGGAGGACAACCCGTTGTTGTTGCTTCTGTTGTTGTTTAAATCACCATTTGACCGCATCAGAGCAGCCGCCAGTTGTTGAGATGAGTTGAGTAATTGACCAACCTCATAAAATCTTCCTTCGGCGCTTGCTGCATCGGCTGTCAATGGTTTTAAATGTCCTGCATCTGGAGAATTGGTGCTGACTCGTCTATTGAGTTCTACCATGGTTCTTTTATCCAAGCCATGCCTCTTTTTGAACTGGGATAACCAGCCATGACTAAAGCTGTATAATCTCTTTGGATCATCAACTCCAAATTGTCGAGCATAAATTGCCCAGTGGTCTCTCAATATCGGCTCGTTGATAGGAAGACCGTCCAGCAATCTTCTCTCCACCAAGACATCCATCGCTTGATTGATTTTTTCGTATTTGAACCTGACTTTCCGCTTAGACTGCCTTATATGGTTCCCGGTTAACTCCATCAACGAAACCGACTGGTTATACCTCTCTCTCAACTCTAATTCATGCTTGAGCCATTCACTGAACGAGGAGGTACTGATAGCATACTTGTCTTTGAATTCTTCAACGGTGTCGGATTGCAGCTTACCTGAACGATGGTAGAAGTTGAGAACGTGTATTTTCTCCTCTAGGGTGGCCCTCGGTAGCTTCTTGGAAGACCGTGCGCCATCATCATTTGAGCTGGAAAGCATTCCTTCTTGAAGCAGGTGCGGCGACCGTTGTTGTTGCTGTTGTTGTTGTTGTTGTTGTTGTTGTTGTTGTTGTTGTTGTTGTTGTTGTTGTTGTTGTTGTTGTTGTTGTTGTTGAGGGTGTGGTTGAGTTTGTTGAGAAGGATGTATGTTATTGGTCCCACTCCTCAGTAATTGTGAAGCGGCACCTACTTGTTGTTGATGATCTTGGGCTTGGCCGTGTTGTAAAAGTGTCAGAGTCTGGGAGGATGTGTTGTTGGGGTGGCCTCGCTGCAACATGTTCTATACCGGTAAAGACCCAAGTTTGTTTCGATACTGTCTATTTACAGGGTTCTCTTTAATAGAGGTTTCCAAATTTTTTCCCTTGTTTATTTCATTTTCGGCAGTTTTTTGCAACAAAATTGCACTACAAAATTCCTTCTAACAGGAAATTGGAGTTTAAAAGGAAATAAAGACTGAGTTGGACATCTAATACAATATTAGCACAGGAGGACAGTTGACTTAGCTTAGTGAGAGCCCGCACCTTTGCTGACTCTTTCCAAGACACTTTCGTAAGCAACTTCACTGAAGTCAGTACCTTGAATATCAGTTGAAACACCGTTTAATGCTCTTCTCAAAGCATCTTTGGAGGAAGCGTAAACCATCTTTGATCTGACCGGAGCAGTATCTGGGGACCATGCGTAAAAGACAATTTTGTTTCTAGGTTTTGTGATTGTTAGTATTTCCAGAATTAAATGTGCCACGCAATCCCGTGAAAAGTGGGTTTCAGTCAGTAAACATACCTTTTACCTTCACCATTACCGATGTCATATTCTAAATCGTAGACAGCATATTTACATTCATTTTCTGGTAATTTTTCTAAGAATGCTTCGTAGTCTGAGTCATTGGAGGTGTGGTCAACGACAATCTCTGTTTTCTTATCGTTCAAAGCGTAGATGACAAATTTGTACTGTTTGCCTAATTTTAATTCATTGAAGGCTTTTAAAGCTTCATCTGAGACTGCAACACTGTTGAGTTAGAGGCAAAATTGTTAGTAACTCACGATCATTAATAAAAATATATCAAAGCTACACAAGTAGCTGTGTGAGTTCTGTATGTGTTCTGTATTTGCCAAAAAAACACAAATACCTCCTACAGTTTCGAAAACTTACCCTGATCTTGACTATTGAAAGCAGCAGAAGCCACATGTTAGTCCTCTGATTGGTCAATTGAGAGAATCGTATCATAACTACATACCATTTTGTTATGATTAATATTCTTGATTGTTTTAACACTAATTCAATTTAATAGTGATATGTTGATGTGTCAGTGCAAAAAACATATGTTGTTCAAAAAAACAAAGCTCGTTGCGGAACAACACAAAACGAGTGAGAACATCGACTGACTGCCTTATGCGGAAATATCCATACCGGGACAGATCAAAACAATGAAATAGATGAATTCGAAAAAGTTTCCAAAGCAAGAAGGACTTCTTATCAAGCGAGAACATACATGGATCGACTCACCAGTGAGGGGTTCAACAAGAGGTTGGACCACCTTCATTGCTTGCTCTCACCCTCCCAGGGGGCCGAACCTATTTTGCAACAGCTCGAAAAATTGAATGACCTGATCAATGAGCACACTGACGCAGACCTTCAAAGGCTCTTCAAGTCCCTTCATAACGCTAATATATGGCATCAGCTACCAACTTTGAAAACACAAGTGGATGATGAACTCGAGGTTGATTCAACAGAGGCATGCAGGAATATGATTCTTTCTAACAGCACAAGGCTTTCTCAATTCATGAAGAATTTTGAAGAGGTGTTGGATCTCGCTCAAATTTGGAATCGCTTGGTACAAAATTCATCGCCTCATTACGACAGTGTACTCAAATTGACCTTACCGGAGAGTGAGTACAATCAGTTGGTGGATAGCTACGCGAGGTTACTAGTGAGGTCAATGCAATTGTTTGAGAAAAACTACAAATTTATGATGCGGGAGAACTCCTTTTGGACGGAGACTGAGGCAAAACTTGTTCGTCTAGAGCATAGTATAGACAAACGTCTCAAGCGCCGTGAAGATAATTTGAGGTATGTTTGAAAACTTGATTATGATTATGATTAAATTTGAATTGATTTTATGTTGTTTAATTTTTTACACAATATCTGGTAGCCCTTTGTCTCATTTAAATCCTTCATTGATTTGATCTTCCGTCAGCACCTCCTCCTCGACTCTCTTCTCTTCAATTTTGAAAATGTTTTCGAATACTTTCTCAAATTCTGAGTTGTCATTTTTTAACAAGGTTTGAGTGTTTTCAAGAACCATTGCGTCTTTGAAAGTGGCAATTTTGTCAACCCTCCCATGTTGGTCGTTGTCTCTATCAAACTGCTCAACAGCTTCCCATGGCTCGATTTCAGAAGCTTCGTGTGGTACTCTTGATTCGGCTTTCACCAAATGAATAAAGACATTGGTGCATTCCGGTACGGCGTATGACTCGATTCCATCCGGTGACGGTTCTCCTTGTGAATGCCTTATGAATTTGTTGCTCATTTCTGTGACGAACTTCACAGTCTTATTCGTGAATTGATTTTTAGGACTGAAAATACTGTAGACAGTATTGATATTGTTTTGATGTTCTCTAACTTTCACATACTTCAACATATCCTGGATCTCGATAAATACAGAATACTTATGTGCAGAACTGTTCTTGAACATCATTACCTCCTTTAACTTCAGTATGATTTCAATGATCATCGAGCCATTTGCCAACACATCTTGGTTAAAGACTTTCAAATATTTCTTCAACTGGTCATTCAAGCCGTCTAGATCGTCAATATTGTTTTGATAAATATTCCTATTCTCATCAAATCGGTTGATCTCAACGTTAAAGTCGTACTGAGTTCTCAATAATGGCAACTTTTTCAATACGTACAATGCCTCGTTCGGATAGAAGCTTTGGGCCATCAAATGCATATAGTATACAATTGTACCCATCAAATGCTTAAGATACACTTTCGAATTTGGTAAATCCTGTGGTTTTCTTGCAGCGAGCATGATCTCGCTGTTTAATAAATCCCAGTAGCCATTGTTGACCACAAGTAATAATTTCGTAAAAATACTCTGCATAGCTGATATGTCACCATTCTTTTTGGCGTTGAAAAACCTCTTCGTTTCATTGATCATTTCGTACATCATGTAATAATTCCAGTCTTTGATAACTTGGTGAGGGTCATTCAAAAATATGTTTTTGAAGCCGACGTCTATCATTACCCTATTTGCCTTTTTCGAAGCAAGAAACTTTATAGAATAGTTATTGAAGAAGTCAAATAGCACAGTTAATTTCAATATTTCCGCTGTTTTGTGCGAGTCATCAAAGGTTGATACTCTTCCATCTAGTGTGTTCAAGAGCATACCCCTCATGGCGTCGATCGAAATGGAACCATCGGAGTTTACAGGAAACAGCTCCTCGTCGATAACACTTTTAGAATTCTTAAAGTCCTCTGTTACCAGATCGATGGGAACACCTTTGTAGATCTTGCTTAAATCTGGTCTCAACTTGGAAATATCTCTACCTCGGAAATCGAACGTGTTCGGCACATAAATCAACTTGAACTCATTTTGCAACCCCATTGATTTCAATATCATCAAGCTCAACCAAAAGTTTTCTGTGACAATCAAATTTTGAGTTCCACTAGCTCTATTACCGCCCACCAAGTCACTCTTTATAGATAATAACAACTCTATAACGGAAGCTTGCAATTCTTCTACAATATTGAGATAGCCTTCAACACTGAACTTTGTGATCTCAAAAAGTTCTTCAGATTTAAGATCTTTTATCGAAGTGGGAGACAAAATGATCGGTATCAAGGGTGGGCTTTTCTTCTCGACGTCAAACAATGATTTGTACTTGTCTCCCTTGCTGATATACAAATTTGAGTGAAGGTCGTACTCACTTTGTTTGAAGAATGGTAATTCAGCTGACTCGCAAAATTGTCTGTGGGATAAAATGTAGTTAGGGACTATACCTATCAACTTGTCGTTCCCTTCTTTTGATACCAAATCGTCTGTGAGAGTTATGATTGAAATTTCTGAGTGGGTTGTTGGGTTTATCAACTTGGTCTTTAAAAGCTCGTCGAATTTTGGGTGTTTCTTGCTGATACCAACATAAGAAACTTTGTCAGCTAATTCTAGTGTTTCCAACTCAACTTGTAGAACCTCATCTGTCTGCAGTTGCTTCCAGTTTGTGACACTCTTCTCTGCTGGCGTTCTTAAGGAGCCTAGGATCTTACAATGGGATGGCTCAAACTGAACATAAAATTGCCTTGGAGTCTTAATAAGTTGATGATTCTTTGTGAGACTCTTTGCAAGCACCTCAAGCATTTTCATGTGATCATTTTGAGTGATATGAGCCACTTTTTTGTCTATGGCGGACTTAAGATAAAGCTCAAGGTCATTAGCATTGTTATACTCGAAGTCACCCAGCCTAAGATTGGCTGGTCGGTCTGATATTTTGTTCAAAAGTATTCGAAGAGAGTCTTCCAGCTCTGGTGAAATATGCTTTCTTGTCGCATATCTATCATTGATGAAGAACTTCACCTTAGAATATTGACCTTCGGGAACAAACAAGTCCTTCAAAATTATCTTGGAAATCTTTCTGATATTTAGATTCTTGTTCAGGACATCGTTTCTGTGGAGGAATATGGGCACTGTGACTGGCTCTAGAATATTTCTCCTGCGATGCCTCATTGTGTCCACATAGCTTTTTTGCAAGCTCGTTATCATCTTCACATAGCGGTGTGTACTTTGAGCTTTAGGTGCCCTCAATCTGACATAGTTAGCACCTAGGACCAACTGTTTGAAATCCATTTTAAAAGTGTAAGTGTTGGTGACTGCTCTGAAACACTAAGCTTTTCAATTGAGTTTTCTTGATATTTGCAAAAGTACAAGAAAAAAAAATCAATTTTTCAACTGTACATACCATTACCGGCCGATGCTCTTCAAACGTTTGATATCAAATCTTCGGTTCGTCGAAAATGGTCTCTATAAACAGCCTGTGCCGAAACCCACAGACACCATAATTGTGGCCATGTCTGGTGGTGTGGATTCTTCGGTTTGTGCGAGCCTATACTCCCGAAAATATCGAAATGTGAAAGGAATATTTATGCAAAATTGGTCAAGTGAATCGAAGTGCTCTGAAAAGGACTGGAACGTTGTGAAACAGGTGGCAGATCACCTAAGCATAGAATGTGAAAGAGTGAATTTCGAGAGGGACTATTGGGAGAATGTCTTCAGCCCTATGATCGAGGGTTACAAGAAAGGCGAGACTCCTAACCCAGATGTTAGCTGCAATAAGTACATCAAGTTTGGCCGATTAGTGGAACATCTTAATAAGAAGTATGGTGAGTCTAGCTCCGACTGGTGGCTTGTCTCTGGACACTATGCAAGACTCATGACACATATTCCTTCCCAAGAACGTCACCTTTTGAGAGGAGTGCATCGTGAGAAAGATCAAAGCTTTTACCTATCAAGTCTACCACAGTCATCTCTCAAGAGGATTTTACTACCTATTGGTCATTATACAAAACCCGAAGTACGAGATATTGCAAAAGAAATGAATTTGCCAACTGCCGAAAGGCCAGACTCTCAAGGTTTATGTTTTGTGTCGCAAACAGGCAACTTCAGAGATTTTCTCAATGAGTACATCCCTCCCAACCCAGGAAATATCATAACAGAGGATGGCACCGTCCATGGAAGACACGGGGGGCTATGGCATGCCACAGTAGGGCAAAAGAGTGGCATCTCAATGCCCCAAGGGACTCCAGGTTTCGAAGGAAAATGGTTTGTGAGTGAGAAAAGGATTGATACAAACGAATTGGTTATTGTTAAGGGCGGCACCAACCCAAGGTTATATCGCAACTATCTAGAATGTACTGGATGGGAGTGGCAAGGTTTGCTGTCAAAAATGACTCTTCCACCTGTGCTGGAATTAACCCTACAATTCAGATCTTTGCAAAAGCCGATAAACGTTTTGAGGCTGGATTTTGACGGCACTTCTCTCAGGCTGACTTTAGTCACCGATGAAAAAGGCATTGCTGCGGGGCAAAATCTTGTGTTGTACCATGATGAAAGAGTCTTAGGCACTGGTGTGATTTCTAATACCAAAAGTATTGGATAACATGTATATAGATTAGAGAAAAGTTTGACAGAGCTTAAAAACTACATTGGATTCTGTAAAAGAGATTGTCTGATCTAAATTAACGAAAAAGGTAATAAAGGGCCAAGCTCCCCTGTCTTCTGAGATTCAGCAAATCTAGTAAACATTATAAAAAAACCGAGCGCTAATATCAACCTGTTAAGCCAAATTAAGCGATGACACATAAATATGGACACCAGACACCGGCAATGTAGTAGTTGTCAGCGTCTTCCTTTTTGTCCTTTGGAGCAGCGTTTGAAGTGATGGTTGCTGGTTGCATTGTTTAAAGTTATTGATTTGTTCTCAGTAGTGATACTTGATGGAGAAAAAAAAGTTGATAGCGGTAGAAGGAGAAGTTTCCCCTTTTATATTATTTGACTCCTTATCTTCAGCAACAACTTCAAAGTTTTGAATTCTTATCTTCCGTCTCAATCTCAACACTTCTTTTGTTTCGGAAGTGTATTGAGCTGAACTAAATTGGCAAGTTTTGTGGTTGAGATAGAAATTTTGGTGATATCATAAGATAAGAAAGAGAGACACTACTTCAAAACATTTACTAGTATAAACTTCACTTATAATAGTAACAACAATCATGAAGAGCGTTCTGGATATATGTTATGGGAGATCCTTGCATGAAGTGATGCACTAATATCCAATTGTGATGTGCGAAAAGGGAAATTATAAATTCTCGACAATTGGAAGCGAGAGAAAAGGTTTCATTAATAAAAATTCTCAGCAATAAGGAACAACTCCTTTCCCAAGAAAGGAGGTTAAAATGTAATTGTCGTACAAATATTGCTGATGTTAAAGTAGCTGAACAGAAGGCAAATAAATAATTAAAAAACCATTAAATTCGCTGAGAACATTTAGGAAGGTTACGATGAAAGCAACAAGGAAATTTTGCATTTCACCTCCTCTAGAAAAACTTCACTTTGTTTGCCTACGAATCGTAATGTATTATTTGAGCTCAAAATCTGGTTGTATGTTATTAGACAAAACTAAAAAATGATATCTATACGAAATCCCTAGACTAAACCAAAACTAAATGCAGCATCACAGATTTTAGCAAAAGAGAGTGCGGCCAGAAGTATTCAGCGTATGGGACCCTGAAAGGCCGAAACAAATAAGCGAGCGAATTAGCGGTTCAATCTAAGCAATGACACATAAGTATGGGCACCAGACACCGGCAATGTAGTAGTTGTCAGCGTCTTCCTTTTTGTCCTTTGAAGCAGCGTTTGAAGTGATGGTTGATGGTTGCATTGTTGAGGTGTTTGTATTATTGATTATTGATTATTGATTATTGATTATTGATGATCGAAAAAGAAGACTGGGAGTACAGGGGAAACATTGCTTATTTTATAGCTCTCAAGATCCTTACAAAAACAGATAACAGGTTCTTCAAAATGTTTCAGATTATTGTTCAGCTTGTACAACCCTTTGCCATCACATTAACTGCAGCTGACAAGATAACCTCGAGTGGATTATCTATTGTGACGTCCATTTTTGGCAATATGAGAAGAAAAAAGTGGCATTATGGATGGCAGATTTCATAGCACTATAAAGTGTTCTTTTATCTATATTTGATTGTCATGTACGAAAGAGGAAATAATTCATCTTTAAAGATATAGCGACTGTCTCTGATTGTTTTCTCTGATCTTACTCTGGTTAAATCGGTTACACTATGAAATCATGTTCCCGATCTGCATGGAATAGGAGGTTCATCGAAGATCAACAATAGATCTGATAGAAACTTTAAAAGCGTCTGGTGGACTTAGAAAATGCTATTCACCCCTCATGCAGGTAATTACTCTCTTACAAATTGGCTCTGTTCAAATAAAATCAAAATCGTGTTGATAATGGATTATATAATGAAATTGAATTGTAATAAAAAAAAAAAGCCAACATAATGATGACGAAACTTGCCTTGACTAATCACTTGAGCAAAAAGCAGCTAAAACTAACCGAGCCCAAAACCAAGTCATTCAAGCAATGACACATAAGTATGTACACCAGACACCGGCAATGTAGTAGTTGTCAGCGTCTTCCTTTTTGTCCTTTGGAGCAGCGTTTGAAGTGATGATTGATGGTTGCATTGTTTAAAGTTATTGATTTGTTCTCAGTAGTGATACTTGATGATGAAAAATACGAAATGAAGGATCGAGGGAAAACGAACTTTCTTTTATATCGTCATATCTAACTTGAGCAAAGTGATGGATGTGTTTCCCGTATCTAATTGATAAATTATTTTCGCGATATCACTTACCGTTGTCTTATCAAGATTCTTTGCCTCAAAACCTTATCAGACAAATTGGCCAAGACTCTCCACAACAGTAGTTATCAAATGAGTCTGCAGTTATAACTGGCCACTATCTTGTAAACTTTTATTGCCCCAAAACTAAAATTGACGCTTTAGATTGATATCGATGATTTCCTTTTCCGTAGATCACAATGAGAAAGTTTTTCAGTTTGCAAGTTTCAGATGATACAAGGAGTTTTGCTGCTACATTATTCCAACTGAGAAACCTCACCAACTTGGAGAGTCAGCTCTGAAAAGTGGAGAGAAGTATGGTTATTAATATTGTACTCTCCAAAATTTCCTCTTTGGGCGATTACAATAGGGGTTTTTTTGGAATTTGAAGAAAAAAAAATGAAATTTCAAAGACAAGAGGTCAGTCAGTGACCATTTTTCCACTTAAAGTTATGATGGCTGCCTGACTTGAACGTGCCAAAATAATGCAATCGTATTCGAACCACAGAGTGGACATGAAATAAACTGTTGGTAGTTGAAGTATTGACTATTTGAACATCTTCTTAACCCAACCCTTTTTCTCATCAGACTTTTCAAACTTCGTACCTTTTAGTTTCCTAATAGCCCTTTCGTCCCCTTGGTCAGCAGCTTTTTGGAACCATACAAATGCAGCATCTTGGTTTTTGTCACAACCAATGCCCTTTTCAAGAAAATGGCCCGCTGCGAACTGAGCCTTGGGTAGCCCAATGTTGGCAGCTTTCAATGCCCACTCAAATGCTTCGTACTGGTTCTTTTCCAAGTTTGTTGATCCAACCATAAACCATCCACATAGCCCAAGCATCGATTCTGCATCTCCCCCTATTGCAGCTTGTGTGTAATAATGAATGGACAATTCGGCATCCTGTGGAATAACATCACCCATCTCGTAATGCTTTGCAAGTATAGCAGCTGATTGTATATGCCCCAATGAAGCTGCAACGCGGTACAAGTCTAAAGCATACACCTTATCCAGAATGACGATATCTTTAAAACCCTCATAGTTGATTTTAGCTAGTTCATATGGTGCACCTGCTATCAACTCATTTGCATTCTCGGTGGCTCTTTTCAACCATCGAATACCATCTTTTTTACTATTGACTGAGTTGGGAAATCCCATCTTTCCGTAGAATGAGTATATGCCCATCTTGTACATTGCGGAAGGGTGGTTCTTGGTAGCAGCAAACTTCAAAAATTCAAGGGCTTTTCTGGAGTCCCTTCCAATTCCCACACCGACTTCATAACAGAATGATGTTCTGTACGCAGATTCGATATGACCATGTTTGGCAGCTGCTTGAAACAAAACAAAAGCCTCTTTTTCATCCGGCTTTCCCAAAACCCCAGATGAATACAGGTCCGCTAATAAATATTGAGCTTCGGTATAACCTTTATCGCTTAATTTTTTCAAGTAGTGAAGGGCTTCCTTAATGAATTCTCTTTTCATGCGCTTTTTGTCATCATTAGTTGGGTTCTCTGGAGCCTCCTTTGTACTTTCAAGATTCAATGTGCTCATCAATGATATCGATGACTTACTCTTTTTATGGGTTGAAAGTGATAAAGAGCTCGAACTGTTGTTTTCATCTTTCTCTAAGTCAACATTAATGAATATAGCTGTGTTCAACATATACTTCGCATACTGAAACAATACTTCAGGGTCATGAGATTTCTTCAGATTCAGCCTATAAAGCTCTATTGTTTTCAATTTCGGAACCAAAGAGTTTTGATTGTTCCCCAATTGCTGAGCAATCAAGCCATGTGAGTAATCATCAAAGCCAGGAAGATTGGGTGATGCTAGTACACTCAAAGTGGAACCGGACCTATTATGTCCGTTTGTGTCTGATACTCTTGGTGAAGACTGAGTTGATCCGAATGATGAGTTGGATTTTTCACCCAGCTTGGCAGGTGAAAGTACTGGTGACGACATTGTTGATGAAACATTGCTGCTAATTCCATGCTCTAATGGCAGTATACCACGGGGTGTATCTGGTGCATGGATACTGTTGTTGCTTGATGATGGTCGAGAACGATGTTGCAGTTTGAAAGGAGGCGACGGCACTCTTACCGAGGCAATGACTTCATCTCTGAATTCGGGCAGCAGTGGCGAGCTGCGGAAAGATCTGGGATGAGTAACTGCCTGTGGTGGTGAACGACGGGCGCCGGACGATTGTCTGCTGTACGTGGAGTCCAACAGGCGCAACGGATGCAGTTGATATGGGTAGTATTGCTGATGCTGATTATTATAATAATTAGATTGGTCGAAGCTCATGTTATTGATTGAGCCCATAGTACTTGGAGGCATTGTTTGCGCTTGTGTTTGATGCTGATGCTGAGGTTGATGTTGATAATGCTGATGTTGATGTTGATGTTGGCTTTGATACTCTTGAGGATTCTTGGATAAGTCAGCTTCCGGAGTGATGACAGATTGGGGGACAGTTATTGAAGACGAGAATGCCTTTCTGTAAGGATGAGTCGAAGCCATGGTGCTAGGGAATTCTCTATTTATTTATATCTCTTCTAAGATAACCTATGTTTTTTGGAACAGAATAGTTTGTCAGGTTGCAGTAAAATGAACCAACTCTCTCCTGAATCTGAGTTAGCGCCAATGAAAATTTCTACAGTTAGATTCTTTTTTTTTTTTGAACTGTTGTGATTTTTCTGTAAATGTGCAAATGAAAACAAAAACAAAACAAAACGCGTCGCTTCTTCTTTTTCCAGGCTTAATTGCCTTGTTGTTTGGGGATGGTTCGGTTTTATAGTGGAAAGTTATTTATAGACCTGAGTATGTATGTAGTAGAATTGTGCCAAGTCACACACCTGTGGCTGGAAACTATTGTCTCCCGGAATTGTCTATATCAAGGGAGAGAGAGAGAGAGAGAGAGAGAGAGACCTTTACACGACGTCATGTTAAAAGTATTGAAGGCATAACTTTTTCAAGTGGATTAAGGTTCAACAATCTCTATTTAATTGAAACAATATGAACCCAACTCATATTCCATATACTTAACCCCGTCGTTGATTCGCCCGCAATATATCCTCGATAATAATGCTAAGGTTTGTTTGGGCTTATGCTATCTTTAGAAGTCTAAGCCAAAAAAAAAATCCCATGTTTTCGTTTTTTGTTCGATTGGTTTTTAAGACAAAGATGAGTTTCAACCGTCGTAAATTCCTGATCATGGAGATAAGATGTGAGGGAGGTGTGACAAAATTCCGCACTGTTCATCAGCAACAGTTGCGGCTTCTACCGTGTGTCGAAACTTATTTTACTCGGAATTGCAGTTCCTGTTGCTTTAAATCAGTTTCTATTTTTAACACACAAGTTACATGCCTCATACCACTAATATTGAAGTAAGTAAATATCCCGGTTTATAATCTGCTCATCAAGAAAGCTTTAGTCTGCTCGTAACTAGAATTGTCATTTTTTGATCTGAGTTTTGTTCTCAGCCATATGGCATCAAACATAGAGTCCTTGTCCGTGGATGATTGCAGCCATTCGTTAAGGAGAGTTAAATATGCCTTATTCACAAATTTCCCCATAGTAGGTGTTCGATGGCGTTACTAAGTTAAAAGTCAGCGAACTTAGCAGCCCCTGTATTACCCTTTTTGAAATTCTAAGCCTAATTATTTACAACGAGAGAAAAATTAAAGAAAATTTAAAGATTTTGTTTCAAGCTCACCTGGAGCTCGTATCCGACCACTGATAGTGTGCAATTTATCAGGTACTATTTCATCATCTATACTGTCTCGGGATAACTGTCAGTCTAGTTCCTTACTTGGTTTCAAGCAATATATTTGCGAAGCGACTTTATTGCAATATCAAGAGACATTGTTCATATCAATATTCTTCTTTGAAGAAAACACAGACGATACATTTGCCGAGAAATAATCCAAAAACGATCAGAACTAACTCCTAGGATCCCAACTTTATAACTCATGTTCAAAAAGTTGATCAATCTTGACAAGTCAAGATCTAAAAGTGGTTCCTCCGACTCGTCGAACTCTCACATTGATAAGTCTTCCTCTCAACAACATCATTCGCCGGCTACTGCCCCACAACAACAACAACAACAACAACAACAACAAAAGCTTCCACAGCAACAGCAGTCACAGCAATTAAGGTATGAAAAAGAAACTCCTCAACATATAGAAGATGCAGAAATCCAAGACGATGATAATGGAGCTCCAGCTCATGTTGCAGTGATAGAAGAAGACGTGGCCGATTTGGAGCCTACCTCCGAAGATCCAAATTTGCCATTTGGAGATGGTGCCAACAAGATCTTTGGAATGGAGAATTTTGGAAATACATGTTATTGTAATTCAATATTGCAAGTGCTATACTACACCACAAGTTTCAGGCAACTGATATTGACATTCCCAGAAAGAGATCCTGATCATTTTCGTAAGAGGAGATTGAACGTTCCAGGTAGTAAACCACATGCTTTCAGTCATCAGCAACAAAATCAAGATCACAAAAATGTCCTACAAGAAGAGCAAGAGGAAGAGGGTAAACTGGAGAAGAAAAAAAGCAGCATTTTCAGTCTTGGGAAGAGTAGCAAATCAAATGGTTCTTCATCCACCTCGAACAATCCTCCACTCAGCAGCTCTAGTAATGCAACTGCCTCCACGAATGGGTCAAGTGTGAATAACGGCAATGCAGATTTGGGCCCGTCTGTAAATGCCGCTTTGAGCAACCCACATCTTATTGACAAGAACATTGCAAATAAATATCCCGCTTTGAAAACCATCAAGCCGATGTACCAATTGAACCAACAGCGTACCTTGTCAATTCTTGGTGACGTGGAGGATCCAACTGCCAATGTGGAGAGGCGTAAGAGACATGCATTGACGCAAGGACCGATCATAAATTTGGACCACCTGTATAATGCCACTTATGGTATGGAAAAGAACCTTTTTACGACTTTGAAGGATATATTTGAATGTATGGTTGAAAATAAAAGTCAAGTTGGTGTTGTGTCTCCTCAAAAATTGATTGAAGTGTTGAAAGAGGAGAATGAATTGTTTAGAAGCTCAATGCATCAAGATGCACATGAATTTTTGAATTTTTTGGTCAATAGTGTCTTGGAAGTAGTTGATACATTTGATTTGAATGGGAAAAACGTTTCTGGTGAAAGAAAGGTATCTAACTCTTCTTCGTTGGACTTGGAGAAGAGACAAATCCACGAGATTTTTGAGGGTTTGCTTACTAGTGAAACCAAATGTTTGTGTTGCGAGAGGACGTCTACTAGAGATGAAAAATTTTTGGATTTGTCCATTGATTTGACTCCATCCTCGTCAGTGACTAGTTGCTTGAAACAATTCTCCCAAAGTGAAATGTTACAAGATCAAAATAAGTTTTACTGTGATTCCTGTCACTCATTACAAGAAGCCGCTAAGACAATAAGGTTGAAAAAATTGCCAAAAATTTTACTGTTGCATTTGAAAAGGTTCAAATATTCTGAGGACCTTAACAGAAACATGAAATTGTTTCATCGTGTCACCTATCCAAAAAATCTTCGTCTTTTCAACACCACCACTGACACAGAGACGCCCGATAAGCTTTATCAATTATATGCTGTTGTGGTGCATATCGGCGGTGGACCCCATCACGGTCATTATGTCTCATTAATCAAGACGGAAAATTTTGGGTGGTTGTTATTCGACGACGAGGCTGTAGAGAGTATTGACGAGAACTATGTGTTCAAATTCTTCGGTGATGGACCTGGTTTGGCCACCGCTTATGTGTTATTTTACAAAGAGAGTGACGAGTTGGCCAACATGAAGAACAACTTGTTCAATGGGTTTGAGGATAGTGATGATGCCAGTGTTGCCAATGGTGGCGGTGTCAATACTACTTTGGATATGAATTTTAACCATGCAACGGGGAGTTTGAATGAAAGGATGGATTCGATGCATCTCAGGACTCCAAATGAATCGATATCGGACTCGAGGCAGTCTGTCTTTGATCCGGAGTCCCCCAAGTTGCAACAGCATCCACCACCCCCAGCACAAAGCAGTGAGTCGTCTCAGTCTGAAACCATCCCGGATGTATCCCTTGTTAACGGAAGTGGCCAAATCAGAAACGCGTCAAATGGCTCATATAGCAATGGCGAGAGGCGTAAGTCGAAAATTTTTGGGTGGAAAAAGTAGTTGAAGATGGAAAAGTGATAATAGATAGATATGTGTTTTTGAACTGATCTTAGTTGATGAACTTTATGATAATGGTAGTTAAAGAAAGAGGATGTGAAGTTGAGTTATGTTTCGCATCCAGGTTTGTATTATTTTCTAAATCTATATAACAACATTGTTGAACAAATAAGAAACACTTTCACCATTGTGCAATCGCCTGATACTCTCCCCTAACAATGCACTGACATCTATAATGTCCAACTTTGGGCACGATGCTACTTTCTCATCCAACGGCATCGAATTTGTGCATACAACTTTCTTCAATTTCGACCCATTGATCTTATCAATCGCATGATCACTAAATATCCCATGCGTAACAATCGCAATCACATCTTTCGCGTTGTTTTGACTGATCAAGATATCTGCCGCTTTGCACAATGTCCCACAAGTGTCGGCCATGTCATCGACCAAAATACACGTCTTGTTTGTAACATCACCAACTAGCACCATCTTGGAGACCTCATTTGGTTTGGCGCGCTCTTTGTGGATCAAGGCAAAACTTAAATCTAGCTTATCTGCAATCGACGCAACTCTCTTAGCCCCACCGGCATCGGGGCTCACTATTATTATATCGCTTTTGCTTAACTCTTTATTTGTGATGTAGTTTTGTCTTATGTAGTTCAATACATTTGGTTCGGCATAAAGGTTATCAACTGGGATTTTGAAAAACCCTTGTATTTGAGATGCGTGCAAATCCAATGTTATGACGTGATCACAACCCGCAGTGGTTAATAAATTTGCAATCAATTTTGCTGTGATTGGTGCTCTCGATTTATCTTTCTTATCTTGTCTCGCATATGGGAAATTAGGTATAAGGGCTGTAATCTTTCTTGCCGAGGCTGACTTACTGGCATGGACCAATATGAGTAACTCCATTAAGTAGTCATTTATCTCTTGTTCTCCACAGCCTGTTTGAATGATATAGACGTCTTCATCCCTTATAGATTCTCCAATGGTCACCGATGTCTCTTGATTTGAAAACTGATCAACGCTCACTTGCGCTAATGGGATGTCCAATTTACGAGCAATCAAATTGGCTAACTCTGGATGAGAGTTACCAGCTAAAAGCCTTATATCATTTGGTGCCTTATAAACAGTCATCGTGGTCAATGTATGCTGTTCTCTGTACAATCTCTTTCTGATGATAAATAATTTTTTTTGCTTTGTCTGAAATTTTGAAACTGCACTAATTCTTGTACGTTGTTGCACTAAACTTTCACCTGGCTCAAACACGCCACAGACACAAAAACACAAAAAAAAGTGACTATCTGAAAATGAGATTGATAACGGATCAACTTCGACAAATACGCAGAACAATGCCAATCGCAGAGGCAAGACAGCGGCTCACTAAAGAGTATAGAAATTTAAATGGGGGACCGTTACCATATATAACTGCCCGCCCAAATGAGTCCAACATCTTAGAATGGCACTATATAATTGACGGACCGCCAGATACACCATATTTTAACGGTCAATACCACGGAGTCATCACCTTCACCACCTCCTACCCATATGCCCCACCTGCTATAAGGATGTATACACCAAGTGGGAGATTTAAACCAAAGACACGTTTGTGTTTGTCGATGAGTGATTATCATCCTGAGCTGTGGAATCCTGGTTGGTCAGTATCTACCATATTGACGGGATTGTTGAGTTTTATGACGTGTGATGAGATTACCACTGGAGCAATACAGACGAGCTATGAGACAAAAGTACTGTGCGCGAAGAATTCGATGGAGTACAATATGTTGCATAATCTGGATTTCAACAAGATGTTCCCAGAACTTACACAGTCAAATCCATTGAAGATGAGACAGAGAATCACAGAGATTAATGATTATCAGCAAGAAAGACAACGTGGGAAGTTCAGCGTCAAAAGGCGGACCGAGCTGAATCAAGCTATAGCTGCAGGTAATACAGGGAAGGAGACACTGCCGCAACAACATCAACAAGAGGTTAAGACTGGTTCTGGTATCAAGCCCCAGGATCAAGTCATAGTTGAAGGTGGAAATAAGAGAAAATTGAGCGAGAATGAGATCCGAGCAAGGAGGAAGCATAATGATGATCCAGCCAGCTTCAATAAATTTTTGCTCGCTATCTTTGTGGTGATCTTGGGGTTGATTTTCAAGCTTGTCTATTAAGAATGTGGTTCTACAAATTGTTGGTAATAGAACATTGGTTTGCTGACATATTCCAAGATTATACTAATGCTATGTGGATGAATGTAGGAATGTGTGTATGTGTCGTGATGAATTTATGCAAATCCGAGTATGGAAACTGACTTTTCGTCGTAAATGTTGTGTAGTTCAAATGCTTCTGCTGCACTTGAAATGTGCAGAATACTCCGTTTGTATGCAAATGGCCGAGCCTTATTCGGGTCCCGTGCAGAGCCTTGTTCGGCTCCGGAATATGAGCTTGCATATCTCGGAGAATCAATAGACCATAAACTCATCTCATCTCATCTTAGCGAGTCTTGGGTCTTTTATTGTATAATGTTGTACATTCGAAGGGTATCTTTATTGAACCCATAAGTCAATTTAATTCTTATCTCTCTCATGAGAGCTGTTCTTCGTATTCCAGTAAATCTTCTGGCTCAAAGATGACTTGTACCATCAATGAGCAAGATGGACAAACAGCGATATCTTCACCATCTTGTAAATCAAATAAACCTATTTGGAAACGGTCACCACAGGGACAAGGATAAGTGAAAAGTTGAGTTGTGGGATCAAATGTGAAGTCTTCTATTTCCACTTCATCGTATATTGTCTCTGTTGTACTCATTTGAGGTAGCACTGTTCTTATCTCAATTGCAGATCAACTGAATGTTTCCCTTATGATTATAAAATTTTTGTACTGTCATATTTCTTTTTCTCTAGCCTTCCTATTTCGGATTATATAATTAAGTCGTGAGCTGAACGTCAATCTCTGGTGTTGTGATGTTCCGTTGAGGGCTGGTAATCTCAAGTTTCTTTCTTGCACGTGATCTCATACCCAGTGCAAATCACAGTCACAGTTTGTTTTTTCTTTCCGAGATGCGCTTGGGCGCGCTCTTCAGTTCCTACAATTTCTTATCGCTGTTGCGCATTCATAGCTGTGTGTTAGTGACCCGATCAATTGGGTACAGAATTGCGCAAAAACATTCTTAGAAAAAATGACAGACCTTTATGTTACAAATGAGCGAGAGAATTTATGAGAGAAAGACGGGAGTCGTGTAGAACTCTCTGAAAGAATTTTTTCTCGCTTTTCACTCTTTGCAAACTCTTTTTTCCTCTTTTTTTTATATTTGTGAATTTTTTATTTCAATAGGAATTTCTTGAATACTACTACTGTTGTAAGAACATCACCAATAAAGTAAGTGACCCATCCAACATATCACCTTATATCTATTCATATCCAGACTGGACTATACTATATCTACCTATGTTTCAAAATCATCATGATCTATCTCATTTCACTGGCATTCAATATTAATCTCTGATCATCATAGGAATCATTTTGACCACTTCTTTATTTTCACTATGGATCTGGAGTTACATGACAATGTACAACCATCATCACATTATATCCAACTGTTATCAGAGGCAGACGAACATGAGTCTAGTGCACATTAGCAGATGTTCAGGCCGTAGAGATTATCCTGACTCGGGAAAAAATATCACAGTGAGGAAAATTTTTCAACCGTCAAAACCTTACAATTAAATACATAGCCGGATGCCCTTCATAATTACATTTGGCATCATTGATATATTTTGGAACTAGGAGGTATACCATAAACTGGGCTTATAGGTGTCCTGTCTTTGACATATTTTACTAACAATAATTTTCAATAGTATACACAATGGGTATTTCACGTGATTCCAGACACAAGAGAGCCGCCACTGGTGCTAAAAGAGCTCAATTCAGAAAGAAGAGAAAGTTTGAATTAGGTCGTCAAGGTGCTAACACCAGAATTGGCCCAAAGAGAATTCACTCTGTCAGAACAAGAGGTGGTAACCAAAAATTCAGAGCTTTAAGAGTTGAAACCGGTAACTTCTCATGGGGTTCTGAAGGTATTGCCAAGAAAACCAGAATCTCTGGTGTTGTCTACCATCCTTCCAACAATGAATTGGTCAGAACAAACACTTTGACCAAATCAGCTATTGTCCAAATTGATGCTACTCCATTCAGACAATGGTACGAAAACCACTATGGTGAACAATTAGGTAAGAAGAAGGCTGGTGTTGAAGAAGTTTCTAAATCAAGAAAGGTTGAAAGAAAATTAGCTTCAAGATCTGGTCAAGCTGAAATTGAACAAGCTGTTTCTCACCAATTCGGTTCAGGTAGATTATACGCCGTTATCTCATCAAGACCAGGACAATCAGGTAGATGTGATGGTTACGTTTTAGAAGGTGAAGAATTAGCTTTCTACTTAAGAAGATTAAACACCAAGAAATAAGCTTATTAACATTTATATATGTTTTTATTCTATTCCTTATATTTAAACACTTCTTTCATGAACAACTCATTCTGTGCTATATACACTTTCTAAAAATATAAAACAAGTATTTTGGTTACAAATATAATGCTGTAGCACACTCGAATACTATATTCATACCCTATTCGCACCGAGGACCTGATATCCCTATTCTCCTTGATTGATGTAGTTGAAATTATAAGACTTTTAAGGTATCATGAGAGACAATTTCTGGTCTCGTGGGACTAAGTTTTCTACAGTAATTGAAACAATTTAAGACAAATGCATGAATATTCTTACACTATATATAACATCAACTAAAACAAGAACCATAATTCTTCTGAGCTAAAATCCATAGTTAGTAATTGGTATTCACTTTCATGGAGCCTATTCGCCAAACCAATCAAAAAACATCGCTTTTGAATTCCATATATATGCTTGGGTCATCGAATTTGAATCAGCGTTAGGCAATATAGTTTATCTGCAACTCTTTCAGGAATTCTAGTTAAAGAACTCTAGATTAAATCAGTACAGGTCTGTGTTATATTTTTCTCATCAGTAAAATAAATGACCCCAATTGGCAAAGAAAAGCTTGTGCGTGGCATGTGTTTGATGATGGTTAAATGAACGAAAGTTGTACTTACTTGGATGGCTAGTTTTCGTCCATGTCTGATATGATGTGAATCCGTAGATAATTTAGTAACAATTTGGGTGCAAATAGATTTGATATTTTTATTTATGAAAAAAAATTTTCAGCCAAATCGAAAAGACGTTGAAATAGTATCAATTTTTCTACAGATAAAGTTAGGGGAACACCTAAGCTGATCGAAAAGAAGCACATATACTTTTTTGAAATAAAGAAGTCACTCTGGATAAAAAAGAACAAGATTAGCATACCGTCTAGTGAGAGGAAAGAAAACAGACTCCTTAAAATCTTTCGAAGTGTGAGGAAGTGAAACCAAACTCCTTATTCGTCAATGGAAGAAAGAAAGAAGACAAGAAAATACCAATCCGGGTCTACTGCACAAACTAGATCACAATTGGGCAAGAGTAGACTCATAACTCTTCAAAGACTTGGCATCTGCTCTTGCAAACGCAGCGGTCAAAATTGAAGCATAACTCCATGTCAAATCCTTAGCACCTCTTGGCTCCCCAGTGTATTTGTTGAACTCTTCTGGTAATCTGCCATCGGTGTCGGCATAATATTTAACAGTTCTCAAAAATGCATCACCCCATCCTTGCAAAGAAGCAATCAATTCGGTGTACTCTTTTGATCCCTTCTTATAGATCACTGTGGTAGAAGATGATGAACCACTGCCACTACCTTTACCACTACCGCTACCTTTACCACTACCGCTACCTTTACCACTGCCTTTAGACTCACCTCTTTTATGATGACTATTACCACTACCAGTCGATGTGGTGGTAGCGTTCAAGACGCTGTACCCGTAGTATTCCCAGAATGGTCTCGTAACGTTGTTAACCTCGATAACGCCATTTTGTTGAAACTCGATTGAGGCTCTGTAAAAGTATTCAGCAAAAGCCAGACATGACAAATACCATGGATTACCCTCACTACTTTCAACACCATCGTATACGTCCTCTGGATATCTTCCCGTTGGTGGCGCCAATGGCTTCTTGTTCTTGTCATAGGCAACTGAGGAAAGGTTGGAGTATACTGGAATGAATGATGTAGCGATTTCGTATGCGGATCTTACAACGTAATCATTGGTGTAAGAGTAAACTTTATCATCGTTGTAAGCGTGGTTGACGGCCAAGATCACGGAGACATCTTTGTACGAAGTCTTGTCTTTTTGAACGGCTCCATAATCGGTTAAGATTAAATTTCTGATAGGATAGATGAACTCGCCAATGGTGTCATTCAAAGAGCTGGCAGAAGTTGACAAAGTCTTGGTTGTGGAATAATCTCTGAAGTACTTGGAAGCAAAAGCAGCACCATCGAGTAATGCTTTTCTTTGTACAAATTTGGTGTAGAAATGATCACTTTTAACTTCTTCCCAAAGGTCAAAAGATTCGACTGTCCAATTGCTGGCAACAAACAACAAATCCTTCTTGATTGGCAGCGTCCATAATTTGTCTTGGACAGTCTTGGTGGAGCCGCCTTTTGCAATATATGCCTTGGCAAACTTGATTAATGAAGAAGCTCTGGTGGCAGGACCATCATTCTGAGGTCTTCCCCAAGCACCGAGGTATCCGGTGTTGTTGTTCAAATAGAACTTAGGCTCACCCAACCCACTTATCAGTGTCTTGTCAATTTGTTCATAGACTGATGCGTTAGCATACTGGAAGATCAAAGTCTCCAATGTTTGTGCAGTCTTAGATTTCCTGTTTGGTAATGACTCGTACAATGTGATGATGGCATTGAATGTCAATGAAGCATCACGGACCCAATGATAAGCGTAATCTGGCTCAGAATAAGATTGAGCGGCAATGACCAACCCTTTGACAGAACCTTCAACGTTGATGTTATCAAAGACTCTCTCTTTTGATTTATATGCTTGTGATGACTTAGATGTAGCTAACCATGAGTCAATATCGGAGTAAAAGCCAGAAGGTTTGATCAATGGAACTGGAGTAGATTCGGTGGTTGTAACGTCACCTGACTGAGTAACGTCAATGTTGAGAACTTGCGAATAAGTGACATCAGCATCGGTATCGGTAAAGGTAAGGTTAAGAAGTCTGGTCAAACCTTCTTCCTGATATATAGCAGAATCAATAGTCCATAACTCCCAATTGTCACTCAACGAAGAGCTGTAACCGGCAGCAATCGAGGTCAATGGTGTTGACTCATTGTCCAAGTTATTGTAGTAAAGCAAGACAAGTTTGTCGTAGTCGTCATTGTGAATGTATATATCTGCGGTCAAAGTACCAGAGTCATAATTGTATGAAGCCAATTGAACATGAGTAGTTGAGTTGAGTGTATTCGGCGAGGTCAATAATGTGACCTCAGTGGCCACAATAGTGCCTACCAATGAGGCTAATGCATTAATAAACGATAGTTTCATTTTGTTCGATAGTGTTGTTATCAATCAAGAGTGAAATACATGGCTTATTGTTAAGGGTATTTATATCGTTCCCTTAAGTCCTCTTGGTTTAGGGTCTGCCTCGGATTATCAAATCCCCACAATAACGATGCATTGCGTGCAACAATTCATCTGTAAGGATCTTCAATGCATACACAATCTCCACTGGGGAACAAGCAAAACTTTGAGTCATTCATTGAAATCTGGTATTCACATTTGGTCGTCATGTGAGTTGCAGTGTGGTAAACTGTGTTGCTCATTTTCAAATCACAAGAAAGATCACGTACATACCTCCGAATATGCCTTCGTTCGTGCTTTTCAAATCAACCTCGAATAACTCCAGAGGCAGAAAAAATTTAGGAACACAAAATGAAAAATTTGGATCACGGGAAAAAATTCAATAACAATAATAAATCTGGGGTAAGCATTAGCTAGATGACAAGCAAGCTGCCCTTTCCCACACTTGAGGAGAAAAGTGGGCGAGCTGATTGTTGGGCGTTGGGCAAGACATTAAGCTCGGCGCCTAAGCCTCTTGTCCTCGAAACTTTGAACTTACTCAGCGTCAACCAATTGTCAATCGCATAAAATGCGACGATCTATTTAATTTTTCCTGAATGATCACGAGATCTATTGAAATTTTTGCGAGAGTACAAAAGGCTGCTACTTGTTTAGTTGTCGAGATTCTTGCATGAGTAATGATCATAGATTTTACTTTGATTAACCAGATGTTACAACAGACGCGTTCATACTGCAGTAATTTGAACCTATAGGCATCAGCACAAAGCGTCGAGTGTCAGTAAAAACTTCTTCATCGTAAATTACGTTGAGAATTTCAACAATCAATCTAGAAAAATAAAACGGATAATTTTTTTAGTCTTGCTGGTTACCACATTTTTTTGAAGATCTGATTTCAGTCACCATCGGCAGAAACTTTGAGCTACTGACTGTTGCCGACTTCTTGCCTATTTCCATATCTGTCTAAGTTCATGATCTCTATATAATCAATACCCTTTGTCGCTGCTGTTTGAACTGATAAAAAATGACTTCAGCTGTTGACGTTTTGCAGGTTTGAGACGCAAAAATTGTTTATCCCAAATGCAGGCGCGCACAACAGATGTGGGGTAATAGTAGACAATACACAGAACAAACAAAGGCAAATTGTCTAGAACTTTGTAAGCAGCAAAAGTGCATATTTTCACCTTGGTAGCATGCTGTTGAAGCCACGCATTTGAACGTTGCTTGAAGTGTGCAAATTGCCCGTTGGATAGGCATGAGTTGTTATTGATCAGCAAAAGAAGATCTGCGAGCAAGAATTCGTCGTTTTAGATTGATGCAGATTCGGCCAAACAAAAATTGAGATTTCATTCAAATTTGGGGACAAATCTGCGAATAGAGAATTACAATGTATGGATACTAATTAGATATAGAAATTGAAAGAGTTTCATATGAAGTCTCAACAACAGTTCAATTGGTTTTCATAAGTCAGCATACATAAATAATCAAACAAAACATAATTAAAAGGAAAATTCGTCTCAATCACAAGCTACCACTTGGGCTAATCAAGACCTTGACATGTTTTTCTTTGTGAGCAAGAAGCTCATCAAAACCTTCCAGTACGCTTCTTTCATCTAATTGAACTTTTTTGGTGATTAGGACTTTAAGTTTTTCGACATCAATATGGCCATCAGAAATACTTTGAATAACTCCTTTGAAATCGGCAGTGGTGTAGCCTAGTGATCCTGCAGAAAACTTTTCTTGAGATGTAAGATCCATTGGATGCAAAGGTACAGTTACAGTGCTTGGCCAAATGGCAATGTTGATAGCCACACCTCTTGCCTTCAAAGAATGAAGAGCGGTCTGATATGTTACTGGAAGTCCAGAAGCATCAAAAGTTGCCGAGAAGCCCTGACCAGTTGAAGACAACTTTTTCAATTCCGCGGATGACTCACCTTTTACCGATGCAGGGTCGAAAACAATAGCGCCCAATTTGGAAGCATTTTCTCTTCTAATTTTGGCCGGCTCAGAGCATACAATTCTTCCTGCTTTTTGACCTTGTAAACAGAGAATTGTAGCCAATCCAATTGGACCAGCGCCAATGACCAATGCGTCGTCACCTGGCTGGAACCCGCCTCTTGCAAAACTCCTCAGTAACTCAATTGCATGCCACGAGACACTCATTGGCTCAATCAACGCAGCGACGTCAAGTGGAACAGAATCCGGGATCTTTAACACGTGTGAAGAGCCATACACAACGTATTCTGCTAAACCGCCATTGTCGATACCGAGACCGAGGAAATTCAAGTCTTTGCAACAGTTCACGAGACCTGCTTTGCAAGCCTCACAATCCTCGTCGTTATGGTGCTCTGTATTTTCATTTTTATAGCGGTGTCTGTCCTTGCAATGTCCCGAGGCTTCGACAACAACGTGGTCACCAGATTTCAAATGAGTGACTGAATTTCCCACTTCCTCCACAATACCACTCATCTCGTGACCTAAAGTCAATGGTAGTTTCTTATTGGAAATTTGGTCACCTTTATTGGCTGCATGCTTGAAAAAAATTGCCTCTTCGCTGTATTCGTGAAGATCGGTACCACAGATCCCACAGTTTTCAACTTTGATTAGCACATCATCGGCATAAACCACTTTCGGCTTGGGGATATCAATTTTGAACCTTATATCCTTTGGGCCGTAGTATAACAAGCCTTTCATTGTGTCGTTTGTCATGATGGAAACAGTATTAATATGCTTCGTGATATTTTTGAAGTTGAATTTGAATTTCAAATCCAAAAAGCTTTTTGAGGAATTGGCCTACATTATAAGTATTATCCTGTTATTAAGCCCAGTCTATGTGATTTCAAATAAATATTGATGATATTAGCAGCCAAAACGATCTCCACTTTCAAATGTGCATTCTTTTTCTTCTATCATTTGTTCTATTAACCTCTGAGCCGAAGAAGTGATTTTTGGAATGCAGGGTGTCACGTATAATAGCATTCATAGTATCTTTAATCTGTTTGAATAGTTCGGGGTAGACTCAAAGTCACAGGACCGCTGCATAGACAATAGTTACTCAAATCAGAATTTGTTGCAAAGCTTCCGCGCTTCTTTTTGCATACCAATTAACTCCGAAGCTCGACATTTTTATAACAAGTGAGAGAAAGGATCTTAACGATCTGGCCTTCTTGGTGGATGTTACCTGATCTTCAAACCCATGGGTAAATCTCATTGAACGTGTTTATGGCAATAGGATTGAAAGATGACTAAAGCAAAATGTCCTCTTGTGTAATAAGCATCTTTCGCATTTTCGCGCAAAGTTTATAATAATCTTTTAAGAATTTCGTTTCATGACCACGACAATATGATAGGGGAAAAAAGCTCCCCCGCGACACTCAGCGCGGCTGCTACAATTTCTCTGTAACTACCCCAAAAGAAGGTATGAAATATTCATTTGGGCTACAATGTTACATTTTAATTAGTTCAAATTCAAACTGTTTCTATGTATCACATTGAGTGGATACCCACAAAGGGTGGCTCTGAGATAAACATTTATCAGCTCAGCTCACAAAGAATAAATTATTAACGTTCTTCAGTTTGCAATCCGCCGTTCCCCCTTTTTCGCCAATTTTTCTCCCATCTCCACTGTATGTCTGAACTCCAATTCGAACGAAAAGTCGAACAGAGCTTCTATAAACACAACAGTCGAGCGTAAGTCGACTTTACACCTTTCAACAACTTTTTAGAAGAAGCTACATAACTTTCTTCGAAACAGATCTTTGGTGAGCAGTATTATTAAGGTTTCTTCTCATTACATTTTCTACTCCCACTCTCCCAAAAAAAACGTTCTTTATCCTCCGTCGCTAAATGTTTCTTGAAGATTGGCTCATCACTAAGCTCTTGCTCCCTGAAGTGCTTCAGAAAATTGAATGCGCACATAGGACAATTTTGAGCTTGCAACATCCAAGTTTCGAGACAGTAAGCATGGAAATAATGATGACAGGGCAATACGTATAAAGAGGCGAATTCGTGGAACCTTTCCTGACAAATAGCACAGCAGTTGTCAAATACTGATGACTCAAAATCGCCCACCTCAATCATTGTTGTTGTTGCTAAGAATTTTCTGTCTACTATCAAATGGTTAGCATTCAGGACCAGTTGATAACGTTTGGCGAGTTTGGTGAAGTTTTGATAATCACTGATGAATTCTTCGTATTTTTCGGTAACTGTGGTAGTGGAACTACTGGAAAAGAAATTGTTTTCTTCATACAAAAACTTCAATATTGCAACTCTCTTCAATGGGCATAATACGAGTAGCTGGCAGATCGGATTTTCATGTAGATTTGCTCTGAAGCTTGTTTCATCATTTTCATCATATTTGTCTTGAGGGCGTAGTCTTTCCAATGTTCTACTATTTGGCTCCTCCTGTGGCATCTTATGCACTTTTTTGGACTGTCCCTTCAAATCCTTTCTAGAGCTACTATCAGTAGTGTCACCTTGTGTTCTCTTGTCAAAAAAGGTTTTGAAAGGATTTAGTGGCTTTGATCTGAATATAAAGAAATTAATACTTAATAGTGATATAGTTGTAAACAGAACAACAAAAATCTTTGTCTTTTTGTTCGAGAAAAGGTACTCTGTTTGGTTCATAATTAGTTTCAAAATCAAAGTCGAAATAGCGTTTTGTAAGATGACTGTCTCAGCAGTTTTTTCTTGAAACAATTTCGCAAATGGTGGACAATGTTTCATTGAGTATTGTGATGAAAATTAGAATGACTACCGATCAATCACCTCCCAGTTGATCGTTTTTTGTAATATCTCTCCACTAAATGTCAGTCTGCAGATGTAGGTCATGAAAATTGGAATGTCCAAGAAAGAAACTTCCACCCTTGCGCATTAGTGTAGAAGATCTTTTACTAATTTTGCAGTCCACTCACAATGCACCAAATTCTTCCCTTATCTTCGTCGCCGTTCTGCGTTTTCGGTGGCTCCTTTATGAAATCCATGGGGCAATCATGTTTGTCAAACCCGGGATTTGTCCTTAGTTCAGACATACCTGCCTGGCCTTTTTATATATCTGTAGGAAACCAGTTTAGTAAATTGCTCGGGCATTCCTAATACTACTGTGATCATTATTTTCCCTGATTATAGACAATAAAAACCGACAAAAAAAAATGGGTTATTTAAAATATATTTCTTCGACGATTCTAAAAAAACTTCTGAAATTCGTTCAAAATTGAAGGAACCTAAGTGTGAGTGGGCGCTTTTGAAATAAAGGCTTCCAACCCTCTTTAAAATGAAAGCATGAATATTTACGATATTTGATATTTACAGTCTTTATCATGTGACCTTTTTTGTTTTCTCGCTAGGAGATGAGAAACGGAACTTTGTATCGCTTTCTGTTGTTCTGGTTCTTGACTGTGTAGCATTACATGTATCTTCGGGCCATAATATCTTGCTGTATCTTTTAGGCTTTAGTTTGATACCAATACGATTAACTTATTTTAAATAGAACTTTAATTCATTTAACCAAACACGATTACATGTTGGATATTGAACCAATATTAACGTTGGGCAATATAATCACACTAAGAAAATGCCCTGTACTGGCGAGATATATATCTGTGCAGAGTCGCATCTGTCCTAAACTAAGCAGTACAACTATGGATGAGGAAAAGTTTTCACTTATTTATGTAGACGAACTTCCCTTCGGTAAAAAGGGAGGAAATTTACTTCTTTCATTTTTTTAAATTATACAGTCCATTATAACAATTTAGATATCACTATTAATAACTAAGTGTTATGCCCAGCTGTTTTACTCCTAGTATTAGTCTAGCCAGGAAGGAAACCCTTTTCTTATAAGGGGAAAACCTGCTGATCGACTAAAAGCTAGGTTTCTTCAAGAATTCAAATGTAAAAATGTTGGGGATATCGAAATGATTTCAAAAAAGAGACATATGGTGACGTAATGTAGAAAATATTATATGATCAGCTGTTGAACATACCATCTCGATATGTGCCACACAAGTTATGGCTGAGATATTGGTTTGTTTTTGTGATTTACTAAACTAAATAGACACTATTTACTTATACTATAAATTCAAAGCCGATTCACCCCTCTACCAGCAAGAGGACGATCTGATCAACGCTACTGATCATTCCTCAACGTCAGGAGACCTGGAAAGAGCTAGAATTGAACACTTACACTGGCTCGTATTAATCTTCTTTCATAGGAGGGGTAATGGTTATGCTTTTATAGTGTCATAGTATGTCCTCTGAACTTAAAAGTGTATAATCGATTATTCAACCTTTTTATTTCCTGAATAGCCCCAGTTGCCTAATCGGGTACTTTTTATTTGAGTATGAAAAGGTAATTTTCAAACAAAATCATCAGAAAGCGCAAATGGTTTAGTGGTAAAATCCAACGTTGCCATCGTTGGGCCCCCGGTTCGATTCCGGGTTTGCGCATCTTTTTTTCTTTCCATTTTATCTGTACCTTTGTGACCGTGCATAGTATCTATTAGAAATGGTAAAGAAAATAAGTTGGAGGAGTTTACCGTGTACAATTCCGCATTGGCATTGCTTTGTTTATTCACAAAAAGATTGTTTTCCGTGTGTTTTTATTTTTGACTCTTCTAAATTATCGTGCGTTCGAGCTCAAATTAACTTTGCTATAAAATTGCCTCACTAAATAATGTGTGATCATAGAGCATCATTTAGAGGACAAGGAGGAGAATACCAGATTTGGCACGTAGATCAGAAATTTTAGGAATCTAGTGGGGTTCAAATCTCGACTGTTTTTTGCTGGATTGTGGTGCACACAATTTTGTGAAAATTAGTTTATGTACATATTCTATAATGTCCGTTTGATGGCATGGACACAGGAAAAGAAAAAGGTAGAATTGTGTGAAAAAAACTCAAAGGCAGGCTGAAATGAGTCGTTGGAAGCACTAGTTAGAGCTCATCAGTAATCATGTTACATCCGAGTCATGGCATGAGCCAGGCCTAGATAACAAGGAAGTAAAGTTATACATCCCGGTGAAGATGTCTATGATAAAAACTGGAGTGGCTGTATTTATCTTTATTTTTAGTCTAGTCCACAATTTAGTATTTTTTTCTTATCAGCTCAATTGAGTCAAAAAGTAAATTGTGCAGCTTGTTCATTATAAAATGAGCTCAATCAGGTGAGATGGGTATAAATACTTGACACTATTCCCGCTTAATTGTATTTGATTTAAATAATCTATAAAATCAACTATATCAAAATAATGTCCTTCTTCTCAAAAATCATCCAATTCCTCAAAGGTCCAAGTAAGTAGTGTGATAAATAGTACATCCCACAAAATACATAACTAACCTCCCGGCTTTTGAATTAGAAACCGAAGAATCAAATAACATCAAACCAACAAAGAGTACATCGTCTTATGTCAGTGACAAAGAATTGAGTAAGAATAGAGAAATTGATACTGCTTTAGAAGCAGTTCAATCTGCTGGTGGAACAAGTCAATTAGGTAATCAACCAATTCATCAAGCTTTATAAGAGGTTCTTTAATTTATAGTCTTCAAGGTTCTCTTACACAAGACATGCAATGATGTAACAATAAATGCTTGTGTTCTAATATTTGTTTTACTCTTCAAGTCAACTTGTTGCTTTCAAAACTGATGGCTATATTCTTTTATCATTGATTTCTTTCGAATATTTCATTGAACTATCAGTCGCTTTCCAGTTTATATACTATTCCGTTTCTAATACACCACCACATTTATAATTTTTTTTCACTTTATTTTGCCCAAAGACCCGACAGTTGAATCGATCTCTTGTCAATGACAAATTTACCCAGTATATGAACTCCAATCTTAGTATCAAGATAACGTGATAGTCGTAGATAGATATAACATCCCCTATTCCTTCGTTATACATGGGAGTAACGTCGTCTATCGACTATCAATTTTACGTTGGGCGCTTTGAGCCGAAACGGAATAGGAAAAAAAGAAATCTTGCAAAAAGAATAAAGGAAAAAAAAAACAGAAGTACAAAAACAACAATCACAATTGACAAAGCTATCAGTCATCATCAACTACATTTACAATTACAATGGTTAAACCGATAATTGCACCATCCATATTGGCCCTGAATTTCACCACATTAGGATGTGACTGTCATAAGCTGTTTGACTCCGGTTCCGATTGGATTCATATCGATGTAATGGATGGACATTTTGTTCCAAACATCACCTTGGGACCTCCAGTCATCTCTTCTTTGAGAAAGGAATTCCCAAGAGGAGGCTCAACAGGTGATAAAGCAAGTTTCTTCGATTGTCACATGATGGTATCGAACCCTGCTGAATGGGTTCCTGAAATCGCCAAAGCTGGTGGTGATCAATATACATTCCATTACGAAGCCACAGAGAACCATTTGGATTTGGTCAAATTGATCAAGAAACATGGTTTAAGAGCCGCATGTCTGTTGAAACCAGGAACTCCGGTTGATGTGTTGTACCCTATAATTGAACATCTCGATATGGTTTTGATAATGACAGTGGAACCAGGTTTTGGAGGTCAAAAATTCATGCCAGAAATGATGCCAAAAGTGGAGACGTTGAGAGGTAAATATCCGGACTTGAATATTCAAGTTGATGGTGGATTAGGCAAAGAGACGATACCTGCTGCTGCAGATGCCGGTGCTAATGTCATTGTCGCAGGAACTTCGGTTTTCAAACTGGAAGATCCAGCTGTAATGATTGAATTGTTGAGATCCAGAGTAAGGGAAAGTTTGGAAAGTAAAGGTTTACTAAATGACAAGAATTACTATTGTCATTGATACTTGTCACTCAAAGCCACACATTCGCATTACATACATACGCACACTCATACATTTTATAGAACTGGAATCTTAAAAAGAAATAACTCATTAACTTAAACCTTGTAAAAATACTATATAACTTGCTCAAAATGATGGACCACCCAATGTAGTACCATTACCAGTTGGCACCACTTTGAAACCATTTCCTCCATTAGCAACATCCTTAACTATACTCCACAATGCTTCTCTGACAACAGTAACTTTATTTACCTTGTCTTGTTGTTGTTGTTGCACCAGATCGACATCCATATCGACATCTTCAGTAGCACTCTTAGTCTTCTTACCATTTCTAGCGGCAACGTATTTCTTATTTCTCTCTATCTTCAGTAATCTCTTTGCTGATAAAGTCTGTGTTGTTAATGGCGTGCTCAGTTCTGATTTCTTGTTGTATAATGAATATGCCAATGATGCTGGTGATGCTGTGATATGCAGTGTTGATTGTGTGTTTCCCTTGGACCTGATCGAGGCCCTTTTTTGGCCCAACGTGGAGGCCCTCTTGTTACGCAAGATGTTGTCCTTTGGCTTGTTTACCGAGTTTCTTGAAGGCATCTTATATCTATGTTGTATCTATATCACTACAGTAGTTTTATTATCTCTTCTCTTTTCTAAAAATTTTTTATTTTTTTTTCTTTAACAAAATTTTTTTTATCATCATCAAATTGTCGTTTGCTAGATATCAAGATTTTATACCAAAAAAGAAGAGGAAGAAAAGTTGAAGGAAAAGAAGAAGAAGACTAGACAATATATATATAGTGATCATATCATAATGGCCACAACAGAAAACAACCAAGAAGACTTGTATCTCGAGTCATATGCATTCACAACAGCTGCTGCTATAGTGGGATCCGTTGATAGGAAAGTCACCGTATTATTAAGAGATGGAAGAAATTTGTTTGGAATATTAAGAACATTCGACCAATATGGTATGTACCCATCACCACTGTATCCATGATTGCTAAATCCAAGTCGAATCACAATATTAACATCTACATATAGCCAACTTGGTTTTGCAAGACACCACAGAGAGAATTTATTTACCAAACCAAGAATATGCTGAGCAATACCATGCAATTTTCTTGATAAGAGGTGAGAATGTTGTCACTTTGGGTGAATTGGATATCGATAAGGAAGATTTACCATTACAGAATTATACAAAAGTTGATTTTAAAAAAGCACAGAAATATTTCAACGAGAAGAATGATGAACGAATCAAAAGAGAACTGAAGATTGCCAAGAAGATGGACAAATATGGATTGACAAGTGAATTTTACAAAACTGATTTGTATTGATTGGATACATACATACATACATACATAACGACCATAAAACCTCAATGTACATTACCATTTTTTTTTCTTTTGATCAAGCATTTGTACTGTCATGATTATAATTTGTTGGATCTCTTTTCACTCATGACATCAAAATAAGCATGTACTTTGTCCAATCTCTTGACTTCATTTTTCCCCAATTGGGCAAGATGTACTTCATCTGGACCATCGGCAATCCTTAATGTTCTACTTTGGATCCACATCCTTGCCAATGGTGTATCTTGACTAACACCCTCGGCACCAAACATTTGAACCCCCCAATCCAAGAAATCTAAAATTTGTTTCGGAATGTATATTTTGGCCATGGAGATCTCTGCAATTGTCAGTTTGGCATTGTTCGCATTCAAATCTAAAACATAAGCAGCACCGAAACACAAATTCTCACAATTCATCAAATTTATTTTGAATTTCGCCAAATCTGTTTGAAAAACGGGCAAGTCTTTCAAAAACTTGTCATAAATCTTCCTCTTTGATGCTCGTTCTAACACGTACAAATACAGCTCTCTACCAACACCTAGCAATCTCATCGTATGGTGTAACCTACCTGGTCCTAATCTGGACTGGATGATCTTGAACCCATCACCAATCCCCCCCAACACCGTGTCGTCAGTAATCGGCAACTCATAATTATCGAACAAGATCTCAAAATGGCCATGTGGCAGATCATCGATCCCATACAACGTCAACGGTCTTTTCTTGGAAACTTTAGAACTCTTCAACGCCTTGTCTACATCTATCACCAACATCGAATGACGTCTATAATGATCTGGGTTTTGGTTATGTGGGTCTGTCTTCACCATCAGTAACCATACTTTACAACGAGGATCCCCAGCACCAGATATAAACCATTTAGATCCGTTAACGATGAATTTATCACCATGCTGCTCCAGAGATGTAGCGATGTTCAACGCATTCGAAGAACTAAAATTTCTCTCCGTCATCAGAAACGCAGACCGAATTTTACCATCGAGTAAAGGGTACAACCATTGCTTCTTCTGGTTTTGGTTGCCAAACTTGTTCAAGATCTCCATATCACCGGTGTCTGGAGCCATTGTGTTGGTCACTTCTGGACCAATGACTGATCTTCCCAATTGCTTGTTCATCATTGCATATTCCAAATTTGTGTAATTAGGTGACCATTTGTTATCCGGTTGATGCGTGAGAAAAAGATTCCAAAGACCCAAGTGCTTAGCACGGGCTTTCAAAGGCTCTATCAATTTAGGAATATGGTCCCATCTCTCTGTGCCATTGTTGTCAATTTCTTGGATATAGTTAGTATCTTGTGGGATGCATTCTTCTTCGACAAATTTCTTCAAAGTGGATAGAGTCTCGATGGCCCTTTTTGATATCTTGGAAAGATAAACCAGTGAGATGTCGAGCTCCTTGCTCAATTGTAAGACTTTCTGTGGTGGTAGTTCAGACATGGTTCTTTGCTTGGCAATCCGATCTATCAGTGGACAAAGGTACCTTTATATAGCACTGTCATCTGACAATGAAGTAGTCATCAGTTTTTTATCAAATCTGCAGAGCCTAAAAAAAACCAACTACCCCACGTCACTTTAACTATACGCTATACAGCCGAGAGAGAGAGAGAGACGGAGGAACAAGTCTGAAGTATTATATATATATGGAAGACAGGCAGACAATAAGTGTCTACTTTAAAATCCCACACCTTTCTGCTTGTTATCCCAGTGGCTCAAAGAGATTATCTCTGATTCTCATCTCACGTCAAATCAAAACTCCAAGGCACAGCTTGAAACTTACAGAGCGAGAGGAAAAAAAAAACGGTACTGAAAAAAAAAAAAAAATCGCACCAGGAAGAGATACTTGATTTGACAGGTATTGCGAAAGAAAGAGAGAGATGTTGAGATGAACAGAAAGAGAAAAGATTTTATCAGTGTGGTGGTGGTACTATTTGTATTTGCCTTAGTATACCGTACTTTTGATGGTGGCCAAACACTGTCTAATCTCCCAAGAGAGCCCATATCCGAATCTTCGATCATCTATGAGAAGAACACGGTGAAATATATCCCATATGACGTTGTTCGTAAGACTTATGAGGATAAGATACCTCATCAGAGTATCAACTGGCAGCAGTATGCATATGTGCAATACGCTACAAACTGGGATTACTTATGTGGTTGTATGGTGAACTTCGTTGCCTTGAGAAGGTTCGACACGAAGGCAGACTTGGTGCTATTGATAACCAGTGATATCAATATCAAGAGAGGTACAAAGCATGGGGATTTACTCTATCAGGCTATCAAGCAGAACAGGATCAAAGTTCATGAGGTGGATTTATTGTGGTTCCAAAGTGAGTCTACGACTTGGGATCGATCATTTACCAAATTTAATGTTTTCAAATTGGTGGAATACAAAAGAGTCATATACTTCGATAGTGACTCTAAGATTATGGGAAAGATGGATGAATTATTTTTCATACCAGAGTGTAAGATTGCGATGCCTGCACTGTATGAGCTCAATTACCATGTTTATGAAAAAATGAATATTGACAATTCTAATTTTCAACCGTTGTCTACGGAGCAAAGACAGCAAAGAGATGAAGAAATCATACACAATCTGAAATCGGACAAGACTGAAGACTACTCTGTGTTGGTATACAACAACCTTCCAGGATTGACAATAACAGGAGGCTTTCAATTTGAAAATCAAATAATGGTGGTAACCCCTTTGATATCGGAATTTGAGAAATTACTCAAGCTCACCAAGTCCAAGACAAGCACACAGTACGACATGGACATAATCAACACTCTATATAGCCTCGACACTATAGCCAGCAGACAATTTTCGACGCTGGAAGAACAAACCAATCTCATCCCAGATGTTTTGATAATCCCACATTTTCAATACGGATTTCTCAGCGGCGAATTCCGCTTCCAAAATCACAAGATCATGCTCACTGAGCCAGAAGACTTACCTTTTGTTGTGTCAACTGATCAATCCGGGTATTGGGAAAATTGGGATTCAGAACTGGTGGTGGCACAGATTAAATTGATCCATTATAGTGATCATCCGATCCCCAAGCCATGGGTACGACAATCCTTACCGAACAATTATGCCAAATTAAAGATATACTGTGAAGGAGATAAGAGGTTGCAAGAATACGATGCTTATAATGCCGAGCATCAAGATGACAGGATAGAACCACGAATTGTAACCGATTGCCTGCTGGCGAATTTTTGGAACGAGCTTTACGAGACTTACCTTGTTGATCGAGAAGTTATATGTGGTTTTACTGATTAATTGACTGGATATATACCATCACCACCTTCTAACAATACATTTTTGATATTTTCCATACTGATCTCATGGGATTGGACCAAATTGTCTGTTGTAGATGAACCGATATGTGGCGTCAGCACCACGTCCCACCTTTTCAAAAACCTCTTGTCGATCCGTGGTTCATTCTCAAACACGTCCAATCCAGCACTTGTGACCGTTCCATCGTCTAACAGTTGTAACAACACTTCTTCGTCAATAGCTGAACCTCTACCAATGTTCACGATACGAACTCCACGCTTGACCAACTTGATCGTGTCCAGGTTGATAAAATGGCGCGTGGTGGGCGAATGTGGGACAGCAAAGACGATCAAATCACAGTGTGGGATCATCTCGGTGAAATTTTGGTAAAAAGTGGTTTCATAGGGTAAATTCAGTGCTTCGTCTTCTGGTAACGGAGTTCTCTTCGTGTAAACGATGTTCATGCCAATTGCCCATAATCTCTTGGCAATCTCCTTCCCTATAGATCCTAAACCCACTATACCCACGGTTTGTCCTTGTGGCGAACTCATCAACTTGCCACCAATGGTCAACTCAGTAATCAATTTCTTCTTATCAGCAGTTTCTGGAGTTCCATCCGCGTCGAAATTCTTGCCCCCGATGAACGCCCTTGCTGCATTGGTATCACCGGTTTGTCTAAAAGTGTATTCTATGATGGGTGTCAATCTGTATGCGGCCAATGTCAATTGTAATGCCAAGTCGGCAACATGTGGAGCACTCACGGCTCCAACATTGCAAAGAGAAACACCTTTAGATCTCAATTTTTCACCATCAATCGTGTCATGTCCCACCCATGGGAATGTGAAAACTTTGACAGTATCAGGAAATGTGTCGATGTGTTTGTCTGGTCCACCTACTGCCCAAATACCATGCAAGACGTTGAAAATTGCAGATATTTTAGAACCTTCTAAAACCAGTGTTAACTCTTCAGGTGTTTTTGGGTCGATTTCAATGACGTCGAACAAATCACAGAATTCAAGGTATTGTTTGTTTTGCTTCAAAAACCCTGTGGCTCCAATTGCTAATACTTTTAACTTGGTAGGAACTGACATACTGTTGTTGTTGTTGTCGTTGTTGTTGTTGTTGTTGTTGTAGATACTTGAGGAATTATAAATACTAAATAATATTGACAAACTAATACTTAATGCCAATGCGGATAGGACTCTATTTAAATTGAACTTTCCGAGTATCCATTCCTGTTCTCGCTTCTGGATTGGCTTCTTTCTTTCTTTCTCCGTTGCCTTTCTTTCTGACTTTTTTCATTCGGCATCGCAGATAACTTCTCGATTATTTTTTTTGTGCTTTTTTTTTTGGCCTCGCCTTTCGGTGTGTGGAGCGCGGTTAAACGCCTATCAAAAACTGATGCTCTTTCTTTCACTTTCAAAGACAGTCAGCCAGCAGCAGTCGATTGAGAAGTCAGCCAGCACCAGACTCATCGCTTCTCCCTAGCATCGAGTCATCAAGTATAGCCCTGTCTTACTCTCTACGCCTTTCGATAGATCTCAACTACCGGCTGCCGGCTGTCGAAGTGAATTTTATTTTTTCCTTATCAGTTCCTGTATGAATCTCGGAAGCCACACATTGCAAGTAGCCGTTTTGTCAAAGAAAGAAAAATGAAGAATTCAAACAGTTGTGGATATCAAATTCAGATTAGATAAAAGATCGATAAAGCAGATTGTAAAGGCCTCTCGATACTCAAGCCAAAATAAACCGTTGAAGATGACAAAGCCAAGAGTGCTAGTATTGGGAAGGGCCATCACAGATTCCGAACATTTCCAAAAATTTAGCTCATTGGTAGAACCAGTGATCTACAAATTTGACACAAGAGAATCATTCATCAATGATTTGAAAACTTCGTTGAATGACATCTGTGGAATATGGGTTGCCCAAGGTGGGTTCTTTGTGAGTATACTTCACATTCCTTTCTCTCGTTTTACATTATTTACTAACAGTTCATATATGTCCAGTCATCACTGCATCATGTCCCACTCAATTTTGACAAAGATTTCATTCTGCATTTCCCCGAATCCTTGAAAGTGGTAGCTATTTGTTCAATTGGCTTTGATCGTTACGATGTCCATGCATTTCAAGATCGAGGCATCATTTTTTGCAACACCCCACTGTTAGCTTCTGATCAAGTTGCCGATACGGCGTTATACCACGTATTGAACTGTTTCCGCCAATATGCTTTCTTCGACCACGCATTGAGGATCACCTCGAGTATTAGTAAGGCTAGAAATTTGGCACTGACCATGGAGATCGATATCGATACCGGATTTCCCAAAGATGGTGTGATTTTGAACCAGCCTACGATATTAGCAGATCAGGTCAATAAGAAAATTGTGAGGACTCCAAGGGGCCATATAGCTGGGATTGTCGGGCTAGGTGGGATTGGGAAGGAATTGCTGAAGAGGTTGAGTGCCCTTGGGATGCATGTTCATTATTGTAAGAGAAAACCGTTGACACTGCATGAGGTATCAAAAGTTGGAGTTGATTTACAATACCATGAAAATTTTGAGTCGTTATTACCCGTTTCGGATGTGTTAATCTTTTGCGTTCCTTTAAACCTGCAAACCAAACATATGTTGAGCAAGGAGACTATATCTCGATGCAAAGATGGAGTCAGGGTGGTAAATATTGGACGTGGAGCCACGATCAACGAACAGGATTTGTTGGAGCTGTTGAAAAGTGGCAAAGTCTCTTATGCAGGCTTAGACGTTTTCGAAAACGAGCCAAATGTGAACCCGGATGTCGTCAAGAGATTCGACATCAGTGTTACGCCGCATATCGGATCATCCACGCTTGACAATAGAATCTTGAGTTCTGAGAATTGCCTGGATAATATCTTGAACGTGGTCATCGAAGGAGGTGAAGGCTTGACACCTGTTGAATTATGATTGTTATTTGCAGTAGAGTTGATCACAGTCTGTAAACATTTTCAGTAAATAAATAATTGTCGTTAATATTGGGGTTGTTGTTATGTATAGCCATAGGGCGATAAGACACACAATAAATAAATAATGACGTCGATATAATAGTAGAGAGAGATAAATAAATGATAAATAGATAAACAAGGGATCAATAAATAAATAAATAAATAGATAAGATAGAAGTCATTTGATCACAAATCGCTTCTTGTAAATGATTTCACATCGAATGGTTCTTTTGATAACAACGTCTTTTGTCCACTAAATGGCTCACAGCTTTTCCTATTAGAAAATGGTCCAGCTTTCTCTGGCACTTTGCCATCTTTGAAACTTTGTAACAAATTGACAATGTTCTCCGCACTCAAATCTTCGTAATAATCATCATTGACTGCGACAACAGGTCCATTGACACAAGCACCAGCACATTCAACCTCTTGTAACGTGAATAACCCATCACTAGTGGTCTCTCCAACATTGATCCCCAACTGCTCCTTGCACAGTTTCACAATATCGTCAGATCCACATAATTGGCATGGTGTCGTGGTACAAATTTGGACGTTGTACTTGCCCACCGGTTTCCTCATATACATCGTGTAAAATGTAGCAACTTCGTAAACTCTCATTGGAGGCATGTCCAAATATTTGGCAACATAGTTCATCACACTGATGGAAGTGTAACCTAATTGACGTTGTCCAATGTCTAATAATGCCATCACCAGGGCTTTCTTGTACTGAGGTGGGTATTTGCTGATTTCTAAATCGGCTCGTTTCTTGTTCGCATCGTTGAACTCGAAAGTGATACCAGGGTTGTTCACCTCTGTGTTTCTATGGACTGAGATGATAGATGAAGCACGGGTTTGTTGCGATGCCAATCTCTTGATGGATGCCGGTGTGGTTTTAAAGATGTGTTTCAACATGGTTAATCACCCTTAAAAGTCGATGTGTGTTTGGTTTCTCCATTATTTTTCCCTTGTCTTTGTTAGAAATCGTAATTTTTTGACTCGGTGATGTGCAATTACCCAATACGGAAGTCTGCGAGCGATAGATAGAAACTGTGGTGAGAAGTCACTTTGACTCATTCAGAAAAAAGAAGGTGAAAAAAAATGAAAAGAGGCCAGTTTTACATGGAAGGAGATAGATTATATACTATACAGAATAGACAGATATAACAGATACAAGATGTCTTATGCAGGTAAAAAGGATAACAAGTACAAGTTGGAGACCGAGTTAGTGTTGACCAAGCACAAAGATGGGTATAACTCATCTATTGTCCCATTATACCAGTCAGCCACTTTTAAACAGAATTCGTTATCGGATATGGGTGAATACGACTATACCAGATCTGGTAACCCAACTAGAACTGCATTACAAACCCATTTGAACAAGATCATCAAGGCCGATTACTCTTTTGCTGTCTCATCGGGTATGACTGCATTGGACGTCATTTGTAAGAGTTTGAATGCCGGTGATGAGGTCATTGCCGGTGATGATCTCTATGGTGGAACTCATAGATTATTAACTTTGTTCAATAAGAATGGGTTCTTGAAAGTTAGCCATTATGATACTACAAATACCAAATTGATCCAATCCAAGATCACTAGCAAGACAAAGATGATTTTTTTGGAAAGTCCAACAAATCCGTTGATCAAAGTTGTCGATGTCAAAGCCATTGCCGATTACGCACACAAGGTGAATCCAAATATCGTTGTAGTATTCGATAATACCATGATGTCACCAATCTTGATGACCCCATTGGATCTCGGTGTTGATATTCAATATGAAAGTGCTACCAAATATTTAAATGGTCATCACGATTTAATGGCCGGTGTCATTGCTACGAGATCTAAGAAATTGGCCGATTCGATATACTTTGCCATCAATTCCACAGGTGCTGGATTGAGTCCGTTTGATTGTTGGTTGCTCATCAGAGGTTTGAAAACATTGTCGATTAGAATTTTGAAACAACAAGAGAATGCTATCAAAGTTGCTGATTTCTTGGAGAGTGTTGGTTTGAAGGTCAGGTTCCCAGGTTTGAAATCTCATCCGCAATACGAATTACACAAGTCTTATACAAAAGGTCCAGGAGCCGTACTTAGTTTCGAAACTGGATCTGTGTTGATCAGTGAAAAAATTGTTGAAAATTGTGACATCTTTGGAATCACTGTGTCATTTGGTTGTGTCAATTCGTTGATTTCAATGCCATGTCAAATGTCCCATGCTTCGATTGATCCTAAAGTTAGAGCCGAGAGGGAGTTCCCAGAAGATTTGATCAGATTATGTGTTGGTATTGAAGATGTCGATGATTTGATAACTGATTTAACAGAGCTGTTAATTCAAGGTGGTGCTCTACAAAAGACCAAAGATGGTAAATTGATTAACATTTTGAGTAAATCTAAATTATAGATGTATAGCATATCCGCTCAATTCCTGTATTTGCTTCAATGGTTGTAGATAAGATATCGTCATAAACTTATAAAAAACAAAGTCGTCTCTAGATATACCAATTTGTCCCAATCCGGAAAGAGGTAGAAGAAGTAGTTCGTTATCGTCGAAAGATAAACGCCAAACTGAATTTGTTCAACCTTCTTCTTCTTCTTCTGGGGGGGGGGGAGTACTTGTCCTCTCGAGGAAAGATTTACAACTACTACAATAATAAATCTATTATCATATTGAAATACTGACTTGTCATATCCAACCCGTTCATTTCTCTTTCCCCCTACCCTCTTCCTACCAGCCCCATTCTCATCCCACCGCCTCCATCCAACAGAGCATTCCTCAATTTCTTGATAGAAAAAAGGTGTTTAAGCCAAATAACAAAAGCAAAAGTGGTTGAAAACATCAAAAGGAAAAGAAAAAGGAAAAATAAAAAAATAAACACTAATAAAATAAATAAATATACAAATCTAGGAACAACTTCCCAAGTTGATATTGAAATCTTGCGATTAACTTTAGACAACCAGACATTGCACAATCCTTTATCTATCATTGACATTTCCAAATTCTACTTACTTCAATTTTTCGTATGTCCAGATAAAAGCGTTTCAGAAATACAGAAATAGAGAGAAAGAAAGAGAGAGAAATCATATCTGGCATTGAGACGAGAAAAGAAAGGACCACAAACAGAAGATGTCTCAATCAAACAATGCTACTACTAAAAACAGTAGTAGCAATAACAACATAATAGCCTCTCATTTCAAAATAGATGAAAAGATTGGGGAGGGCTCTTTTGGAATTATATTCAAAGGTTATGACTTATCAAGGGACAATCAACCTGTGGCAATCAAATTCGAATCACGTAAATCGGAAGCACCACAATTGAAAGATGAATTTAGAGCTTACAAGATTTTAAACTCATCGATAAACAGCATATTAAGAAACAAATTTTCATCCAATTATCAGGATTCTACACTTTCCGTAGATGGAATACCAAAAGTGTATTATTATGGCCAAGAAGGTTATTATAGCATATTGATAATACAATTATTGGGACCTTCATTAGAAGACTTATTCGATTGGTGTGGAAGGAAATTCTCTGTAAAGACGGTGGCACAAGTACTGAAACAAATGATTAAGAGAATTGAATTTGTGCATTCAAATGATTTAATTTATAGAGATATCAAGCCGGATAATTTCTTGATAGGTTTGGATACCAATACGATATACCTTGTGGATTTCGGAATGATCAAACAATTCAGAAATCCAATAACGAAACAACATATACCATATAGAGAACGCAAGTCTTTGAGTGGCACACTGCGTTACATGTCGATCAATACACATCTCGGTAGAGAACAATCCAGAAGAGATGATTTAGAGAGTTTGGGCCATGTTTTCCTATATTTTTTGAAAGGTGAACTACCATGGCAAGGTTTGAAAGCTCAAAATAACAAGTTGAAGTATGAAAAAATTGGAGAAAAGAAACAGACAACACCGTTGGATGAGTTATGCTATAATTTACCAGTCCAGTTCCAAGAATACATGAGATATGTACGTGATTTGAAATTTGATGAACAGCCAGACTATGATTACCTAGTCAAGATTATGGATGACATTTTGATTTCAATAGGCACTACAGATGATGGATTTTATGACTGGATGAATTTGAACGATGGAAAAGGCTGGGATTGGACCAAAAACAAAAAGATAAATTTACACGGCTATGGAAGCAATAACAACAACAACAACAACAACAACAATAATAATAATAACACAAATACAAATAAATTGAGCATAGCAGCAGCTGCAGCCCACCGTCGTTCATCTGCCGATCATAATCAAAGAAGAGCATCTTCGAACACACATCCGCAACTGCTGCTGCTGCTGCTGCTGCAACAACAACAGACCCAAAATAAGTATTTTATCAATTCATCTTCGTCATATCAAAATAACACACATAATTCAAGAGTCATTGGAGGTCTGGGAGCAGGAACAGGTAATAGTAGTGGTCGTGGTAACGATTTGAGGCAGCAGCAATTGGATAGACATGGATTGAGACCGGTGAATGATCGGGGTGAGATATATGTCTTGAATGATGATGAGAATGAGGAAAATAAGACGTTTTGGAGAAAATGGGTATGCTTTTGCTGTTGCTAAACTAATTGCATTTATCCTTGTATCCTTGTGCTTCAATGTTGTGGATTTACTGGTTTAACATCTACAAAAGGGCATCATTGCAAGGTGTTGTTGTATGTTTTCTTGTTTTCATGTTTTCATCTGTGTTATATATATGTAATTATGTACTATTCATCAAGGCTTTCTTTTATCACATTCTCGATGACCAATATTGCTCAACTAAGACAATATCACTGGTAGACACAGTTGACTGGGCAAAACGGCCGAATACTTCTTCGTTGATGCTCATACGCTTGAGAAAACTTGGTTCTGAAAAAAAAAACGAAATGAGAAAAAAAAAAGATCAAATACAGAAACACAACAACAACAACAACGATACGCCAACTAAGTTTTACTGAACATGTCAAAAGAGCTACAGTTGAACACCAAATGTCTTGCATATCATGGCCCGATGCTATATGAAGCCCGTATAACGAAACTCCACGAACCGAACAAACCAACTGTGGAAGTTCACAGAGGCGCACCACAAACACTACAAGACTCAAAACTTCCTGAATTCTTATACGATCAAAATGCATATTTTATACATTACAAAGGATGGAAACTGACATGGGATGAATGGGTCGGAGAACTGAGGGTATTGGCATGGTCAGTGGACAATTTGAAGATGCAGAAGGAGTTGAAATTACTGGCGGTGAAAGCTACACAGTCGTTGTCGCTGTCGCTGTCGGGATCTCTGTCGGGATCGCTGTCGACGGCGGCTTCGGGTGCGTCGAGGAAGAGAAGTGTGGAGCCAGATACGAACGGTCATGGTGGTACTGGGAATAAGAGATCAAAGAGAGATCCCACTTTGGAGCTGGAGGATGAATTTCTAAAAAGACCAGAAATCAGTGTTGTGGTTCCAGATGGTTTGAAAAGTTTACTTGTGGATGATTGGGAATTGGTGACTAAGGAGAACCAATTGGTGGCGTTGCCTTCAAAAATCACAGTGTTTGATATCTTGGACAGGTATGCGATAAAGACAAAGCAACAACAGCAACAAAGTCATAAACAAAAGCCGCTCAACAACCATGCCATCTTAGAAGAAGTCATCAATGGATTGAAATTATATTTTAACAGATCCTTGCCCTCTATATTGTTATACAAATATGAAAGACAGCAATATATGGATGTGATATCGCAGCAGGGAAAAGTAGATCCGTCAGAGATTTATGGCTCAGAGCATTTATTGAGGTTATTCGTGTCGTTGCCTGGGTTGATACTGCAAACTTCGATGGATCAGCAGTCGATAGCAGTTTTGAAGGAGTTTATGGAGGATATTATGAGGTTTTTGGATTTGCATCAGCTGGAGTTTTTTTTGAAAGAATATGAAAATACAACACCGCTGTATGATTCGGCTTCAAAAGTGTAGAGTTTGTATAACTTGTATAGCATAGAGGAGAAAAAGAAGGATTTCTGAGAAATCTGACATATCATATTGTAACGTTACCCATGGCTTGATTGAGATTTCATTATTTCCCCCTGAACGCCCATGTGGAAATAAGCTTTTGTCAGGGCATCAACTTCCAACTAGAAGTGTTAATTTCTTGATCATGTGTTATAAAGTCTTTGGTACGAGGTCCACCTTCTTTGGAGTTGTATTGTGACTTCCACCACGGATCAGCATTCCATTGGATCATACCATTCATACTCTCTCACTCTTCTAATGGTATTGATTCCATAGCAATTTACAAACTTCATTTCCGAGTGAAAAAATTCCATTGTGGAGATCGTTTAGCAAGTTATCAGTTTGCGCTTCTTTTCACGTTATCAAAAGTTTGAGATTGACATATTTATCAACAACACTCCAGTCCAAGTGTTGACAAAAAATGAACTTTGTGATGCTCAATGAATTGAACCCAATAGCCGGTTTCGGAGAGACAGAGTTTCAGCGAGAACTGGTATTTACAGCAATGTTCTTGGAAGCTGGTTTCTAGGCCCCATTGCCGAATCAGACTTACAAAACCAAAACGGTATTACATGATTCTAACAATTGCAGATTAGCTGGAATACAATGAGACATTTCGTTTGCCATTTTACCTGAAGTTAGTAGCGCTTATCAAAATATGACTTGGAAAATCTACATCCTGTCTTTATTAATACTGAAAGATGAAGTGTTGAAGTTATGATCATTTGTGCTCCTGGGGGTAGGAAACACTCGATCTCGGATTTGGCTCTATAAAACGAGACCTTTATCGTTTGCAGTCAGGCCAGACCTGTAGGAAACACTTTGAATATCAATAATCGAAAACGGAAAAAAAACACTCTTACAATAAATTTCATATAATTAGGCAAGATCTATAAAATTGGACTTGTAGTAAGTACTCTGGATATCAAATATGTAGTGAGAAGAGACAAACAGGAGTAGTGACTCAATAATTCAAAATTTCAACTGAAAGAGTCATACAGAATCAAACAAACAAAGCATGTTATTTGTGAACTTCATACAGGACTGGTCTATGTGCCAAAAGGTAGATATAGAGAGATGTTTTTTTTCCCTTTGATCAGCAAATAATTAATTTGCGTTTCTCTTACAACATTTGGATTTTGAGATTGAACAAGAGTGCTACTTCCTACATACCCACAATTCTTTATCTCAACAAATTTTGAAACCAAAGTTTACAGTCTCTGGCAAACAAATTGTAAAGTGCAGTGGCTTGTTTGAAGTATTAAGCCCTTGTTTAAGTAGTAGTATTTACGATAGTAATGTAGGATCTAGAAGAAAAAACCTCAAATATATATAAGCTATCACCCATAAATTGTACTTGTGACAGGAGTCTGTCGAATTGTAGAAGTCATTTATGAGAACAAAAGGGGTACATTATGTCTACAGTTGGTCGCACTTATAGAAAGATGATAATATATTTATTTCTTCAGCTGTTTTATAAATCCAAAAACAATTGAGATTTAAATTACAATTCATTCTCTGACCTCACTACATCTCTATATTTACTTTGTTGCGAGCTGACCCTGTAATGAACACTTTAAATGTCAATATCCAAATAAGGACAAGGACTAATGCCAAAGAATAATTTTGGATTCTTGTAAGTTTCATAGATCTGAGGATCATTAATTTCAATTCTCAACAGTAAAAGCGCCGACTGAATGATAGATTTCATTGCTCTGTGATCTGTAAAAAGAAAGGATATTTTCAAAACCGGTAAGGCGGGAGAGACTTTTCATTTAGTAGCACTTATGAGAATAAAAGTTGGAGAACGTTTCTTTCATTGTGCTTGATACTGAGAAAAAAGAGGGAAAATGCTCAAAATTATTATGGCCCCATTTTTTTTTTGTCCCGGGTATCAGTATCATATAACAGTGGCACAAAATCAGCTTCGAAGAGAGGTATAGTCAGCTGGAATCCTTCTTTCAGACTCTAAATATAAATTTCTTTACGCTTTTAATATCAATAGCTTGACTTGGCTCATATATAAGCCGTACGTAAGTGAAGTTTGATGTAGACGCAATTAAAGTATAGAAAAAGCGATATTTAGTGTGTCTTTGAATTGTTGTTGCAAGCCAATGTAAAAAAAGCAGACAGTAAAATCCTCAGGCATAAACACAAAGAATGAAATCGAAGATGCACCTTTGAGTTGGTAGCACTTATAAATAAGAATTTGAGAAATGTTGAATTCTGTTTTGAACATCCAAAAAGATAAAAAAAATCATTGAAAATAATTCAATAATATTCCACTTTAGAGTAAATCCCTTTAACAATCACTTTAAATGTCAAAAAGAAAAAAATCATTCATGAACTATGGTAAAACAAGCTCTGGATGGACCGAATATGCTTTTAAGCTATTTTCTAGATAGTATCATGTATTGTCGTCTTTGTGTGGGTGCGCGATATAATTTGATGTTTTGTCCCAAAATAGTAATTTTTTTGATCTCGATCTCAAATCTCAACCTGAAAAGAAGAAGGGAAGGGGGCGTTTATGTATGGTGAAAGACGCGTAGCGTAATAAGAGAGATACAATACATGTGATAGATCCATATGATATGATATGATATTATCTACTGTTCTGTACTAGAGTAACATTACAGACCACTAAAGTAGTCAGTTTACCATCCAAGCCTCAATCGGTATTATTTTATTACCGCATCCAGTCTTCGATGTATAGATCTTTGTTTAGATCTACAGTGTTTATTGTCTATTGTTCTCTGTCTGCTGAATTCCTCGGAAGAGGAAAATGAAAATCTAAACACCTCAAAAAATCATTGAAAAAAAAAAAAAAAAAAACAATTTTCTTAGTGAACCAAAATTTTTGACATAACAACACTGACTAGGATATACCATTTGAAAGAGTGTTCAGTTCAACATCTTATCACAAAGTGTTTTACCAACTCACTTATAGGAGTAATAGGATATCAGAAGCAAGTATAGAGGTGTCTGGAACATTCTAACTATACGAGTCATACAAGGCATCAAAACAACCAGCCAACCACGATAAAAACAGGGGATCTTGAAAAATATTCAAGATCAAAACACCACATCCATCGCTTCTTGTCCTACATACAACCACGCTAACAACACGCCGTCATGATCACCATAGTACCGTTCTGTATACTGTTTCTCTTGAGTATCCACCTCCTGATTGCATTCCAACCATTATCAAAATCCTCCTTGGTCAAATCATCAAATTCTTACAAAGTTTCTAGCATCGAGAAATGCCCTAGTGATTTCCAGAGCAAGAAAGTCTCGAAGAAGAGTGGCTCGCTCGTTTCAAAAGTTGCCAGCACTTCCAGCGAAAACACCACATCGACAACAAAAATAACATTGGACGATGGTGTTTATTTGTTGAATTCGGATTCAGATTACGAACTGTATTATCTCAATGTGACCATCGACAACAATATTTACCCCTTGTTATTGGACACAGCTTCACCTTACCTTTGGGTATATGGTTCAGACTGCACTTCCTCTGCATGTGATAACTCGGGTCAGTTATACTCCTCATCTTCAACGGCATCATCATCACTGACGCAAACTTTCGCATTGGCTTACTCGTCAAGTACGGCTAGTGGATACATCACCCAAATGGACGTCACTATCGACAACGAGTTATTGTTGCAAAAGTTTAACGTTGGTGTGGCAAGCAGCGTCCCGGATATATTTCTGGATTACAACATTAGCGGTGTTGTTGGATTGCCTTCCAACGTCAACCAGAGCTCAAATGGGTTATCGAACTTGGTCGAAGTATTATATACCAATGATGCGATAGACAAGGAATTGTTCACCCTTGTGTTGAACAACGGATCCAGTGATTATGACGGAGTATTGACGATTGGATCCGTGGTTGATGACTTTTACCAAGGTGAGATCGCATACACGGATATCATTAACAACGGCCAAAGTTACTGGAAGATCGCGATCGAAGCTGTATATATCGATGACTATGCTGTTAAGTTCAACAAAGAGCAGACTATAGATGGCACTCTGACCAACACTTCTAGATTGGCCATAGTCGATACCGGGACCACGATCATGGTGATGAACACCAAGGACCTGCTGAAGATACATTCTTTCTTCGATAACTCTATCTCCGATGGTACCAATTACGCCATCTTGTGTAACGAGACAAAAACTATTGATTTCCAAATCGGCGATGGGGCCAATTTCTCCATAGACTCCACCTCGTATTTGGGAACACTGTACAGTAGTGGATCTGGATACGAGGGTTATTGCGTGTCGAATTTCCAAGGTTTGGATAATGTCGATGACGACGATTCATGGATCATAGGTGGTTTGTTTTTGAAAAACGTGTATACCGTGTTTGATTATCCAGGTCAACAAGTTGGGTTTGCAGAGAGGGCATATGACGATTTCGAATTCGTTACCAAGTCAGCATCATCAGTAGCACAGACGAGTACCGTTAGCGTTGGACTGGGTTCATCAACCTCGAATCATACCTTGCTGGCAGCTTCCACCACTTCAACATCCCACCATCAGGAGGCCAACAAATCAACTTCGGCAAAGAATACATTGAAGACAACGTCTTCTAAAGTGACAAACTCTACATCTTCGGGAAGTACCAGTTACTCACTGAACGCTGGTGGGTTGATTATAGGGTCCAACAATAGCATATTTACACTTATTTCCCTCATAATTGGACTCATAATGGTTTAAAGCTTTCTTTTTTTATGACATTCAATTTAATAAATATATTATAGATCTAATACAGGCTTGGTTTTCATTTCGTTTTCTAATTCTTCTTCCCCTTTCTCTTATTCCTCCTCTTCTTTCTCTCCAACGTGGCAATCTCTTTCAAATCGTCATCACTTGGCTCATACACATGCCATACCGTATAATGCGGCAATCCAGCAACTCTGAACCCAATTTTTTTCAGCAATTTTCCAAACAGCTCCGTCTCCGCATGGTTCATGAAGGTAAACAGCGGGAACATCGCACCTTGTCTGAAAACCTTCAGCTTGGCCAAAATCGACACTCCTCCTACCCCATCCAAATCGACAAACTCGTTAGGATCCCCGTTGATGTCTCTAATATAAGCGAGATGTGCTCGCCATGTTGGATATTCGGCGTAACCTTCGACAATAACATCGTCCTCAGCTAATGTCTTGGCCAAGTCTAACAGCAGATCACTCTCGACCCATGAATTCAAATCATAAGGTTGTTCATTCCCCAAGAAAGTCGGTAATGGTCTCCACACATTAGGCACGATCACATCAAATGTTCCACCAAATTTCATCAAATCTTCAATGATCTCCCCAGGTGAAGTCTCAATATCGGCATCTCGCCAGTAGACCCATGAATGGTACGGTTTCAACAGAGCACTGAGTAACCAGTTCCTGGCTCTACCCATCAATTTCCTCCTGATCCCTTGAATCTTCACATCGTGTCTATCACTAAATCCTTGTCCTATCACTTGTCCAAAATCCTTTTTGAAAATTTGTACCGATCTGAATGGAGAGGTGTATTTCTCATGATATGGAGGTTTGAATGCATTGTTGACCCTATCGGTGTACACTTTGTCCATGTATTTCAAATACAAATCGGATGACCCTTGTCTGGTCTCTTGGCGCTTCAACAGTTCCTCGGCATCTAAATACTCGAGCAATGATCCATTTTGTAAACGCACACTGTAATCAAACAACAGTTCCAAAGTGTGGTCGTTCTCTGAGCAGTCACTCACTAAAAACAGCAAGTCAATTAGCTCATGGTGATATGTCAAATTCATCAAGTTACGGAACATCAATGGTAGCACCGGTTCTGCGTCTCTTAATGGTATTAACATCAAGATCACATCACCTCTTGTCTTTGGATCTCTTGAACGACCAGTGTACAAATTCAAGTCATACGTTTCCACTGTCTGGACCAATATATCCTCTTCACTTAACTCTGAATCTTCAACTTCTCTCACCTGTTGATCCACCACTTCTCCATTCTCGTTTATTTTGAAATATCCAAAATCGTCCTGTCCCACACCGTCTTGAAATTTGATCTCACCTTGTGAGGGCAACGACAGGACTTCCTTCGGGAGATTTCCAGACCCGCTACCTGAGAAAAACAACAACCATATTACGAGAAGTGCAATTATTGCTCCGAGTCCTTTCAACACTCTTTCACGAAGTTGTTGTTGTTGGTTTTGTGATTTTGGGTATAATTTATGCGACCTATAAGATGTTGTGTTAGTCTTTTCCCCTGAAATGATTGAAAAACCAAGTAGGCAGACTTACATAGGAAGATCACTCTTCTTGCCCTGTGTGTCCAATATCAGCATCGCTATATCGGGTATTAATTTCTATGACTATGAATATGAGATTGTGTAGTTGTCAATGATAACTTTTGCTTAATTAAAGCTAATTGCGAGAAGTCACGAATACTGGAACGTGTATATATAATCCAGGTGATATCTTTACGATCCAATTGGGTCCCGTATTTGCCTGTAATGCTATATTTTATATGTGTTCGTCGTGGTATAATTGAAATAAATCTAAAAAGATGAGGTCTCGTTTCCACAAATATTTCTTTCTCTCTAAAACGTTTTTTGTTGTCTTTACTTTTATTTTGCTAGAGTAATTTTTTCATTGTTCTATACACGACTATCAATGGCAACTACTAGCACTTCTCTATTAAGTTGGAGATCTGTGGTTGAAACCACTCTTCTCTTAACAACGCCCAAACATCTTGAGCCAAATACAATGCCCTTTCTTCAGATTCGGCCTTACCTTCAATGTACAATTTCAATTTTGGTTCCGTTCCCGAACCTCTCAGCGTAAATCTAACAAACTCAATCTCAGATTCTGGTGACAATGGTCTGAGAACTGCGGTTATCATCTGTGATGAAGGATCAATTGGTAATACCGGCTTGTTGTCCGAAGTTGAAGAATCAAATCCGGTGGTCAAATCTCTCCAGGACTCCACTGTGTAATCTCTGATCAATTTCGGATACGGGTCCAGCGTATAAGTTCTGATCACTTGGTTGAAAATTCTTGGCGTGGTGAGCAAATCTGGAACTAAGTAGTATCCGTTAAACTCTTTGAAATAGCCATAATTTTGGAAACCTTTAGTGAGTCTCTCTGTAACATTTGTGCCCTGTTGTTTCCAATGTTGATATAATTGAGCAAATACCACAAGGGCACTGATCCCATCTTTATCATGTACGACATCGAACATGAACCCAATAGCTTCCTCATAAGCAAAGGGAACTTTAAAACCTTGATTCTCTAAATCAATCAGCTTGTTCCCGATCCATTTGAAACCAGTCAAAGTATCTTCGTAATGGAAATTTTTTAGCTGTGCAACTGATTTAATCATTTGCGACGAGACAGTGGAATTCAACATATAAGTCTTGTCATCAACTTCAGTAGTTTCCACGATGTAATCAGCGAATAAAAACCCAATTTCATTCCCAGTCAATTGCCTCCATTCGCCACCAACTTTCACAGCTGCTGAAAACCTATCAGCGTCTGGATCATTTGCCAAGACCAAATCCAAGTTGTCCGAGTCCAGCTTTGCCATCAGCAACACCAAAGCACCTTTCTCCTCAGGGTTCGGAAATGTCACTGTTGGGAAATCTGGATCTGATTGTGCTTGCAGCAGAGGCACGATTAAGTCCATTCCCAATCTTTGCAGTAATTCATTTACAAATTGCAAACCAACCCCGTGCATCGGTGTATATACTGCTTTCAATCCCAGTACTGATGTCTTGACTAATTTCTGCTCAACATTGTTCACGTACTCCTTAACGATTTCTTCTCTCTTATTGACCAATAAATTCTTTTCCAATCCTAGTTGAATCACTTTACTTGTGTCCCATGTCTCTTCTACAGGTTCCAAATTCTCCATAATAGACAGCTGAATACCATGGTCATGCGGTGGGATGATCTGGCATCCATTACCCCAGTACACTTTATACCCATTATCAGCAGCTGGATTGTGACTTGCAGTGATCATTATCCCACCGGACAGTTTGTAATAATCAACACTGAATGGAACCATTGGAGTGGCCACTATATCTTCTCCGAGATAGTATACTTTGATTCCTTTCAATATGAATGCCGATGCTGCCAATTCTGCAAATTTGACAGAATTATGACGATGATCATGGCCAATGACGATACTTGGAGTTGTTGCTGCTGTTTTGAGGATATAAGTGGCAAGGCCCTGAGAGGCTTGTAGGACAGTGACATCGTTCATTCTACTGAAGCCTGCTTCCATCTTGGCTCTAAGTCCAGCTGTTCCGAAAAGGATACGCTGTCCCAATCTGAGTTCTAATTCATCAATGTTGTCTGACTTTTGTAAGTCAATGATCTCTTTTCTTGTCACAGGGTTCTATTGAATAATTTGGGTTAGTTCGAACTAATTAGACTCCTAATGCTCGTTGTGGTACATACGACATCTATTCTGAGCCATTCCTTGACAAGGTCATCTAATAATACATTAGCCATATTCTATATCTATTCAAATTGTATAGGTGTGTAAGTGCATTTTGGCAAGATTAGCTATTCCTTTCTCCTTTTTTTAAGATGTGCGTGAAAGTTTGGGGTTATTTGTAGTTTCAGTGAACGACTCTTTGCGAAGGGCTAAAAGGGTCTCACCAAATAATCAAGTGGCTTGTTACCTACTACTTTTGAAAAAGAACTCTTTACAAAATGCCAAAATCAGTAGACAACAAAAGGTTGGCAGAGCAGCTTCCACCATTAAGACAATTCAACTCCCACATCGAAAAGGTTTGACTTGTAGATCATAGATAAATGATAATGCTCTCAGTTTGCCACCAACATTTCTTGTTATCAAGGAAATTTATTTCGAAACTTTTTGCAGGCGTGACATAGCACGACCTCAATTCAAGTCTTTCATGAAACTCTTCGATGAGTAACACAAAATATTCTTGGCTCTCCATCTGATTTCTGATCGGTACAGTTATCATCGAGAAGAGTGCGGCCACGTTGTCCGATTCATCTGTTCCGATTTGGAGTTCTCCTGCGACCACTTTACAAACCCGGGACCTCTGTACCAGTTGATAAACTCTGGATTCCTTGTTGGTAACGGAAATTCTTTCGTTGGTTTGAAGCCTGCTTTCAACGCTACATCCGTCTCTTTTGACCTTTCTAACCAGTCCAGCCTAAAGACTTGAAGCACCACCAACGATGTGGCCAACAACAAACCCTTGTAAATTCTGCGGTGTAGGATCTCTTTGCTACTAAGAACGCCCATGATGGAACACCAAGAAATCTGAACACTGGTCTATCAATAAAGAATTTTCAGGAAAAGCGCTTTTTAAGGTGGGTTCCCAGCATGTTCCAAAACTAAATATCTACCTAGATGATCGTTCACTACTTTCTTCAAGGCAAGAATTGTTTTACATAAAAAAATTTCCCCATAATATCGATTTGAAACAGGGAAAGATTGATAATGGCATCCTAGTCATTATTCCCGAGGGATAACTTTAATTTGTGCTATCAAATGACTATCATTGAAAAGAGATGATTAATTCTATACAGTTCTCAGCTTATCCGTTCTAAAGTATTTCATCATCTTCAAATTCTTTTTCCCCTAAGCACTGTTTCTCTCTTTGTTCATTTCAATTTCAAAACAAAATCACACCACAAAATTTATATAAAAATGACAAGGGAAAAAGAAATATTTCACTAACTGTTACTCTTTTGGAAAGTGAGGACTGCATGACCCTCATCCCTATAATCTTACCAATTCAATAGTAGTCAGGGCTCGCGCAGTTGCTTCGCTCTAGATCAGAAATCACGCTACTTTTTCACAAGAAAAAAACACAAGTTTTTCTTATGTAAAAACAGCCTACAGGAGAAAAAAAACATCCTCTTTTTTTGTATTGTAGTACGATCTATGCATCAATGACTAGAGAGCGGTTAAAACCAGGTAGTTCTCCAGATTATTATATAAAGGCTACTAGACATCCTCCTTTTATCAATTAAATATTCTCTATCAGTTCATTATCATATAACAACAAACACTACTACTACCACCTCCACCACCACAACAACAACATATTATTTACAATGTCATTCGCCATTCCATTAAGATTCGCTACTGCTTCCGCATCAAGAACAATTGTCAGATCAACAGCCGCCAAAAGACTCGGTCCAAACCCATATATTGGTGAAGTCAAAAGAGTTGCTCCAACAGTTGCCAAATGGGGAGTTATGATGTTTGGTTTCTTAACATGGCCACAAGCTTTTGTCTATGGTTTTGAAAAAACCACTGGTGTTTAATTCAAATCCAGATACAACTAATATTTTTACAACCCAATGAATTATCATATTCAAAGATGCATACGTTTTAACGACCCCTTTTTTTCTCTCTGTTTTGTTTTTGCTTTCCACTCGAGTGTTATATAAATTCCATAATTTTCAAGATACAATATTTTATCTAATTAATACTCTGCATTGTAGTTTCTGATTATTTTATCTCTGAAAATCTTATTTTGCCAACAATGTGGGTGCTTGTAGAGTGTAGTGTTCATCAAAGTGCTGTCGAAATTCAGTGTCTTTTTTTCATCAAAAACTCAATTCTTGATGAAATAATAAAGTCATACATAAAAAACAAAAAAATTATCTAACACCCTAGTGTTACCACTGCCCAAGTGATAGCTATGCCGTCAACTTGCTAGATTTGCTACAAGTTTCCAAAATTCAGTTTTCAAGTCTTCCGCCTTACTTTGCTCTTCAAGTGATAATCGTGCACTTTCTGCATCGATTTCTTCATTTATGTCTTTTGAACGTGCTGGGCCATTGAAAATAGCATTAAGCCACATCTCCAAATTTTGTGGATCGAAGTAGTGATTGTACGGCAAGAAGTAAACGGTACCCAAGTCTTTGTAATTGCTATGGCAAATGAAGCAATGTTTCCCAAAGCTGGAGGGAACACTCATCTGACTGCGTTTCGTTATCAACGAAGTAGTCTTCGAACAGCTTAGCAGCAGGAAATTCCTTTCATCAGATATGAATTCCGAATATTTGGTGCCAAGTGTTGACGGTCTGATATCTGGGAGATAAAATTCATTCTGCTCAAACAAGATTTTCAAGATGGCAACGGTTCTTATGGGAAGATTATCAAGTTCTTGAGCACCGCTAACAAAAGTACTATTTATAAATCTTTTGTCAAATTATCCCTCAGATTCTCTTAAATAGTACATTCCATTACTTGAAATATACACGGGTACATTTGGAATCACACGCAGCACTACAGCCTGGTTTTTATACAGTTGTATACAACACCCAGTTAGAACAATCACGGAAATTTAGCGCGTAAACCAACATAACCCCAAAAAAATCTTATCGTCTTTGCTCCACTATCTGTAGGGAGTATTGCACCTTGCAACTTTACTATGTGGCTCTGATCCAGGGATCAAAACTATCGTTTTAAATCTCTGCTGGGAGGCACAATATAACCTATATAAGTGAAATTGTCAATATAAATCTATTTGTCATTTCGACTTATCTTGAACTTGTGCCCAGTCTTATATGATTCAGCTCCTTCTGCGCAGGTATTGCTCTCAAGCAATCACCTTTTGATTTTAGTATGTTATTATGTTAGAATTCTATTCTGTTGGCGATGTAACAATTGTCTTTTTGATGGGATATCTCCGATCCCTACAGGGAATAACTTTTGTCCACTCGAAACCACCTCCGATTGGTATGGAAACCCGCCTGATTCGCTACTCATACCACACTTTAGTGTTTCTTCTAGGTGCTAATGACGATGATGGAGACTGGTCTAATAGCTTCAATTGATTTATGACAGTTTCCTTACTCGTATCAATTTGTCAAAACATGCACGACTAAACTAAACAAGTGTAGGCTGCAAGGGGATAGATAGCCTGTTATTGTTACTGACTACTACGTCTGAAAAGGTGGGCTATGTGGTTAAGTATCGTGATCAGGACACAATTGGGCGCTGTTGTTATCTATTATTTCTCTAACAATCAACAATTTGCAAGGATTTGCTAACAGTCTGCTCATGAACTAATTTGGCACTCTAATACAATAAGGTGAGCACGTTTTGCTTCGAGCTCTCGATGAGTTCTATAATTAAATTATTATTAAAAAAAAAAAAAAAGACAGCCACAAAAGGCAAACTGAGAGTACATCGTGGCTAATAAACTATACACCAGGGGCTGTGAGATGTGCCATTAGCCACACATTGGAAGGACAGGGGCATGAAATTATTGATTATGGCCGAGAATTTTTGATACATGTATCGAATTTTAATAACTCCAAGAGATGACTGAGCGATTACAAACTCAGCGGAAATCGGGTATTATGGATTGCTACCTGTATTTCATAGTGGGATAGTGGTAATTTTTGATCCACCAAGACCACGTTCAGAGGGGCGTTGTATGTGTATTACAAGCCTGCACAATTACATAACCTACACAATCACACATACACACACTAGAAAGCATACACAAAAAATATCACATAACAACTCACCACACCAATTTAGTGCTTGCTATTGACAAGGAAGACTTTTTGTAGTATTGTGATAGCATATGAAAAACTCTTGCGTGTGATTTGTTTTTCTCAATTAAATATCAGAGTTGTTATCTCTAAAGTTAAATAATTTACTAGTCCAAACAGACGCTACATCCAACAAACACAGTCCAGCATGTTCAAAACTCAATTGAGTAAGATACAGAGAAGGCTTTATCTCAAGACTATTATTATTATATTCATTTTGTTAGATGTGCTATATTTCATGTTGTACAATGATCAAAATTATCTTCAGCACCTCAAAACACACTCACATCAATTCTCACCTTTGCATGATTCCAAATCAACAGCCACCAAAGCCATTGATACACCGTCAAGACCAGCGACAGAACCAGTAGCTGTTGTACCAAGCTCTTTTGCTACACCTGAAGCGAAGGCCCAGTTGCAACTTCTAGATTCGAGTGATGAAGAGCATCGTCTTCGATCATTTTTCCCACAAAAGGCATACACAGGGGTTTCGAAATCCACAAATACGAAACTATCTCAATATAAAAATTTTGGCCAATTTGACAGACGATTACTTCCTGCGTTGTGGCTTGATTTGATCAACAAGAACATCAATGACAGTGGGGAAATAAGTCCGAATTTTAAACTACCGTTTAACTGGGAATTGCTCAACAACATCGTTGCAAGATTGGTCAAACTTCCTTATTTCAGTGAAATTATTACTGGAAAGATAAACTGTAAGCAATTCAGAGACATAGCTCCAGACAATATCCCACTGACGTTTTTAGAGCAGTTTTGTGAGGATTTTGATTACACTTCACCTAATTTTGACAACGATTACAAGCTACCGATCAAAGTGGTTAGGAAAGTGGATCAGTACCTCAAGGATATTGATTGGAGACGGATCCATGGGATGATGCATATCTTGCAGACGCTGGAGATTCCGGCTAATGTATTATTTATGGGACTGCTGAATACAAAGTCATTGTTAGTGCCATTGACGAAAGTCAGTAATGGTGACAATGACTTGACCAAGTCAACAACCAAATTGAATAGCTATTACGATAAGCTCACAAAGGATTATGTTAATTCCAATATCGAAGAGGGAGTGGTGACGAAAGAAGATGTGTTAGTTAATGGAATTTCAGCTTTCAAAGAGTTCATGAAATTGAAAGAGAAATTAGTGATACCTGAAAACACAGAGATAACACCTGTGTACAGGCCTAACAAGCCTACGATACTAGGGAAAGGGATTTCACTCGAGCCTCCGCTGAAAGTGCTTCCCTTGGATAAGACCCAATTTCAATGGTACTTACCAGATGAGATTTCCAAGTTGGAAAAGGAATTAGATGAAGCCACTGATAAGCAATCAACAAAACAGACCAAACATTTACTCGACTGGGCCAAGCTCGTTCTGGATCCGACAATAAGACAACCATGGTATTACGGCATTCCGTCCATCCAGAATAAATTGCTAGATCACTACGATTGGCGATTTTTCGACCAGATTACCGTTGAAGCCGATAAGGAACTTCACGTCAATGTGCTCCACAGACTAGCAAGAACTTGGTTTAAGCTCTGCCAGGAGTTTGGGGTTGCTAGCTGGTTGAACCATGGCTCATTGATAGGATGGTATTGGAATGGGGCTAGTATGCCTTATGACGGTGATTTGGATTTACAAATGCCGATCCAGTCACTACATACAATGACCAAGTTTTTGAACCATACGTTGATATATGACTTCAGTGATGATTTGACGTATGTGAATAATGACTGGCAAGTGGATAACAGACTGGAGTTGGGGTTGCGTAGTTATTTGTTCGATGTGGATCCTGCGTATTTTGATAGGAACGGGATCAACAATGGGGAGAATAATATCGATGCAAGATTGATCGATACCGAGACTGGATTGTATATCGATTTGACCGCGTTGGCTGATTTCCATAGTGAGACTCAGAGAGATCTCGAGGTGCAGAAGAAGTATTTGGAGATAACTGGCTGGACGCATCCAAGAGTGATGATCCCTCCTCATATGGGGCAATTCTTTGACGAAGAAAGTGGCAAGTTTGGAAAAGACGACAAGAAGTCAGGTCTGCTCATGGACAAATTGATCAAGGAGATTGACAAGAGTTTGAAACTGGGTAAGAAAGATTCGACATCAACAAGTTCTCCGACAAAGAACATGTTTTACGATTTTGTCCATTGTAAACATTTCCACACCTACAATTTGAACGAGTTGTATCCTTTGATTCCAACTTATTTTGAGAACACCATCAGTTACTTGCCAAACAACTGGTATCGTAACTTGTTAGTCGACTATGGCTCGACAAACCCAATAAAGATGGATTACTATGACCATAACAAGTTTTGGCCCTCACTGAAAATATGGATCAGTTATAAGGAATGCCCTGTATGGGATTTTCATAGTGGTAAACCTGAAAAGGGTGACACTGAGCAAGATGTGATTATGGAATGTTGTGATGCGAATGATTTGATCGATAAGCAGGTGAAGATGAGTTATTACTATGGATTGCAACACCAAAATTTCGTCAGGAAATTGAAGATAGGGGAGAAAGGTGTGGTACATTATAATTATGAAAAGGAGTTACTACCGGTGTTGCAAAAGGGTGAACCTGGACATGCTTTGAAAAGTGAACCATTTGTTAATAGATTTTTGTATTGATGTTAATCAATTTTGTATGGATGGGGCTCATTTCAATTTTTTTGTTTTTTGCTTCCTCGAATAACAATATATAAAAATAAAAAAATAAAAATTAAAAGGACATTCGTTGTAAGGACAAAGTATAGCTTCACGAGGACCATGTCATTTGCAAACTTTGACGTTGAAGCACAAACTGGGACCACACGATCAAGCAATGGAGCAGCACAGCCACAACAGAGTGTGCTATTGGATAAGTTGTCGGACAGTGTCTCTGAATTTGCAAACAATTTGAATAAGTTTGAGAAGAACCTCCAATCTATTGGTTCAGATAACGATAACACCAGACTACGTTCAATACTAAGTACGTTTCATGACAAGTTGGATAAATTATCTACTTTGATCAACTCGCAACTAAGCAAAGACCAGCAGCTGCTCTCAGATAAAGAAGCGTTCACTTATAACAAGATCTCGACAGAGTTCAAGAGGTTAAACAACAAGTTTTACACAATCAAGTCCGAATACCACGAGAAAATCCAAACCTTCCCGATATCCACACAATTGCTTATCGACGAAGAGGAACAACAACACCGTCATTCTGAATCAACTCCGCTTTTAGCTCAGCAGGTACAACAACAACAGCAACAACAACAGCCGCGGATAAATGATACTGAATTACAGTATCACCAACATGTGATCCAACAAAGATCACAGGATATCAATCAATTGAGCAGTGGGGTAGACGATATCAATGTAATTTTCAAAGATTTGAACAATTTGATCCAACAACAAGGTGCCAATGTGGATCGTGTGGAGGATAATTTGATCACGTACACAAATAACAATCAATTTCTGAATCAAGAGTTAATCAAACTGGATAATTATCAGCGGAGAAAGGGTAAATGGTGTTTTTTCTTACTTGTGGGATTAATCATCTTGGCCGTGGTGGTATTACTGATCCTATCTTGAGAGTTGAAGGAGTGTTTATAAATATATGTATTGGTCTATATAGCTTTTATTCATGATTACGATGAAATGAAAACAATCTTCGTAAATGACCAATTTCTGGTGAGTTGCAAGTGCTGACATAAGACTCCAATACGGGATGTATCACGCTATACGAAATTTCAATTGTCTCACAAAGCTTGAACCCACGTTGATAAGTCCCCATAAATCCATCTAGCTCATCCCATTGCAATGTCTTTGTGTTTGATAACACAATGGTACCTTCATCTTGTATTCTGGAGAGTGAAGTTTCTGGGGAAAAATATTTTGTGCCATAGTAATCAAACAAGGAATTGAACCAAAAATAGTTGGACGAGGAAGGGATCTTTATCACTGAGGAATCTATCAAATAATGGTTGAGTGAAATTCGAATATCAGTAGCGTTCATTGTATCGCTACTATTATTGGTGTAAACCAATAGGTTATCACTTTCCTTGGAAATAGGGGAAGGTTTTAAATGATGACATTTCTTTAAACCGTGGCCCTCGTATTGTTTCAAATCAATTGTCAACGTTGAATCAACTGGCCCCTTTACAACAATCTTAGTCACTTGTGTTGTACATATCGGCATCAACAGGTCCACCTTATCGTGGATTCGCTCATCTTGGGTGTAATAATAAAAATAGTTGATATAACGTCGCTGGGAAAGTATCGAGACACCATAGTTGACAAACAGCTCGTTAAATCTAGCCCTACTGAAGATCTCATTCAGTTTATTTGGGGTAATTTTGTCATTTAGAAACATGATGTAACAACACGCCACTGTACCTGATCTGCCCTTCCCAGCTTTGCAATGCAACACGGCAACATTTTTGGAGTCACCATCTGAAGTTAAGTAATTGTGCAAATCGGTAATTATCTCAAGAAGTGTTTGGAATGTGGGAGGTTCATGATCCACAAATGGGAAATACCTCATTGACGGCGTGTTTCCACTGATGTCGTATCCGATTTTCTCTGCTCTGAAGTTGTAAAAACTCCAATTATCAATACCATGTTTCAGATCGAGGAAAGACACTAGATCTGATAATCTATTAGGTCTGTGGTGTTTGTGTAGTTGGTCATCGACTGGACCCGAACAGACGATTAAGTTGGGTAAGATATAAGCTAGATCTAGTTGTTTGCGGGTAATTGGGTCATAGTATTGGTTTTGTCTGAAGGTGATGAGCGAAGATAACAGTCTATGGACTGTCATCTATGGTGGATAGATAGCAATGAGACGTTTTCGACGTGATAGAAGTTCATCACTCCTTTACAACTTGCGTGCGTTTGTGGTTTTCTAGATTTGTTTTTTAATCTTTTTGTTCTTCTCACTGTGTAAAGCTTTGACAGCTAGCTCTGATAAGCTGATAAAGATTGCATTCTTCCTCTGAGCTTTCTTTTCAGTTCGCATTATATCAATCTATGATTGACTGACTAACTGACTGACTGCCATCTTGGTATAATCATAATCATAATTATAAGAAGATAGCATAGCATAGCATTGTACAATTTGTAAGAGATAGCACCCGCTTATTCTTTCTTCAATATTGTCCCAGCAGTGATTCGAAAAGACGTCAGCAGAATACAATTTGAAGCCGGGGTTTTATCTCACTCAAAAAAAGCAAATCAGATATTGATTAACATATTTGCCTCTTTTACACAAGAGAATATGCCAGCTCACATCCCAGTAGTGTTAGGTCTCGGACTATCCATCGGGGTAGCCACTGCTATCTACGTGAACAAGGACAAGATAAAAGATTTATATGAGCAAAAGAGAAGAGAATTAGAATTGGAAATACGTTTGATCCATGAAGAATACCAAAGAACTTTCAATCCACACGAAGTGTTTGAGTTACAAGAACAGGGTAGAACCACTGCAGCCACCTCATCATCTGCGAACCCATTCAATGATACTAACCGCATTTCTACCAGTACTTCAAATGTGAGCGAGTCTGAAGATGACAGAGAGGAAGAAGAAGGAGAAGAAGAAGAGGATGATGACTTGTACCATTCATACAGCGGATCTATTACATCGGGTTCAAAACATGATTTGAGACAGAGAGTAGTCCATTTAAATGAAGCAGAGCCGGGTAGTGGTTCTGTCAGTACTACCAACACTGATTTTTTCAGTTTTGTCGATGTCCACGATGATGATGGTGATGATGACGATAAGGAAGATGTAAGTACAGAGGGGATTAATACTCCTACTGCAAGTGAAGCTGGCGATTATGTTCAGGCAAGAGCATTTGCTTGAATAAAGGTAAACCAATTTTCAAGGATAAGGGAAAGGAATAGGAGGGATTAATAATGGTATAGTACGGGTGGGTTTTGGTTATAAGACCATATTTTCAATAATCTTTTTTTATTTTTATTACAGTTTATTTCTTTATTATTTTTGATGATCAGTTCTGTTCAGGAAACCGAATGATGTAATATGTATGGATGTATTTATGCTAACCTCTTATTTCATCCACCTTTGGCCTTTGCCTCGCCGACGATCTTCTTGATATGATCCAAACCTTCATCTGATTTCTTTGAATCTTTGTACTTGACTTCTAAATAGGGAAATTTGATTATTATCGAGTCAAATACTAGTATGTCATTATTTGTAACGAATTTGACTTCATTTTGTGGTAAGATCTTGTACAACTTCTTGAAAATTTCAATACCGAGATGGTTCTTGATGGAGACCTGTCTTTGTAAGATCTTGTTCAACTCATAATCCTGTTTGTATTGTTTCTCCAAGCGGTCATAATTTCTCAGCAAGTGTTGTTCATTTATCAGTTTGATGTCCTTGGCATTAGATATTATTTCCAAAGGTTGAGTTTGCGAATTGTTTATATTTTTCAACACTGACTTTCTGGATATAATTTGAATGTTCTTGATGAACGTGGTTTTCAACACTTTGTAATTCTTGCTCTTATTGACTGGTGATTCGTTTTCCACTCTGGTCTTGTCCAACACCCCACTTTTGGAGTTATCATCCAATGCCAAGGTTATCAAGTTGGAAGATGGGTTATACGAATAGATTGTGCCTTGGAAAGTGGTGTTGATCGTTGTCTGTATTTTGACTCTGGAAAGATGTGTTAGTACCAGGGGAGGTAAATAAGTCTTGAGATGAATGATAAACTTACTTCAAGTTCAAACAGTTTTCCAAGTTGATAGACATGTTGTGCTCTTCTTCTTCTCGTTCCTCTTCTCTTCTCAATGTTGTTTGTGTTCAGCTAATCTTTCATGAGTTTTTCAAACTTTTTCTTTGTTTTCCAAATTTTCCTCCATCATTTTTGGGATCTGTGTATAATTTTTTAAAGGTCTAGAGACACAGGAGAAACAAACAAAGCATTTGAGGGAGTTGAGGATAAAAACGCTCCGAGATTGAGACAGATAGGACTCATGAACACCCTGAAAGATGCCACAACCACACCACCACCAACCATCTAAGGAAGAGGCCCATCTTTTTGAAGAGCTGAATGTCATAGATGTGGGCATAGTCAGTGAAGACATCATCCCAGATTTGGAAACCAACTCACATATTTCTTCACCTGGTAGATTACTACACAGAAGTCGAAGAAACAGCAATACAAATTCACCTCCAACGGGTTTACTTAATGTCACTACCGCAGTGCCCGAAATTCTAAGCGATACGGATGTCGAAGATGCAGATGAAATGTCTATAGCCACTACGGTCTCAACCGATTCTCTAAATGACAATGATAATGACAACGACGAGATATTGTCACTGTACCCAGAGTTGAAATTTGAAATGGCAGATAAACAGGACTTCATAACGGAGATAAATGATTGGTTCGTGATGAATGATTTGAACAAGTTGGATAAAGTGGTGCTGATTTTCAAACACTCCATCAATATCGAACCATTTATGGGATTGGAGGAAAAGGAACAACTCAATGTGATTACATCTATCACTCGAAGTTTGCAACAACTGTTACAACTGAGAAATTTTCAAGACTTACTCAAGCATCTTATCTGCTTGAACTATTTACTGATGGGATGCATTGATGAGATTACCAATGAGGATCATCAAAAGACAAATATTTTCAAAAACTTGACTATCATGATTAAAGATACTGGGTTGTGCAATATACTTTTTGACACGATCAAAATCATATTGAATGAAATATTGCAATATTCCCCTAGTTTAAATATCAATCTACTAGAGTTGAGCACCCTCAGCTTTTATTCAACAACACTATTGTACTTCTCATTATGCTTCATCTTAGATCTGGATTCGCATTTTTATCTATCATATAAGGAGAAGGAGAATTTTGTTGAAGCATGTCACAAATCTGGTTTGCTTATAGAGTGCACGAAGGCAATTGATTCATGGAGATGGTTGAGCTCTGATCCAACCAGTATTCAGTCTAAGTTGAAACAAACACTAAAAATACGAAATGTGATTGTCTTGGTCTCCAAATTGATCTTGCTGGAATTTGGTGGATCCCAATTGATGAAGAGCACAAAGCAGTTTTTGCAAAAAAAGTACGATAGTGACACTAAGAGCCAGGACAGCTCAGATAATAATGAATACAAAGTGTCACCCTTGGACTATCATTTTTTCAAAGAAGATTTGAAAATGAGGTACCCTTCATTTATCCCACCTTCATCTTCACTATCAAAGCAAGTTGAAATCAACTTGGAAGAGGTTTCCACTACATCAGAGAGATCACAATCGTTGCCCTTTGTGAATAAGACGGTATCTGAATCTTTGATCAACGAACCCTTTTCGCAAAGAAGAGCCGCAGCAGTGAATAACATTGCCCAGCCACCTCCGGAGGTACATATCGCTACACCGGCACCGTCTCCTACTCTAACACCTGTGACTTTTGATTCCCCTTCGCAATTCTCACAACAACAAGATAAGATATTTGAGTTCAACAAAGATACCAAGAAGCTTTTCCAGAATACTTCAAATTATCCATATCTTTACCCAGCAGATGACCAAGCTCCCCGGAGCATAAAAGAGGCAACGGAAATTTTTTTCAACAGCGTTAAAGAGGATATTAATACAAAACAGTTCATGAATGTTTTTGAGGATTTTATAATACAAGAGAGAGGAGTGGTAAACACAATTGAAAATGGGAAAAAAAAGTTCAATTATGATGCAAATGACGTCAAACAGTATCCGCAGTTCAAAGAAGAGATTGTGGCGTTGATGAGAGTCGAGACTTTCTATAAGGAGTCATTGTCGTACTTCAATTCATTGGTTAAGGTCTTATTACAAACAATCGAGTCCTCATCGATAAGTAAAGAAACATTGAAGAAATACAACCAAGTGCAAGAGAAGGAATTGACAAGGGAGGAGATCTCCAAATTACTGTTTGAAAATAACGCTAGTGGCTTATCGATGCCTTTGAAACAGAAATATGAGATTGATAGAGTGAAAGAAGTCACATTGAAATACTCGTCCCAAATATTGCATCAGTTGTTGAAATGGTTTAAACTTTCACATTTGTTGAAATTTGAATTCTTTTCCATGATTATATTTGATAACAATTATTACCAAACATGTCTTGACTTCATCTCAACCAATTACGAAGAGAACCTGATTCATCTCAATAACCATAACGAATTCATGTTGGAGAATTTAAACATAGATGATCTGGACATGATGTCGGAGAAATTCAATAATGACGAGTTGGCGTTTTTGAAATACCAATACTATTCAGAGGTTAACTATAACAAGGTTATCAAAGAAGAATTTCTCATTCCAGACTATCAATTTTTCTACAAATGTCTCCAATTGAGCTCCCATCTGGACAAATCTGACACCACTTTTGATGACACAAGAAGAAACCAAATTGAAAAGTTCAAGAAGCAAATCAATTTGCTAAAGGACCCACTGAACAAGAAAAGATTACTGATTTACTATGGAATCAATAACCCAAAGATAATCATATACAATTGGAAGTATTGTTTCATATTGACGAATTTGCTTAATACCTTGTACTACACGATGAACAATAACAAGACACAAAGAGTCAATCAGCTAATTGAGAAGAAACCAACCGACTTGTTGAAGTTTTGTCTCAACTTGAACAACAGATTTTACTACAGGCCGGTCTTGAAAATTATCAAATTGATCATCCCCTTCAATGGCCGCAAATGGAAAGCGAACAACATGGACTCCATTTCGATGATCTACTTGTACTACAAAGTCGGCTTGAAAGATGATTGGCTCACGAAGAATTACAACAATGCCAATCTTGATATCGGTGAAGAGTTGAAAAGGTCATACAAACAAGAATACTCATTGAGATCGTTACTACAGTATTACAACATTAAGTACTATGAAGGAGAGATGTCCAAGTTGGGCTATGAGTATTACGAAATGGACTATTTCAACAAGGAGTTGGAGATTTTGAGCCGATTGTACTTATCTTCGCAAGGCGGTACCTCGAATGAGTGATTTCAAACAGATAAAATCACCCAAAGAGGAAGTCATAATATTTCACTAACGCGCATTTTCTTTCTGCAAAAAATTTAATTTTTTTGTGTTTTGTAAACAAAAGATCTTGTGTAGAAAAATAAAAGAAGGATAGGCAATAGGAGAAACGAAGGCTAAGAAGAACTCGGTTTGAATCACCTACAGACTTATAGAGTAGTGGAAGATTATATTCAATGTCATTGTCGTCATCCGAGATAACAAGATTGTATCTCCATCGGATACTTAAAGATCTTTTACCGCTGGAAGCTGGCGAGTCATATGTGAACAATGCATTTAACGACATATACACTTCGATGGTAGATAACAAAGATGGATCATCGATGTCTGCAAACTCGGTGCTGATTCTTGACAAATACCAACCAGTGATAATGATCAACAACAGTGCGGTACCTAAATGGGAATTATTCCAAGAAATGATTCAAAAATTGATGTCTTGTCGTACTATAGATCAGACTGCGAACTATCTTAGCTTCTTAGGATCATCACATAAAGTATTACAAACACAACAACAACAACAACAACAACAACTGCCACCACTGAGGAAGTCTGACATACGATACAGCTCAATGACACACTTGCAGAACCCACAATCTCATTCCACTTCCCAAGACAGAGCCAGTTTCAGATCAAGTAGTTTCACAATGGGTGGTAAGACTTTGGACCAATTGATCCAACCATATTATTATGATTACAAAGGAGTGTTGAAAGACAAGGATATATTACAGTATTTGTCATTCACATTATTGGGTTCCACAAGCACAATGTTTCCATTTGGTGATGATGGTGTCATTCGGTTACCACAGAACCTCAATTATAGTATAAGCGGGCTTCTCTACAAACTATTAGAGCCCGCATTGTTATATCGGAAATTGTACACAAAGTTTTCCGAGTTGAGGATGTCTGACGTGGTATCACAAGTGAAGATTGCGTTTATCACAGAGCTGTCGGCCACGTATCTACAGGGGTATCTGAAATTGGTGAACAATTTATTTAACGACCAAGACTTAACCTTGTTGAAATTACATTTGAGCCTATTCAAGGAAATCATCAAGTTGAGATTCATCTACTACTGCACATCGATTTTGGAGCAATCTGATGGTTCCACATTTTTGTCCCAGTTGTTCAATTTCAGTCACCATGGAGATTTGTTGATCAAGGAAATGGCCCAGAACTTGTTTGTGAAATCGCTGATTCCCTATTACGAAATGGTGTTGAATTGGATAACCGATGGACAAGCAAGTAGCGACATTGAAAATGAGTTTTTTGTACACTTGAAGCCCGACAGCATTGACATTTCAATCAATGATTACCAGTTCATTGCTGGTAAAATACCCACTTTCTTTCCACTGGAAACTGGCAGAAATATATACCAAATCGGCAAGTCTATCGTTTTCCTAAAATCACTAGGAACCGAACTTAATTGGCTAAACCAGCTCAATCAAAGATACAGACAGCTAATTTTGGTGAAGCATCAAGGTTTAATCAACATGAGCATCAACAAGTTTTCAACTTTAATAGAAGTTGAATATCAAGAAGTTGTCAACCACGCTAGTTTCGTGGTTTACAGCAAATTTAAGTTGATTGATGACATCAAGGGAATGAACAATATCTTGTTGAGAAACGGTGACTTTACTGATTCTATCATAAGGAGAGGTTACGAAACGTTGGACGGACCGTCAATGGCTCTCACTAGTCATAAACTGAACAGGTTGCTAAACACAGCAATTCTAGATTCAAGTGTTAAGAATTACCCAATTGAAACTGTGAATAAAATTGATGCTAGAATATCGAACAATGGTAGCAGTGGGTTTGAATCATTCACCTTAGTTTATAACCCGCTGTTGCAATTAGTATTCAAAGATTCCAGAAAGGAATACTTGAGAATATTTAATTTCTTTTTCAGAATGAAAAGACTTTCATTTATGTTACAACAGGCTTGGCTAGAATCTAAAGGATTGAAAGAGTGGTCTCGACATGTGACGAGACTCAGAGCCGCAGCCAAGCGCAAGCAGGTGGCTATAGAAGGTGTGGATGTAAATTACTTGCTTGTCATGGACCATGTCAAAAGGTGGACTATTATAGGGTCCAATATGATCAAATTTATCAGTAAGGTTACGATGTATTTCAATTACGAAATCGTTGAAAAAAACTTTTCAAAATTGATTAACATCTTTGAATGCAAAAATGAGACAAGCCAGGTGCATAAGAATAGTGATGGCGTTAAAAAGCTTGCTAGAATTTTACCTAACCTGGAATACATGACAAGGGTCAACAGCTCCATTGTGAGTACAATACCAAAGCCAGAACTAATACAAAATGAATTCAATGACTTCAATCTCGATGAAATGATCGAATACCATCAAACTTACATCAGGAGCATATCAAGAAACAAGCTTCTTGACACAGGAAATACACTATCCAAAGGAACATACTCTAGCACATATTTCATACATCAGTTGAACAATTTGTTGAATTTGGTGCACGGTTTCTTAGAGCTAAATGACGAGAATCACCAGAACGTATTGGAGTTGTTGGAGACGATTACGGCGAGCCCGCATGAGACTGAGCTGATTGAAAATTTGAGGCAGAATATGGACAGGTTCAACGACAACCTCTATGAAATATTAATTGAGTTCAAAGGGTGCTCCGATGTATTTCAGAAGGATTTGGTCAGTGATGATGATCCAGAGTTGAAGTATTTTGGAGCTTTGTTATATGGATGATGTCTATAAGTTATTGTTAATAGCAGGTGCGGGAAGTCTTGGGTTAGTAGTTCTCTTGTGGTCAATCAGAAGAGTTACTGTAATTCGCACACATTTCAATAATACATCTGTTAACTCAGATTTATTCACAATAAAACTCATAAATCAATGATGATGATGATGATTATGTAGTCGTAATCACTCACTTAGTGAGTTTTTGATTGCCTTCTATATACCATTTGGAATTTCAAATGTTGCTTCTCGCATCTAAACACTGATACTGATAAAATCCCTTTTTTTTGCTACCCTGGTACTGTTTCAAATTCCCTTAAAGCCCAGTAACCATACCCAAGTGAGCAGATCAAAGATTTTGAAGTTTGGTTAGACTTACAAAATTCTATCTGAAATTTAATCTGCACAGATGAGTTTCACATTACTCAACAGCACGACGAGGATGACAAGATACAGTCAACAGAACCATGTTATCACTGAAAGAAGATCACACCCTAGCAAAGGTGTTTTTTACACAGTTACTGTCAAGGTTCCCGAGGAAAAGGAACCAGAGCCAGAGTGGATGATCACGAGAAATGTCCTCAAATTATACTCAGATAAGCCTAATAACCGGATTAAAAAGACAAAGATATCAGGTAGTGATTTGAACACGATTTCCGATGATGCGCTCAAGAAATTCATATTTATAAACGATGGCAGCTTTACCGATGACTTTGCTTATATGGTGCTTTTCGATAAAGGGTTGAATAAGTTAGAGTCAGCTTCATTATTCAAACGAAAATACAACTGGAGCAACAAAAACTCTCCTTTGAGGTTACATAGACTCAAAAGAGAGACGACGAAGACACTGGGGGGCAAAATTACAAAACGCACTTTTTGGGAAACGAAAGTGTTCAACCAAAAGGTAAACATTCCGTGTTCTAGAATAGGACATCTGTTCCTTATTTCCCCTTGTCGTAAGTTCGGATATATTTTTGGAGGGTGCACCAAAGTGGTGAGATGGCCCGGGCTGGTACTTAATCCCAAAAGTCGTTATTGGTTGGCTCCAACCAACGATATATGGAGGGTGAGCTTTGATTCGTTATCATGGACAAAGGTGGGATCTTTTGAGGAGCCTGGAAAGTTACCTCTTACAGATCGTCCAGCCCGCCCAGTCTATTATCTTGATGTGTTAAGTGATTACTATTATTATCTCGAAATGACTACATGCAATATGAAGATACGGTCCGAATTCTCCCGTTATGAAAAATCAGTGCACTTGTTAGATCTTTTTACAGTAGACAAAAGAGAAAACCCCAATTTTAAGCTTATAGCTGAATCATTGTGGATGGATTGGCAGCATTTTCTTAGAGAATATTGTTCAGACCGTATTGTTGTATTATTGACATGTTCGCTAAAATTCGAGTTTGACATTCGATTCACTTTAGCGAAATTGATTCATGTTATAAAGTCCGAGTTTGATGCGGATTACCCCTTACCATCAAATAATCAGATCCGTATATCAAATGATACTTTCTTGTCACAGTATGGAACAGGTTCTTTAGCCAGAGTATTCTCTAACAGCGGGCAAAAAGTTGTTAGTAAGTGGTGGTCGCCATTTGTATGCTGAACAGGTGTGGCCCTTTATGGTGATTTAGGGATTGTTTTTTAAAGGGTCCTCCTCTTTACCGAAATCCAATGTTCATTTTTTTTCTCTACGTTTAAAATATTTTTATGTCATTTTTAGGATTTTGTTTTTTTCTTTGGAGCAAGTTGTGATAGCATATAGAGGGCTAAATACACATAAGAACTGAGATTGGGACCATTAAAGAGACTCATGTATATAAAACTCAGTCTTCGCCTCAACAAATAATATCTCTCACTTCAGTTTCACATCGAGTTGGGACAATTCAGCGACTTTAATCTTGAAAATTCAAGAGAGATGAGCAACTCTACTCATCAGATAAGTCCGTCAAACTCACCATCGTCAAAACCAGACCATTCTGGTAGCTCACTCACACTGGACACCGCCTCACACAACAACAGGTCAGAAATTTATGATTCATCTGGGCGAGTTTTCAAAGAAAGTGATGCCGGTGACGGTACCACGACAGAGCAACAACGAGTCACCGGCTTGAAATTAGTCCTCTGCAACATCTCCTGTGTACTATGCCTTTTTTTGGTAGCTTTGGACCAAACCATCATATCCACTATTCTTGCCACCATAGGGAACGAGTTTGACTCATTTGATGAAATTGGCTGGATCGCATCACTGTTCTTACTAAGTATGGCCGTATTGGCAGCTACATGGGGTAAGATCTCGATCATTTACGGCCGGAGAAATTCGATGTTTGTATCGATCGTGCTATTTGAAGCTGGCTCGTTGATGTGCGGATTGTCCAAGTCGATGAACGTCATGATTGGAGGAAGAGTGCTTGCCGGAGTTGGTGGTGGTGGGATTCAGTCGTTGGTATTCATAATCGTGACTGAATTAGTGCCCATTAATAAGAGACCATTGATTATGGCCACGTTGGGTGCCACGTTTGCAGTACTGGCCATTTTGGGTCCGTTAATAGGTGGTGCTTTCACAACACACGCAACTTGGAGATGGAGTTTCTACGTCAATTTACCAATTGGTGGTTTGGCGCTGTTCTTGTTGTTCTTCTTTTATAAACCACCACAGGTGAAGGGCAATTGGAAATCCAAGTTATCACAAATCGATTTCATTGGCACTTTCACATTGGGCGTTGGAGTTGTATTGTTTTTCTTGGCAATGATGCTAGGTGGCGAGGACCACCCATGGGGCTCGGCCATTGTAATTTGCTTTTTCATCTTTGGTGTATTGTCATTCATTGCATTCTGGACGTATTCATTCAAACTCTCCAAGCATCCATTGATGCCGTACGAAGTGATTACCTTACCTCAAGTGTTTGCTGCTTTCATCACCGCAATGGCTTCCAACGCTTATTTCATATGTGTCGTTATCTATGTCTCGATATATTTCCAAGTGGTACAAAGTGAAAGTGCTTGGAAAACTGGAATATCTTTATTACCCTTGATCGTCAGTATCATTGTTGCCTCGATATTCGGAGCCGGCACGATGTCCACATCCGGATACGTGAAGCCGTTTTCAATTGTAGCTGGTATTTTGGGCCCGATAGGATGTGGATTATTGACACTACTTGGTGCAAACTCAACTGTTTCTCAGCAGATTGGTTTACAGATCGTCGTGGGACTCAGTAGTGGGTTGCAGACACAGGCGGCTACAATATTAGGACAATTGGCAAGTAATAAGAACTACCCAGGTGCGTTAATTTTGACTCAATCACTGTTGAATTTTGGTAGGTCATTTGGAGGCACATTGGGTTCAAACTTGGGTAATGTGGTACTTTCCACTTCATATAAGAATCAGATTTTGAAGTTGATTGATGAAAGCGGGACAGATAACATAAACGGCGTGAACAAGTATAATTACTTGGCTTTTCTTTCGTCCCCAGATTATGTGGCAGAATTAAACTCTTCCGGGCAAAAAGTTGTGAAAGAAACAATTCTGGGAAGCTTGAGAAATGTTTTTTATATGGCTGTGGGGTTTGCCGGGTTGGCATTGATAGCTGCTATTTTCACGACTAATGATCGATTACCCAAACCAAAGAAGGAACTGAAGAAGAGAAAGAAACAG